>OZ024907.1:65635619-65750619 GCA_964017125.1 Flabesymbios commensalis | reverse complement strand
ATTCATTCATTCATTCATTCATTCATTCATTCATTCATTCATTCATTCATTCATTCATTCATTCATTCATTCATTCATTCATTCATTCATTCATTCATTCATTCATTCATTCATTTATTTATTTATTTATTCATTCATTCATTCATTCATTCATTTATTCATTCATTCATTCATTCATTCATTCATTCATTCTTTTCTTCTTTCATTCCTCAAGATTGTCCGGGAGGTCTTTCGTGATTAACCTACACATTAGAAGTCTGATCAACCTGCCCTCACTAACGCACTCACACACATGGAATTGACGACCTTGCACTGATTGGGAGTACGGTCGGAATTCATAAGATTTACAGAGTTCGCCCGAAGACTTCAAATATCTTTCCACTGTAGTCGAGACTCTGTCTCCGAAACAAAGTCTATAAAATGTTCCTGGCGGACATCATGAGTAGAATATGGCAACAAAGTTACTATAAATAATTTAAATCAAAATAGTCTACCTAAAAATACATTCAAACGCTATAATATTACTAATCTATTGCTGCAGAAATCATTGCCGGCAGAATTTTTACTTTATTGCTCACAAAATTGTCAAAATTCAAGATGGCCGCCAAAATTGCTGATATAACGTGTTTTTGATCATAACTTTCAAACCACACTGAGAGTGAGAGGTAACGGTAATTTCATTAAAGTAGTTGAGCATGTGTAAGGTTATCTATCTGAGAGTATGGAAAGTAAGAGCTGGACTACCTGTAGTGGTGGAAGAGGTCACCAGAGGTCATTTAAAATCATCGTACAAAGTCCTTTCAAGAGAGATAAAGGTGATTTAACAAAAAAATGTTGACAAGTTTGTGGCTGGTATCAGTGAAAGGTTATCTATCTGGGAGTCTGACAAATGCAGATTGAGATGCTGGCAGTGGCGGACTATGTCACCAGAGAATATTGAAGGTCACTAACCAAGGTAATTTGAGATACAGTGATTTAACGGTAAAGTTTAACCAGGTCTGTGTTTAATTTTAAATATCGGAGTATGGGAAATGGGTGTTGGAGTGTCAGTAGTGGTATAAAATGTCACAAGAAGTAATTTTTTTTTTTTTACCCAAGGGGGTTTGAAGTGATAAGGTAAATTTAAGTGAAAAGTTTGACCAGGTTTGTGTTTGGTCTCATCTTGTTAACATTTTTGAATCAGACGCGGGATGCAACTGTTCATTTGATTTTTGAAGCATCCTCTTCCAGAATCAAATTGCAGACAACAGTACATTAAAGTGATGTAAAACAAGTTTAATATGTACATTATCTCATATGTATTGTGGTTGTAGCATCCTTGCTACCTTCTTCGTGTATATATGTATAATTGAAATGTTGTTTACTATAATTATAGTAGTTATTATTGAGTAAGTGAATGCATTATAAATTTAGGAGGCACATGGGGAACTGGGGCAGTATGTAATTATAGGCATCTCTTCGTTAGTGTCCCACTTCTCCACGTAAGTGTCCAGTACTTCTTCATAAACTGGATATCTATTGTGTAATTGTGTTCATATTAATATCTGTTTACAATTCCCTTTATTTAGTATACCCATAGATCTAAAGAGATATATGGAACTGTCCCACTTAACCCTATCAGCTGTTCCACTTCTTACTGAGACGTCACTCTTCGTCACGTTTTAATACTTTTTACAGATGGCAAATGTGCTCGCCATTACATCTCACTAAAATGGTAACTAACAGTGTGTAACAATATTCCCCAGTTCACATGCTGGGTACAATCACACTTACATGAAAACATAAAGTATGATCGAATAACGACAATGAAACGGTATCTGAGTTCTACTGATCCTTTACTAATTATCCTAAATTTCTTCACATCTTGCTTCTGGAATGTCAATAATACAGCAAGATAATGCGTTGGCGCACTCCATTTTGAGATGAGATAGTAGAGGCTTTGAATGTAATTTTAGGCCGTTTATTACCATTATATTTTGTTAAGGTAACTTCCTGGCGGCCATTTTGAAAATGGTTAATTGGACTATGAGCAAACAATATTTCAGTTTGGAGACAGTGATTTCTAAAATCTACGCAAAATCTCCTATAAGAATGATGCTGTCTCCAAATTCTACTCATGATGTCCGCATGGGCTTTAGTTTACCAGAATGGAGTCTCGTCTACTGGTCTTGTTTTGTCAATCGAACAAACAGCTAAATTAATTTCCTGCTCGGTATACATGCCGTTGCTATGGAATAGGTGATGTACAAGGAATCATGAGCGTAGACATCGCAGCAAGCACGAGACATTAAACCAATGTTGGGTTGATGCTGGTACAATGCTAACCCAACATTGGGCCAATGTCTCGAGTTTGCTGGAATGTCGATCCATCTGCTAAAATAATACCCCGTGCCCAGTTCTCTATGTGGGGAAAATATCAATTAGGCAGAACAGTAGAAACAATCAACCACTCAAACTAATTTTTAACCACATGTAGATTGATACCCCAAGCCACCAGAGATATCCTATTAGCATGATCAGCAAGGAAACTCGGACCAGAAATGTACTCTCCCGATTGGACGCGTTATGATGGATTTTTATCGTAGGACACGTTGATCCATTCTCGCGTCTGTGGGTGACAGATATTCTACCAAACACGAGACGTTGGCAACTCAGTGCTGGAGTGATGTTGGGACATCGTCTAAGACTGTGTTCCGACATTCCACCAACACTGGGCCAGCGGCCCACCTTACTGCGAGCGTTCATTGTGCCATTACACGACCTAAAATCATTAAGTTCGTGGACAAGATCGCTGATAGGCTAAGAGTATTAGGGTATACATGAGTGAAAGCTGGAACAAATTCATAACAAGCTGAAAATTTCAGAACATGTTCAGAAAACTTTCCCCTACAGCATACTACAAGTCCTCAGGAATCCACTCTGAGCCTTTTGATAAATTCAAGATGGCGTCCAAGATGACCGCTAATTTTCACTATTTCTCATAACTCTGGTTTAACTCATCATAGAAATGTGAATAAAGTGTCAAAATATATGTTTTTGGTGGCGAGAAATTTGATTTTGACATTAAATTGATTAGATGAAGAGTTATTTATTGTTTACAATAAACAAAATCAATAACAACATCTGTCGATTTATGTAAACAACCACTCGTAACCCAACAAATTTTAACCAAACTTTTCCCAGTGGTTTTGTAGTACTATGGGATGTACTCAATAGCAGGAAAAAACCATAACCAAATCCGAATAACGGAAAGGTGTTAAATCCAAGATGGCCGCCAATTAATCTAAAACAAGGAACTTGATATGAATAATGTAATAGTGCATAACTGTTTATGTTTTCTCAAAAGTATCAAGTGTGGTAAAATTTACTGGTACAATGTTCTGAGGTCCGAATTAGAACCACACTACATTTGTGGTCTGACCTCCATGGAAATGAAATGAAATGAATCGGGCTTTAGGCCACCTTTGTGCACATATAGGCTAAACTGGGCCAGGAGAACCTCCTGAGGATGGTGAGATGATTGAGATGACACTGTCCTCCTGACACAGAATTCAAAATGCGAGCCCTGTCGGTCTGAGGCCGAGCACGCTACCGCTCGGTCACGGAGGCTCCCCGCAATACTGACTTTCACACGTGGATGGGGAAGAAACATTTTTTGTTTTTGTTTCTTTCAATCGCCGAGACCGGGAACCGAACCCCGAACTCTGGCGTGAAAGGCAGCGGTGCTAACCACTACCCTAGGGCCCCCGCCCTGACCTCCATGGAGTGAGGACGTGTTTTTGCTGAGTGCCTTCGCTGTGATTTTCTACACCTTCATCTCTGTTTTCAGCATTAATACACAAAGTTAAGTACGTATAAAATTAGGCTTAAAATAAATCAAAAGTACAATTATTAAACAATATTTAGGTGGATTTTGTACACAGGTGAACGACAATACCTCGACCTACTGTACACGTTCACACTCTTTGTGTTAGCCCACATTTCTCTATCGACCCTTTGTCTGCCGTAAGTTTCTTTTTCCTGTTTAACAGGGTTACACTGGAAAGCAGTAGGCCTACGTTGTGATCCGACACATCAATATGGATAGCATCAGCAATATTGACAACCAGCTATTTCACTTGCTGTGCAATTTGGATCGTGAAAATGCACCAGATGTTATAGAAGAAATGGTCGCATGCTTAGATAGAGAAACATTAGATGAAAATAGACAATTTATATTTGCTGATGCCAAAGAGAGATATTATGAAGATCTCTTTGCCAAAGGGTTACAAAACCAGGAGACCCTTATACCAAGGAGACGAAACCGCAACGAAGCCGATGCAATCGTTGCCGGCGATATTGTAAAATTATACATGTATGGAACGAGACAAACATGTGAATCCCCACACGAAACTCTGGCTGGCATGGGATTTTGTCTTGATATGTCTAGTACAATTGACCAACACGACAGTGTCCATTTACTGAAAAACGAAACGTACCCAGAACATAGAGGGTCAGCTGTGGGTGTCCCTAAATCCCCGTCAATATGCGTGATCAACGAAACAATATTAAGCAATACAACAGGGGTCAGAATGTCAAATCAACATGGCACGTCCACCCCCCTCCTTAGCAACCTGACTCGACCCGTGAGTGACATGTCTTCAATCCAGGAGTCTACTGTGGTAATACCCCTGAACTTGGACCCCCATTTAGGCCTGCCCACTGTGTCAAAAATTCGCCGTAAACGAGTCGATCAAAATGACTCTAAATACAAGCAAGACTTACTGAATGACCTAACAAACTTTGGTTTTAATATGGACTCCATATCTACCCCACCACCCCAGGAGCTAACTCCAAATATGGATGTGAACTACTCCAGCATTAACAACAATCAAAGCAATGCGGAAATTCTAAAATTAAAAAAAACAATTGTGTCACTGCGCCAAAATCTGGGAGAAAAAATGAAATGAATCGGGCTTTAGGCCACCTTTGTGCACATATAGGCTAAACTGGGCCAGGAGAACCAAAATCTGGGAAACAGCAACAACAAGCTGCAATCACAAACAATAAAAAACGAGAAATTAATATCTGAATTAAAAACACTACGAGGCCAAATCTCAAAGCGCAAAAAAGAATCAGTGAAGCTGTTAAAAGCAAAAGATACATTATTAAAAGAAAAAAATTAACCTGCGAACAGAACTAAGTGAAATAAGACCATTCCTGGATGAGCAAAGCAAACAAACCTGCCAATCTACAACCTTTAATGAAGAGAGTGTAAGTAGTGATGAGGTGGGTGTATGGGAGTATGCCCATCAAAACCGTAAAAACAAACGAAGATGTAGACCTATGATATACAGTAGTACTAGTAGTGATGCCAGCAGTATCAGTAGCAGCAATAGTAGCAGTAGTAGTAGTAGCAACACTAGCACTGATAGTAGCACTGATAGTAGCAGCCATAGTGGCAGCGATAGTAGCACAGTAGTAGACCTAAAACTAGCAGCCATCAGAAAAATGAACGTCTACAAAGAAGAACTATGATCACCGAAAATCAACCTGACAATAGTACCACCACCGCAAATAATAGGCGTGACAAATGTACAAAAAAACCGCTGCGATAATAGTGATGAATCACTAGTTAATTAAACAAACTTAATTGCTATTGTGAGAGTGCCATGTCCTGCGTGAATGGCACGCATACTTATTATCCGTAATTTTTATTGTTATTACATCACTAAGTCTCCAACACTCCATAATATGGATGGTTCTGATGCTATACTTTATTGGCAGTCGACGAACCACCATGTCCGACTTTTATTAGTATGTATATATTGTGTTTCGGTAGTATTACTGTTATTACGTTGGTAAATTTGCATCACTAGTCTATATCAGGGAATCGCCGAGCTCATAGCGACTGTGCTATGGTCGCATGGCTCGGAGCTACCTGTGTCGCGGATTGTCACATTGATTGTACTTGCATGATATAATATTTGATTTTTAAAAAATATCGTGTAATTTTTACCATTGTCTTAATACATTATCCAATTACTGTAGCATAATTATGCACTTGTATATATTTTAGGTTTCTACGCTTTCCAGAGTGTCTTTTTTGCTACTATATATATAATTAGCATGTCATACATAGTAGCTATTTTATCTCTGGTTTTGGTGCGGGAAACAAAATGATAGACCCTATGCTACCCTGGCCATGCCTTTCAATTTTATTTTAAGTATATACCCAGTGTTTTTATGGCAATGCCAGTTAACATGATTTTAGTTATGCATGTCATACTATGTATATTGTCATATGATTTTAAGAAATTAACAATGTTGTATATACATGTACATATCTCTCTCTTATTTTTGGTGCGGGAAACAAAATAATAGACCCTATGCTACCCTGGCAATGCCTTTCAATTTTATTTTAAGTATATACCCAGTGTTTCTTATGGCAGTGCCAGTTAACATGATTTTAGTTATGTATGTCATACTATGTATATTGTCATATGATTTTAACAAATTAACAATGTTGTATATACATGTGCATATCTCTCTCTTATTTTTATGACAAATAAGTCTGGATTGACTTTTTTTCTGTCAATAACATGTCTGTCTGCCTGACTACAAGCTACATGTGTTTGTATAGTGATGTAGGTAAAGCTTGTACAACATTCTTGTATATACAGCAGTTATTCCGACATTTAATAATGTAATTTGAAAGAATATTTTTGACACATCACCAAAAAAGGAGTAATGGCCCATATTGTAGGAAATTGATTTAATGTTATTTTCTAAAAGAACTGTTTGCCCTTTTCAAAAAGATATGTTTTAGATCATAAATGTCACAAGGTCAACTATCCACTCACATGAAAATGAGCCCATTAAATGCTCAACTCTCGGCTTACCCCCCCCCCCCCCGATCACGCCTTTAAATTGTTGGGGAGGAGGTGAAGAACATAAACATGTATATGCCGATAAAATTGGTCCACGTATATTACCTCGTTAAGGTGCGAGTTTAACTACATAATATAATTCTGGTAGGTTTCTAATGATTACTGTTTTGCTACCTGTATTGCTCAAAGTGAAAAACTTTGATTTAACTTTTAAAAAGTGTCATTTGCAATGAGGAATTACAAGGAATAACAAATGGGGAGGCGCTAAAAGGCAGTGAAGAGGCGTTAACGGGCAATGTGGAGGCGTTAAATGATGACAAATGGGCGCTCAAGTTCGACTAGGTGTGGTAAAAGCTGGTGGAAAGAGCACAAATTGGCGACGAGGCAGCGGTAAAGAGTGACGCAGATGCGAAATTGGGTTCGTTAAAGGCCAACATAAAACAACATTAAAGGGGATGGGAAGCGTTGATCTTCTAGTCAAAAGCAAATTAAAATAAGATATTACATTGGTTAAAATTTACGACACGACATTCAAGATGACCTTTAATCATCAAAAATCATACTTCTTAAATTTTGATGTTGGAATTTACTTTTTGATATTCAAGATGTCCTTGGAATCACCAAATGAATCACCACAAATAGATTCTCTATTCAAAATCACACAAAAAAGTATTACACTTGATGCTATTTGTATTTATTTAAAGTAATATTTTTAGAAATTTGACCTTGAAATTGACCTTTTGACCCTCAAGGTCACCTTAAATCACAAACATAAAACCATAAATGAATTTTCCGGTCGAAATCCCATGAAAATTAGGTAATTGTTCCTAGTTTTATTTGGTAGAAATCATATTTTCGATTACTTGACCTTGAAATTGACCTTTTGACATTCAAGATTACCTTAAATCATGAAAATAATACAAGAAATGGATATTTCAGTCAACATTACACGAAAAAGAGGTATTACACTTGTTCCTACATTTATGATTTTGCTACCTAAGGCCTTGCAATTATATATGTCACTAAAATATAAGTTCATAATTATGTATATATTTTAGTCTTTTATCTTAGTGTTGATATATTGTTTAAATCGAATTCCTTGTACCCCAATACATATATTTAGACTCAATAATGATATTTCTATGATGATTTAAACCCAAAATATAACAAAATGTGAAATTGGCGGCCATCTTGGACACCATCTTGAATTTATCAAAAGGCACGGGGATTCTTGGGGACTTTTAATATGTTGTAGGAGATCGTTTTCTGAACATTTCCAGAAATTTTCAGCTTTTTATAAATTTGTTCAGGTACGAAACCTAATACTCTTGGCCTATGAAATTTCTGCGCTCGAGATCACACGAGGGCCAAAATGTCTGGCGATGAAAAAGACGTGTTCTGGTGGCGATGGGTGCCGATGTCGAAAATGTGATCCCACGAGTAAACTCACACACGAGTTTTCTCGCGGGACCGCACGTTGATTTCCAGTACATTTAACAAACTGTACAAAAATAGGTTACATTCATAACCCTCTCGACCCCCTCCAACCCTCACCCACCACCCCGACCCTCGACCCACAAGCCCCTTGACCCATAACCCCTCGACCCACGACCCCCTCGACCCACAACAACAACAAAATATTTTTTATCCCATCAGATGGTAACCAAATAGCGGTCACAGCCCTAAAATGGAAACGAAATGTCAGACAGGCATCCCGTCTAGTAACCAAATATTTCTACTTCAAGTAGGCATAATATATATCGGGACGCTTCAAGTTCCCAGGTTCTCAGAACTTCAAGGCACCATGATAACACGAATATGACATGATTTACATGTGTAAAACATTGCATCATATGAGGGCGGGGGCCCTAGGGTAGTGGTTAGCACCGCTGCCTTTCACGCCAGAGTTCGGGGTTCGGTTCCCGGTCCCGGCGGTTTGAAAGAAACAAAAAATGTTTCTTCCCCATCCACGTGTGAAAGTCAGTATTGTGGGGAGCCTCCGTGACCGAATTTTGAGTCCTGTGTCTGGAGGACAGTGTCTTCTCAATCATCTCACCATCCTCAGGAGGTTCTCCTGGCCCAGTTTAGCCTATATGTGCACAAAGGTGGCCTAAAGCCCGATTCATTTCATTTTTTTGCATCATATGACCTGCCTTTTTTATTGTATGTTTTATTGTAGACAAAGTACGAATAAATCATTATTATTATTGACGAACCGTCAGCGAAGTATCACCGATGCATCGCCGAATATTCGGCGATGCATCGGAGATGATTCGAGGATTAATCGGCGCTACATAGGCTAACAGTTAACGATGTACTGTTAGCATCGGCGACGACAGAAACAATATCGGCGATGCGTCGGGGCGTAATGGTGATGTCTTGACGATGTCGCGGCGATGTCTTGACGATGGTAGATCGTTAGATAGATATGTAAGAGACTACTTATTGGTCTTTTCCACGACGAAAAAGTAGCATTCTGGAATTACTATTTTCTGACAAACTTAGGCGTTGTTAAACGTTGGTATCAACTATAAATTGCATAAAATGTAGTCAACCAACACGACAAAAGAGTTTACAACGGGTTTGAGTCGTATAGCCATAACATTTTGTTTTTATTGCGACAGCACACAAAAACGTCACTGGCTAAAAAACTTCCTAGTGGGCTTTGATGGGTTAACTTAGAATCCATGTCATAAAGTAGTTTGTACAACTGTTATTGATAATGACGCATTGCCCTTACGCATAAAAGTTCTTATTTTGACCTGGGGATCAGGTTAAGACACAATTCATTTATAGGCTGTATAAATTATATTGTTAATACTTGATTGCATCACACATAACATTCCAAGCTTTCACTTTCAATGGGTTATAATAGGCAACTCATGTGATCATCGGTGACCAATCAGAAAGAAGACTTCTAACGCTCAGCAAAGCATCGCTGTAGCCGATGCTTCTTAGAGCAGTTCGGGAACATCCGCGAGCATCGGCGATGGATCGGCGATGGATCACCAAACCATCGGCGATATCATCACATCGAATATACATCGCCGATGCTAACCCTAACATGTTAAGAGCATCGCCGATGTGTCGCCGATGTATCTGGGACATTTTGACCCTTGGTGTACGTCGCCGTATCTTCGCCGACTGTTGGGCGCTGTTCAGCGGATATATCGCCAATGGTTATTGGCGTCGAAACATCGGGAGAAAATGTCAATACATTCATTTTTTCGCGATATCCCGACGCCTTGGGGAATCATGGCGAAGCCGAACTACTGGTGCATGGTGGCGTTGCCCTAGCGATGCCCAAATTTGAGCATCGCGAAAGCATCGAGAGGCTTAAAAGGTCTCGTTACGTGGGACCGTAGCATCAGCTGATATATAGCTTGCATGTCTGCGCCATTGGTGTGTATATACGCGTCATTGTTTGTGCACGGCGTCCGTGTTGCGTCCGTGCTGCGTGTGGTGGATGCGGAGATCGTCTTTAGACGTCAGAATCTGACGTCTATAGATGTCAGATTCTGATTATCTACAACCATACATCGTCACTTATAGACTCGGGTTTTTAAATGTTCTTCTAAGATTGAGATCACTGTATTTGTTGCCCATTCAGAAAATATGTATGTTTTTAATTTGTAGTGTTTGTCTTACAAAATACCAGCATGTCGTAAACCAGATTATCTTTATGAACGTGTGTCAGTATTTAAAATGTCACGTGATTACAGAGATTTTGCTACGATTGTCGGCAGAACGAGGGCTTTTTCGGGGTCATTCCCATCATTACCATTAGACGTAAAGTGTGAAGAAACAACAATGACATCCCTTAGCCGGTTTAATACCCACTTCCAGTCAGCACCACCGTCTCTAATCCACCAGAGACCTGTTGCCCAGATGGCGACTTTACGTGTCTTAAGAGCTTTGTCTATGAAATATGCCCCTGTGTGTCTGGGGCCGTATTCTCGTACAAGTTACGATATATCGTAGGCTTCTGATTGGTCGAGATGGCCATCTCGACCAATCAGAAGCCTACGATAAATCGTAACTTGTACGAGAATACGGGCCCTGCACTTTGATCTCGATCTCCCATGTTTGTGATCATATACTTGACTGTAAACGCTGTAACTAATCACTTGAAAGTAAACAGTTACTGTCGTGTGACTTCACACGGCAGTATGGAAGCTGTATGTCTTTTGAAGCCAGCCGGAATGGAATCGCGTGTCTACGGAATGACAAGTAGATTATAGCTCAAGGCATCTAGTCTTTTATATAAAAACATCCGTGGGGAGAGCCTATACTTGTCATTTCTTTTAATTTCTGACTTGACACGCCTATGCGTGCCACAGCCAAACATTTAATACCCAATCCACGCGATGTCTGTGGCATCTATCTACTGGATTACAGTGGCTCGTTATTGCTCTTGCACAAGATGCTTTTGCAGAAGACCAAATCGTAATGGTCATTAGCTGAGGGGATTAGCTCTCTCTCTCACACATAAGACAGCATAACTAATCTTCATCCACTACAAGCCGCGAATTGCTGCCGCAATTCTCGACTTGTAGTGGATGAAGATGACTTGAAGTGGGTGGCAAATGTGAAAAGGGTATTGTTATTCTTAAAACAGTTCCACGAACGTTGTCTTTCTTAACCCTTTGACTTTCAGGCCGGGGTGCATGCCAGGATCCAGATATACTGGTGTAGGAGTTCTATTTTTCGTCATTTGAAGCTGGAATTGCTAACGCAATTTCCAGCTTCAAATGACGAAAAATACATAATTGTAGTATATATTTGACGAAAATTTGTGTCATTTTATGGTTACGTTCATTGACGAATGACGACGGAAATTTCCGTCATGTATGGTAGTGAAAAGGTTAAACACCCAGGTGTATGAAATTAGGTCATTCTTCAGAAATGCAAAATGATGCTTCAATGCATCGTGATAGTTTAACCCATACACATGTTACAGCGCGGTCGACTTTAGACGTCAGATTCTGACGTCTATAGACGTCATAATCTGACGGCTAAAGTCGATCCCCACGCTGAAATAGTAAAATATTTATAATGGCCGTAGATCCATAACATAAGTATTTAAATGAAGCGGACAGAGCTAACTAAGACACTTATGTATATTTCAAATTGAACACAAACCTTTAGTCTCTTGGTTTATATAAACAATTTCAGCGCTTTTAGGGTTAAGAAAAATTGGCACACAGAAAACTACTAATATTATATTGAATAACTGTTATGCCTTGAGACATAATACAGCAATAATTATAATAATAATAATAATAACTTTATTTCAAGAGGGTGAAAAATACATAATACAGGTCAAAAGTACTATTGCATACCCACTGAGCAAAGCTCATCTACCGTGGGGCCCTCAGGATTAAAAACATTATATAAAAAAAGCATGAACAAATTACCCATGTGGCATAGTACAGATATAGGCATATGCATAAATATATACATTTTCAAAATTAATCCTTTTGAAAAGTCAAATAAAAGTATGCTGTAATTGATAAAGATAAAATACATGATAGGTCTACGAATATAAATTTATATGATACAATAAAATATAATTTGTGTCTGATATATGAGCTGAGCAACGGTATAGGCGTTACAAGTACGCACACCCTTTAATAGGTCACATAATTAACTTGACATTATTTCATACTGAGTATATAATAATAGATAATATAATATATTGAACAATATATATACTTAGACAATACAACATAATAATTTCCATTATACTTGATAAATGACATTTAACATGTAGCTACGTAAAATTTCACATACTGACTTACTTATATAGTGCGAGTTTTTGCAGCAGAATTCTATGATTCACCAGGTCGAATACTTTGCATAGATCAACAAAGACTACGCCACAATATTCATTATTATACATGGCGTTGAGCCACTCATCTGTCATTGCGGTGAGTGCAGTTTCACAAGAGTGTTTACTACGGAAACCAGATTGTTTAGTTGATATCAGATCATTTATATTTAGGAATTCATACAGTGAGTTGTAAACATGCTTCTCTAGAATTTTTGACAGAATGGGTAAAATAGAAATTGGTCTGTAATTCTCTGGATTTTCAGTTGAATTTCTTTTTGAAGTGGAATAATGCGTGCTTTTTCCCAGTCATTTGGGAAAATTCCAGTGCGTATACTATGGTTGCAAATATTTGCTATATGTTTATCAATTAAAGGAGATGACAGTTTGAGGATTTTAATTGATATGTTATCAATACCAGTGGCTTTATTGTTGTCAAGATTGGATATGTCATCTGGGTAACTGTCTGTGGTGATGTTGCGAAATTAGGAAAAAATATATCCGAAATAACTGTGGTCGACAAACAAAAGACACAAAAGCTAGACCGCAAATAAGGAAGTAAGCAAGCAAACAAGAAACATACAATCAATATTATATTTCTTCTTCAAAATTCTACATTGACAAAAAAAAAGACTGAAGCTTTGCAAGATTACATTATATTTATCTACACCATTTATCACGTAATTCTAATTTTTTTTGTAAAGATTAGTATAATATACAAGCAAGAAAGCAATATATCTAAGCAGTAATTCCCTGGAAAACCTCTGACAATAGTCAAGTGGAATAAGATGTATAGTATGCAGACATAGACAATTTTTCTGATGGGGTGTGCGGAAAATAAATCATTTCCCAGCGAACATCAGACATCGACCCAGTGTCGGGCCACCGTCGCAGACGGTGACCCGACACTGGGTCGATGTCTGGTGTTTGTTGGGACCGGGTTTGCTCGGCCTAATCGTCGGAAGTGAGGTTTCCGCACGGCCGTGGACGAGGGTATAACTCAGCCTGCGGAGCAACCAATAACCTGACAGGACCAGATTAGGCGCTTAAGGAGGAGCAGTGGTTTTGGGGCGGCGGAAGACCCGTTTAAATAACGACACAGGGACAAAGGCTCAGTTGAAATTTGCATGCGCAAACACCGTCGTTTTCTTTTGTGGCAAAAGGTCAGAATCTGCAATGACAGGGCGGAGGAAAATGTTATTTTATGCATAAAAAAACTTTTACCGCTGTTTCCTGTATGACAGTGTAATCATAGACAAAAAACAAACGAGCCACGCGGTATTAGATGTGCAGTGTGTAAAATATGATGATATTATGTTGTAATTTTAAATGCTTGTTAAATATAACATGTAGTTTATAAGTAATATGTGTATTTATTTTATTAGTATAATATCAACCAGATGTACAAAAAATACGAAACATGACAATAACTATATACTAAGATATGTACTAGTCATCAAACGTAACATGTCTTGCCTGCCAGGACATTAAATCAGCTGGGTCGTTATGCTTCACTGAACCATAATATTTACATTGCGGCGAACTCACTCTTGTAGACGCATGCGGGCCATTGTATTGTGTACCCACAATGTTTACTAAGGGAATCATGCCAACACACCTACTTTAATATAAAATTGAATCGCTTGCGCGTAAAAATACAGTACACGTCTAAGGCACGCTTTCTCTGATGGTAGATTTTGTAAATTACAAGTGACGTGATTGAATTTGTCTTACTATTCAGAATTATGATTTTTCTACATGGTGACGAAACATTTACACCCACGACGGTATAGCGTGCTCGTCTAGACAGGTATTTCACTGGTATCTCCATAATATAATAATAACATTTGCAAGCTTTCATTTCATCATTACCTAAACGGATCTATTTATATGTCGATTTATTACGATTACCGACCCTTCGGATTGTGATATGCTGTCCTGCTGAAAATGACCCCGACCATGGTGGTAAGCTGGTGTCAGAAGAACCCGAACAAGCGACTGACCCAGATCTTAAGCTTGTGATCTTAGGTGGGTGATTGGTCGAGTAGTCATCCCGATCAATCACGCACTTTAGATATGTATTAGTCCCTTTGGAAGTACCTCAAATGAAAGAAAAATCGATAACAAGGACAGTTATTTGTTAAATCTGATATAATCCCAGAGCTAGGAGGGTTTTTTTATTTGTGTCGAAAGGTCCCAAGCTAGGGTCAATGCTTTTACCAATAGTGAAAATCTACCAGGAATCCCAAATTGTGCGTCTTACAAAAATCAACCTGTCCTAGCATACACAAAAAATGCATCAAAAACCAGTACCGCAAAAAAGCCAATCAAATAGCATTTCCTCGGGATTTGCATATTCCAGTATAATTATTGTGGTCAAATTGATTTTTAGGCTTACTAGAGAAAAGCATAGATGGAACCAGAATTATAAAACTTGTATGTATTTTGTAACTGTTATAACTTGACATTATTTGATACATTTTCTATGCAAATTTGAAATGAATGTCTGTTAATCGCGTGTTTTTTTATTACAAAACATGTGAAAATGTGTTTATATAGTCTGGGCTGAAATATGGAACATTGAGCTTTGCTCGGCATTTAAGTGGACATTCTTTTACGCTTGTTTTCACATAATTTGTGTGTGCTGAATTCAAATCTGTCGGATAACATCCTATATTCGGTGTCCTCCACCTTTAAATAAGAACAAAACAAAAAATGGCCACTAAAACCACATCTTTTCTCTACTTTTGTTGAACATTAATGCACAGTTTCTGGTTTATGCATGATTTTGTTCGCATGAGTTGATAACAGTTTGTCTCATTTTTTTCAGTCAAAATACCCTATACTACTCATATCGTCTCTTATGAGAAGCTTTACCTGTATTGTGCTAAGCTCATGAGATTATAAAGGAAAACATTATTGTCTTCATAGACACATGCAAGAAGTCGTGCAATGAGTTTAACGAATCGACATAGATTGCGAACACTATACCCCGAGGTAAAGTTAACGCATTTGAAATGCTGCACACAACACAAAACAAGAATTTCTGCCAAAAAAGTGAAAGTCATCATTATTTAACATACACAATCATGACCTTTCTAGTAGGCTAGTGTAGTACATGTATACCACACTAAACTTTGATATTAGGAAATAACATACCTGTATTTTTCAGTCCTACTGTCTATATTTTATAAACAACACAACAAGTCAAACACAGTAATTGGTGGTATGGCAAATCTGGTCCTAGCGAAATTCTGGCAGATGTCAAAACAATTCTATTCTCCATTCACCATCTACCGAATACATGAAATACGTGAAATGGGGATGATAGCGGTCATATCGTTCTAATTACTGGCCCTAACCTAACAAAAAATATCGTTTGGCAAAACGTGCCTAAATTGACTTCAGTCGAAATTGCATTGTGTACATTATATTTTCGCGAAAAATAGCATATTGATTAACCCTTCCAGTGCGGGGACCGCCTTTATAGTGCAGCGGCCAGGAGGGTGGAAAAAAAGTGAACCCCTCCCCCCGATAGAACAAAGCAAAACCATATTTTTTTGATTCAGTGATATGTCGGGGGTACAAAATGGATGGTTGTGAAAAGAATATTTGAGGCGTTGCCATGGTTACGGCGTTATTCTAACACAGTCTCTTTTGCGACATTGACGCCATTTTGCGCACATATTTTCCAAGGCTATGAATGAAGCTGAAGTGATAAAAGACATGTAAGTGGCATCAGCGATTTGGGACGAGCTATATATATAGTTATGATCATTAATAGATTTCTGCATTAGAAAATATATTTTACTTAAGCATGATTATATTTTAATACGCTCTTATTTCACATAATGTGTGGAATATCCAGTGTGTTTTTGCTTAAAAGTTATATCTTAAACTGGTGAAAATTCAAGAATATGCTGACCAATATTTAGAAAATAGGTTTAATAATACTGAGTTAAATATCACAATGTACATTGCCGTATATCACTTGATTAAATACCTAACAAAAGGTAGTTAAAATATAATTTTAATTTTCAAGGTCGTCCAAGGTGAAATAACAAAATGACTGCATCCGGAATCAGTGAAATATTATAAATTTCAGCGTTCTGAAATCGTACGATCAGATTGTTATGGAGTATATCTTTCTGATTAGTTAAATTTGGACCTTATCTTTAATAGAACTATTTTTAATTTTGTACTAATATCACAGAAAACGAACTCCCATTTCTAAAATTAATTGGATTATTCAAGGTCATCTTCAAGGTCAAAAGGTCAATTTTAGGGTCAAGTGAGTGAACATATCATTTTTGAACAAATAAAGCTGGGAGCATGTGTAATACCTCTTTTTCGTGTGATTTTGAGTGGAAAAATCCATTTATGCCCTTGTTTTTGTGATTCAAGGTCATCTTCAAGGTCATATGCAGGGGCAATTTCAATTCAATGTCATGAAAATGTCAATTCCGAGGTCAAAAATGTAAAAGTATGATTTTTAACAAAAACAAATAGCAAAAGACGTGTAGTACGTCGTTTTGATATCATCTTGACTGAATAATCTATTTCTGCTACTATTTTTCTGATTAAAGAGGCCATTTTCAAAAGGTCAATGTGTCAATTTCTAGGTCGGGTAATCAAAAATATGATTTTAACAAATAAATCTAGGTACAAGTCATACATCTTGATATAATCATCCACGTCAAATTCCAAGGCAAAATATGATTTTAACGGACACTACAGTGCATAATAAAGTTCCTCTTCGAAAACTCGTAAATAATTAAAAATGATAATTTCCTTTTTCGAAATAAAACGAAATTGCTTTATCTTCTTTTTTTCTTTAGAATAGAAAAAACAAACAAAAATGTTTTTGCTTTAAAGAAAATAATTCTCGTTTTTCATAACAAAAAGAAAAATAATTCTTCAATATCCTTTTCTGAGAAAATATTTTTCGTTGTTGGTAACAGAAAGTAGAAAAATGAGAACACAACCGGAAGATACAAATATGCAGCGACCTCGAACGACTGCCAACGGTCACTTCGTTAAAATGACAATTGGTGCAACTAAGAATTCTCGAAAAAGAAAAATGAAGAATTTTTTTTAAATATTTTTTACGCATTTTTTTTTCACGAAAAAAACATGACAATTCTTCACAAATTTTGGAGGAAGTCTATTATTATGCACTGTAATGTATTTGCTACAAATTGGAACACACATAATACATTGTTTTGGTGTGATTTTGACTGGATAATCAGAAGCAGAGTTTCGTTGATTTAACATCATTTAGGTGAAATTGTCAGGCAACGGAAAAGCATTATAGGTCGATGGGGAGGCATTAAAAGGTGAGACTAAGGCATTAAGGGACAATGGGGGGCGTTAGAGCGCGGCGCCTAAGCGCTAAGGGGCAAAGAAGACGCGTTAAAGTGCGACCGGATGCATTAAAAGTTGGTGGGAAGGCATTAAAGGGCTATGGAACGGAGCTACACGTCGACCAGGAAGCGTGAAATAACAATGGAGGTGTGGTAAAGGTCGATGGGGAGGCGTTAAAGGGTGATGCGTGGAGGTCTAAGGGCGAGGAGAAAGCGTTAAAGACGAAGGAGTGTCGCTAAAGGGCAACAGAGAAGCGTTAAATGTTAAGTTATACGCCAGAATCTGACGACTGTAGACGTCAAATTCTGACGTTTAAAGACAGTCTCCGCACTGAAAGAATTAGGCTATTTATAATGGCCGTAAACCCATAACATAGGTATTTAAATGAATGGGAAACAGCTAACTAAGACATTTAGGATAATTTGAAAATGAAAACACCCTTTGGTCTCCATGGTTGATATAAAAATAATTCAGCGCTTTAACATGTTTAATGATTAATCATCTTCCTGGCAGCAAGTCTTGACACAGCGAGGCCGTCAGGCCAAGCCTTGCTGAATTAGCCATACCATCCACCTATTGGGGTAGGGAGGAAGATTTAGATATTGAATATTCATCAGTTTTTCAAAAAATGCCTTTTTAATGTTGGCCCGCTGTCTGCGACGTTGGCTCACCATTAATTCAACCCTCACGCACGTTTCGGTGAGATGTGGTGGTCGGTGTCTGAGACGTTTCCGGTGAGCTACCCGGCCAGCAGACATGTGTTGTTTAATGTAGGGCCGGTGTCGTAGACAGTGACCCCACATTAAAACAACACTCATGCCAGAGGTCAAATTTCGGTCAAACGGAAAAAATATTTTTAGAAAGTCCCCACTCCAATAGGCGGATTCAACCCTGTTTCAGCAAGGTCGGTCTACGACCTCAGGAATAGCCAGCCTTGCAGAGGAAGATGTGATTAATATGCACAACTGATCACTAAACATGTCTTGCATGTTGGCATTGGATACATGTTACCGAGTCACTATTCTGTCAGGTTATATCTCTCTCCAACTGTTAAATAGTCATATGACGAGACAAATAGCCTACCTCGACCATATCATTTCTTCAGATAATCAGGTAAATGTGTCATTAAGATGCAATGACATGGATGCATTCGTGTTGTTATATTACCATGTTCAGGCTTTGCCTCTTTCCGATGTAACATTCTAGATGGGTGTAAGGGGGCCACCATTAGATTCCCAGGGGGAGGGCAGAAGTATTTTTGAAACAAATAATTTCGGGCGGACTCTGCGTGAAATAAATTCAAGAACTGTTCCATATAAACATGTAACAAAATGTGAAATTTTCAGCGCGCCGCCGAGCCCGGTTGAAATAAATAATTTGCCCGCGACAAATACTTCTGCCCCCCCCCCCCCTAATAATGGTGGCCCCCTAGCTATGCACTGATTCCTCTACCCCAGCTTTCCTTCCTGTATGATTAGTTCACTTATAATTTGTTATTGTCTTTTTTGCTGTATTAGATGCGTGGGACGGTTGTTCACCCCGTTTTTCCCCCTTGAGTTGTTCCATCATTTATTTTTTATTGTGATGTATATGATACATATAATTATGTTATATTGACATAATTGATGTTCTGACATACGCCTATGTTGTATGGCGGAATAAGAACTGTCAAAAAGAAAAGGTATCAGATCTATATTTTTGTACCATTTTAATATTTTACACGTGTCAATAATAAAAACCAATATCAATCAATTCCAGTGCCCCAAGAATTTTTAGTATTGGAAAAAGCTTGCTTCGGTCAGGATTCGCTTTCTGTGTTTAGATCTAAATGTGTATCATACTTGTGGTGTTGAAATTAATGTTGTTATTTTGACTGGTTGATAATTTAACCCTTTAAGCCCCCACGATGCATTAAAGCATCTTTTACATCCCTGAAAACGGACTTAATTTTCCTATAACCAAGGGTTTTAGAATGAATATTTCCATGAAACTGGCTTACCAATACATGGTCATTTTCTTTAATTTTTAAACCACCTCAAGTCATCTTCATTCACTACAAGTCGAGAATTGCGACAGCAATTCGCGGCTTGTAGTGGATGAAGATGACTATGGTAAACTCAGGCTTGAAAGGGTTAATGAATCTTTCCATAACACTGGGGAAGTAAATATGGCAAGGTGTTGAAGAAGTATTCAAACATTTGGTTATATTCTTTATTAGGTGAAGTGCCTATTCTCACGTTGCAGGCTGTAGAGCCCAACCCTTTAACCGCCGGTGCCGCATATATTCGAATTTTCATTTTTATTGGCACATTAAGGACCACCTTTCAACCATGTTAAAGATAAAATGTGACATCAATCGGAAATCTTTGAAAACAGTTGACATCCATATTGTCAAATCTGAATAATTTTCACTCACTTGAAGTTGTGGATCGCGTCAGCGAGACACAAGTTCAAGTGAGTGAAAATTCAGATTGAAGAACTTGGCGGTTAAAGGGTTAACCCTTTAGCCAGCATGTTATTTAATTGAAATTTTCACTCACTTGAAATATTGTCTCGCTGACGCGATCCACAACTTCAAGTGTGTAAAAATTATTCAAATAAAGGTCAGCGATTTTGAAATCTTCCTGATTCATGTCACATTTTATCTGTAACATGTTCAAAAGTTGACCAATATTGAATATGCTAATATAAATAAAAAAAAAACACGATTATAATCGGGACCAACGGTCAAAGGAGCAGGGCGCGAATGGTCAGCGGCAGGAAGTAAATGGATATTTACGCCATGCTTGACTCGATAGATATGCTAGAATGTGATAATAAAACCAATAGCCTGTGCTTGGTCGAGCAATGTGTTAGGCCATTCTTGTATAATTTGGGTCCTACCAGTCCCATCCCAGTAAACATAAAGCATTTGCTTAGCATTTGTACAATGTTGGGCAAACGTCGAAGACGTTGGGCCGGCGTTGTACAAGTGTTACACAGATGTTTTGTGTTTACTAGGATAGTTCCGCATTTATCAAGTCGAGACTTCAATTAAAACATCGCCTTCTAATTATAAGCTATTAACATTACAATAATAACATTACCAGTATTTACATGCGTGACACAGACAGTTATACAGGTAGTTATTGTACAGGTCAATCTTCGAAGGTCACCACCCACAATATATTTCTCGCAGTGTGCATTCTGTCATGGAAAACCAAAAGACAGTACCGGTAACTGCTTAGTTTAGCAGTTAGTGGTGTCCTTCGGCGTTGTATTGCAGCATTGATCAAAATATCATCATTTATCTCAAGTACTGGTTATTACACTCGTGATGAAAATATTTCCAATCAGACGATTGTCACGACAAAGTGATCAATCATAATACTAGATTGTCTCTTGCATGAAATTGCACCCCTATTGGTCAAAGAAGTGCCGGTGAGTTTATCTTTTGATGTTGGCAAAATCATCCTGTGAACAGCACGGTGGCTTGATACTCACGCTGAAGCTGTTTTCAACAATAATAATAATAATAATAATAAAAATAATAATAATAATGATAATATTAATATTAAACACTATCTTACTTTAAAATCAATGAAAAATCTTACATGTACCTTAAATGGCGGTGTAATTTTTTTTGTAAAGCTTGTAATTATTCTCCCATATCATCCCATACATTTGTATGTGTAAGGCCTGTTTCCACAGAACGATTCCCAGTGAGAAAGCTATTAAATGTGTTAAATTACACGCATTACCGAGTGTCAGGTCGTCTCCAAACAAAATGACAAGCCAGAGGGTCCGACAATTTCGCTGTAAATTGCTTTCAAAAAGGATATTACATAGTCATTTAGCGGGTAAGATTGTACAGATATTGTTTTTCGAATAACGATGAGTATAATGGTACATTGTATAATTATGTGATACTGTCTTTTGGCGTTGCAGAGCAGAAGACTGCTTGAGATTTATGTAAGTGATGGTGTCCTCAACTCCTGTGACAATTCAATAGCAGCATTTTACACAGCCTTCATCAGTGATCCTAAGAAAACGCAAAACATTTGTATGACATTTATACAACGTCGGCCCAACGTCTCCGACATTGGACCACCATTTTATAAATATTATACAAATGTTTTATGTTTGCTGGGAACACTGACTCATTAGCGTCACAGTACGGCTGAAATAGAGACACTGGTGACACAAGTGAAACATCAGTGTGAATAATCCACAACACGGGAAATTGGGATGTGTCTATGCGGTGACAATCACTGCCATGTCTATACGTCTACTGAGGGAAGGAAACTTTCCAGTCCTCGTCATTTTAAAATGAGAAATGGACTATGTAGACATTTGTTTTCTACCATGGCATATCTAGTTCTTGTAGCAAATTATTGATGAATTTTCAAACGGAAATCTCATAATTTACGTGCATTAATAATCATTTTACGACCTCTTACATGGCATAACTGGTTCTTGTAGCAAATTATTGCTGAATTTTCAAACGAAAATCTCATAATTTACGTGCATTAATAATCATTTTACGAGCTCGATTCTGACAGAAGCACTATTTCCAACAAAATGAGACATGTCGTGAATAATACACTGCAGTATTCAGCTTACTAATATATTGAGAAGTTACTGCCTTTTGGGTTTACACGATAGAATAGTGGCGCTGAGTAGCCCCTATTAGTAGGGTCCAAAACCATGATTCCGTGACTAACCTTCTGCAAGTAACGTTTGACGGTTGTTTTGGGTAGTTTAGGTATTTGTAAAAAAATAAGCTCCTACGCCTTTTTTAAAAAGGTGGGCGGAATTTTCCAGAGCGTAAAATCCAAAATGGCCGCCATCGGTCACGGTGAAAAGCAAGAACTTATTTCATCCACTGGTCTCCAAGTGGAACACATTTTTGAATACATTTATATAGGAAATAAATTTATTGAGATTATAGTAGTAGTATTTACCATATTATAAGTGTGAAAATGTAAGATTTATACCCCCGAAATAGGAAAACGCGTCACCGAGGGGTGCAATCCGTTATAAACAGCTAACTTTTGATCTGGCTGACCTAAAATTTCATGTGACACCTCTTTTTCATATATTTTTGGGGTGAGGAATCGATTTGTGGGGTTATTTTTAAAATTGTGTGCTTCCTTCATGTAAAAATCCTAAATGGCCGCCGTTCAGCATAAGGTAAAGCCCAAAATGATCAATTCACAGTGAATTAATTAAAAATGTTATGTGCTCTGCTATTTGAGGTTACAAAAAACAATACAAGTAAGTTGTAAAACATATATTTCAACGAAAACATCATCTGATATTCAGCAAAATAACGTAAAGGAAAACAATAATTGACTCGAAATGATAAACATTATTAATAAAACCTTATGAAACTATTTAAAACTAAAATCACAAGATATCTTGTGAAAATTCATAAAAGACTAGTAGGCACAGCCAAAAATACTATTATCACGATATTTGAAGGTATAGTCAACTGGTAAAATACGCAGGACATGGTTCCCCCGGAATGCAATAGTGCCCGTGGGTATACCATAATAATACTATTTGCATTTCATACCAAACGCCGCATTAAGAGCAAGTTCCCAAATCATAGCAAGTCCATATACTTGAGCGACATCTATTACTTCCACCAATGCTCTTATCTGGTGTTGTGTTTGAAAGCTGACTGTATTACTGACTGTATTACTGCGGGGATCTCGAAACAGCTGACCCCCCACGCATGTGTAGACATGAGGGCTTTCCCAGCAAACAGTGTACACTCACCCAATGCTGGTCTAATGTTGGGCCAGCGTCGCAGACGTTGGTCTAACATTAAAACAGTGTTGGGCGAGTGTCTCGTTGGAGTAGTACCCATAGTCTTGTAATAAGGTTGAATTACTCAGCTGAATGCAATCATTCAACTGTATACTGAAGGACTACAAGTGACATACGCATGCGAAATCAGAACATGTCATAGGAATGTTCCTAACATGCTACATGCGAATTGTGTCAACACCATAGTATTCTACTCTCACATTGAAAAACCCCAGTGAGTTGAATGATTTTAAACATGTGTACAGTTTAGTTTTAATAGAAAACGTTACACGAATCAGTATCTCGTTCAATAGCATCAAGTACGTCACAAGAATGATCTTTGTAGCAACAACATTTTTTGTCTTCAGTCTGATTCAAATAAATATGACTCACACTCTGAATCATTTGTTCTTTGCTTGGGTGTGGTGTAAGTTTTGCCGGGAGATCTACGTTGGTATAGCATATTGGTCTGCAATGACCAATAATCATTTCCCATCCGGAGAAGGATGGTTTCTGAGCTCTGGATGGCGCTGAATATAGGCTAAATAATTAACATGCATAATATGTAAATTTAGGCTGACATTATCCGGTGGGAGGCGCATTAGGTAATTCTTCTTTTGCCCATTCTTTTTGAGAACATGCCAACCAGCTTCGTAAAACTCTTATTTTAACTTGGCTGGGAACCCCTTTTTACACAAAGGAAGTGGCAAAAATTAATGTGTAGAGATCGTTCATGGGTTATCCCGGTGTATTTGTCCCAAATTTATCAACCAACAGCTGGCTCGACTAGATATGCTACATGGAGTTCTAATACCATCAGAATGCCACGATGTGGAAGTTCCTATTTAAAAAAAGCATAAAAGATAAATTTGGTTATAAACGTCCACCACCTTATTACTATACCGGTTTACGAGCAGCTTCCATCTGACACACTGGTCTGTGTCGCGGAATGTCACAGTTATTTCTAATGCGCCTCCCACAGGATAATGACTGCCTAAATTTAATTATTATGCGTGCTAATTATTTAGCTTATATTCAGCGCCATGCAGAACTTCGAAACCATCCTTCTCCCATTGGCCATGTATGGGAAATGATGAATGGTCATTGCAGACCAGTACGCTGTACCAAATGAGATCTCCCGTCAGTACGTCCACCACACCCAACTTGGGCAAGCAAAGAACAAATGGGTGACTGCTCCGATTCAAAGTGTGAGTCAGATTTATTTGAATCAGATTCTGACTCAGACTGATGACAATAATTGTTGCTACAAAGATCATTCTTGTGACGTACTTGATGCTATTGCACAAGACACCGATTCATGTAACGTTTTCTATAAAAACTAAACTGTACACATGTTTAAAATAATTCAACTTACTTTTTTTTCAATGAGAGAGTGCGATATTATGGTGATGTCAAGGTTTGCATGTAACATGTTAGCGACATTCCTTTGACATTTTTCTTCACTTTTTTTATTATATAATTACTCTAGTCACTATCAGTTCATATTAGGAGCAGGCCATCTTAGATTTTCACATGAAGGAAGCACACAATTTTAAAAAAGAACCCCACAAATCGATTTCTCACCCCAAAAATGTATAAATGTTAGACCAACGTTTGTGACGCTGGCCCAACATTAAACCAACATCGGGTGAGTGTACTGCTTGCTGGTAAAGCCCCCATGTCAATGCATGCGTGGGGGTCAGCTCTTTCGAGAGCCCCACAGTAATACAGTCAGTTAGCTTTCAAACACAACGCCCAGATAAGAGCATTTGTGGAATTATTAACTCATAGATGTCGCTCATGTATATGGACTTGCTATGATTTGGGAACTTGCTCTTAATGCGCCGTTCGGTATGAAATGCACACAGTATTATTATGGTATACCCACGGGCACCATAGCATTCTGGGGGACCCGTGTCCTGCGTATTTTACCGGTTGACTATACCTTTAAATATCGTGATAATAGTTTTTTTGGCTGTGTCTACTAGTTTTTTATGAATTTTTACAATATATCTTAGATTGTGATTTTAGTTTTAAATAGTTTCATAAGGATTTATTAATAATGTTTATCATTTCAAGTCAATTATTGTTCTTCTTTACGTCATTTTGCTGAATATCAGATGATGTTTGTGTTGAAACATATGTTTTACAACTTACTTGTATTGTTTTTTGTAACCTCAAATAGCAGAGCACATAACATTTTAAATTGATTCACTGTGAATTGATCATTTTGGGCTTTACCTTATGCTGAACGGCGGCCTTCTTGGATTTTCACATGAAGGAAGCACACAATTTTAAAAATAACCCCACAAATCGATTCCCCACCCCAAAAATATATGAAAAAGAGGTGTCACATGAAATTTTAGGTCAGCCAGATCAAAAGTTAGCTGTTTATAACGGATTGCACCCCTCGGTGACGCGTTTTCCTATTTCGGGGGTATAAATCTTACATTTTCACACTTATATGGTAAATACTACTACTATAACCTCAATAAATTTATTTCCTACATAAATGTATTCAAAAATGTGTTCCACTTGGAGACCAGTAGATGAAATAAGTGAATTTTTTTTTTTCACCGTGACCGATAGCGGCCATTTTGGAATTTACGCTCTGGAAAATTCCGTCCGCCTTTTTAAAAAAGGCGTAGGAGCTCATTTTTTTAAAAAACCTTAAGCTACCCAAAACAACCGTCAAACGTTACTTGCAGAAGGTTGGTCACGGAATCATGGTTTTGGACCTACTAGTATGTTGAGATTGCTGCTTCCACGATTTCAGTGAGTTACCGACCTTGTATAGAAAACCAATAAGCATATGCTGACCCTATCCCATCCAGCTGTGATCCACAACATATACGGCAGTGAGAATAGCTCTTCGCCTTCTTACTGTAGTATACTGCCATGCAAAGCTAAAAGGCAGTATCTGCTTACATGTAAAGTAAGCAGATACTACATTTTGGCTTTGTACGACAGTATACATCTTAGTAGGGCAGATACCCATAGGTATTGTGCAATTAATGATAAAAGCATCAAATATGATTTTTTATCAAATAAAGCTACAAACAAGTGTAATACCTCTATTCCATGTAGTTTTGACTGAAAAACTAATTCCTGGTATAATCTGAACGATTTAATGTCATTTGCAAGGTCAATTTCGAGGTCAAATTGTTGAAAATGTCATGTTGAACAAGCATAATTAGAAACAAATGTAATAACATTTTTTTGGAAAAATTTTGGACTACAAAATCTTTTTCTAATAATATTTTGCTGATTCAAGGTCATCTTCGAAGTCAAAAGGTCAATTCTAATGTCAAAACGGTGAACATATGACTTTTAACAAATACAAATAGAAGCAAGTGTAATAGCCTACCTCTTTCTGGTGTGTTTTTGATTGAAGAATCAATTTGTGGTACTATTTTGATGATTAAAATTCATTTCCAAGGTCATAACGTAAATGTCAAGGTCAAGTAAGCGAAAATATAATTTTCAAGGTTAAATATGATAGATGTAATACTTCTTTTCAGTGTACGCTTGACTGTACAATCCATTTCTGGTACTATTTTCATGATTCTAGGTTATCAAAGTCAAAAACGTTAATTTCAAGGTGAAATGAGCAAAAATATGATTCTAATACTTAAAAATAAGAATCTTTGTTTTTTTCAATGTAATGTTGACTACAGTAGACATGCTAAAATCTAAAAAAATGGGCAAATGTCGCACTTTTAGGACGAGCATGACACTTGGTATGGATGTTCTAGACGCATTAAAAAAGTTGTATCCAAAGAGACAATTCGTATTTAATTCTAAAGACCCAAAAATCTGCTATTTTTCAAGATGGCCAAGGGCAAACATTAAAATGATATTGGCGTAATGCTCAACAGAAAAGAAACATGTATGTGTGTACAAAAGGGTTTTCAGGTATGCCCAACTTAAAGATGGCCGCCAGTTGCGCAAGGTCAAACAATAATTTGGTATCATTTTGTGACGGAATTGAAGCAGATTCATGATGTTAGTGTCCATCGAAGGGCTTTCAGGATGCCCACGCCACCAGAAAATAACATTAGAGATGATAGAAGCTTTTAGAGATCGCTAAGTCCAAGATGGCGGCTATAAGTTAACTACTATCTGAACAACAAGAAATCTGTTGATTGTAGGCCTAATTAATTGTTAAATTGAAGGCCTGGAACCCCTTATCATGAATTTATTTTATATTAAAAAAAGGCCCTATCTTGCAGGCCTATGCACTTGACCTACAAGTAGGCCAAATACATAGGTATGGTATGGTATGCCCACGCCAGTCTGCCATAATGATTTACAGGTACTGTAAGACTACGCCGCCATATGAACATTCTTTAGTCAAAATCACTCATCTACCGTAATGGCCTTAAAGGCGATGCAGCTTTTAGTGTTTGGTCATGGCCTAGATTTGCGGCCAGTCTCTGTCTAACAGCCACTAATTAATTTGGGTTTCACTGGGTAAACGATGTCTAAAAGGATTCCAGAAAATGCCACAATGTCGTCTGTATGTGTCTATGGTAGATACCAAAATCATAGATGTAATCATTAAACTCGATTCCACTTAATGTTTTACACATTTATTGCTTGTTTGTCGCTCAGGGACGGCAATTATGTTGGCCTTCTGGTTACCCTCTCGGTTTCTATCATCTTTAAAATAATGTTTGATGATAACACCACACGGTATATACCTAAATCATCAATCTATCTCAATTCCAGTAAAATTTATACACGTATCTTGCTCTATCGTGGCCATTTTGTTTGCTTAATGAGCAACATCCTGGTTTTCGGCATGTAGCCTAGATGGTGTCCAAAATTTAATTATGTTGAAAGTGATATGCATCTTTGCTTGTCCTTAGACAAATGGCGGCCATCTTGGATTGCACTCATACTGCAATGTCTAAAGTACTTTCTGGCCACAGTTTTTTTGTCGGGCATACCTGACAACCCTATGGTAAACACAGCAATCTTGAATGTGATATCCATTTATTACTTGACCTTGAACAAATGACAATTATCTTAGATTTAACCACAAAACAATCTCTAACCCACAACTACCAGATCCATCAAATTAGGGATTGAGAGAGGATGGAGGGCTGTGGCAACCGGTGTGGACAACACTTCCCGAAGCATCCAGATCATGCTATGAGCTAGTCCACTGTGGGTGTAAAAAGGACTGCAGTGGTAGATGCAAATGCATCAAGGCAGCCCTCAAATGTACAACACCATGTTTCTGCTCTAGAGACCAAAAACTAAAAGTTAACACCCTAGTCTCTATGAAAATAGTGTAGTAAAGTAAAATGTCGCCGTAACATAGCAGTTTTTAAACAAAAGATGGAGTGGTGTCCAAGAGATTGCTAGATATAATTATGTAGATTTATGTCAGAAGTACCACAGACAGACAGACAGACATATATTTTTTTGACAGAAAGAAAGGCAATCCAGACTTATTTGTCATAGAAATAAGAGAGAGATATGTACATGTATATATACAACATTGTTAATTTGTTAAAATCATATGACAATATTTATACATAGTATGACATACATAACTAAAATCATGTTAACTGGCATTGCCATAAGAAACACTGGGTATATACTTAACATAAAATTGAAAGGCATTGCCAGGGTAACATAGGGTCTATCAATTTGTTTCCCGCACCAAAACCAAGTAGCAAAAAAGACACTCTGGAAAGCGTAGAAACCTAAAATATATACAAGTGCATAATTATGCTGCAGTAATTGGAGAATGTATTAAGACAATGTTAAAAATTACACGATATCTTTAAAAACCAAATATTATATCATGCAAGTACAATCAATGTGACAATCCGCGACACAGGTAGATCCGAGCCATGTGACCATGCAAGCACAGTCGCTATGAGCTCGGCGATTCCCTGATATAGACTAGTTATGCAAATTTAACAACGTAATAACAGTAATACTACCGAAACACAATATATACATACTAATAAAAGTCGGACATGGTGGTTCGTCGACTGCCAACAAAGTATATCATCAGAACCATCCATATTATCGAGTGTTGGAGACTTAGTGATGTAATAACAATAAAAATTACGGATAATAATTATGCGTGCCATTCACGCAGGACATGGCACTCACACAATAGCAATAAAGTTTGTTTAATTAACTAGTGATTTATTATCTATATGGCCCTCGCACAAAAACATTACAGCTTATTTTAATTCACTATATTGTTTAGTTCATACCGTTTCACTGACGACCTAGTTAGTACAACATACTTGAAGTTACAATCGAAGAAAAACATTCCCGACCTCATAGAGAAAATCAGTTGACTTAGCAACTCTGAAATCCTCCATAAGACCCCACCTCGTTTGATAACAAAGGCGACGGAAACGTCCCTAACCGGCCCTAAAAAGCCAAATAATAAGATCCGAGAGCAACAGCCGTCCTGATATGTGGTAATACCCAAGTCAGATCATTAAGGCATGATATTATTGATAATATAGCGACAGCTGACTTGTGATTGTTCTACATGAAAATGTAACGTTAAAACGATAATAATGACACATAATCATGATCATGATGATAATAATTAATCATGCTAGTCACGCACGGCACGACACACATACAAAATATTTCAGCTTGAATATGAATTTACATTTATCATACTCAATATTTTTAACCCTTAATTTGTTTAAAACAACCATAGATAAATTTTGCTAGCGACTTCACCACTGTTATGTCTCTAGATGTCATAATTCGTAGAAAAATATCATTTGTTGGTTGCATATTGATAATTCCGGCTATATAATTAAGCAAGATTTCGCGTTCATTGTTCATGGCATTACAGTGGAGAAGAAGGTGTATTTCGTCGTCGTTTGATTCACACCTTGTGCATATTCGTTGGTTCATTGGAGTTATTGGATTATTGTATCGTCATCTCTCTATTTTTAAATCATGTGAGCTCATTTTATATCTCACCATTGTTGTTATGAGGTGGTTCCCCTTTATGTTTAAGATGTATGGTTCCACACATGAATATGTGCGCAGCTTACTTGAACTCTCGATATCTTAATTGTCTCCACCGCTGTGTAAATATTCGAACAATTGAATCGTTAAAGGAAAGCATGAATTTATTTGTATTGCCAATGTGCTGCGTCTCCCAAGCTTGGTCTAACCCGGTTAGTTCAACGACAGACCGAATACGCGAGCACCAGTTTGTGAATCCAGTGCCATCTAGCTCTAGTAGCATATTGTAGGCATTTCTGACAGGGTGGTTCTGAGATAGGTCTAGAATTCTACACCAATATTTTACAGCTTTAATATGTTGCCTGATAATCAATGGAAACCGTCCCGACTGTCACCATAAATTGCAGGAGTGGGTGTTTGCTTTCTAACACCCAATATAATAATTTTAGATGTATTTTTTCCAAATCATTAACACTATCACCGGTATACCATATATCACTTGCATACTCTAATATGGGCAGTATTTGACAATCAAAAACCTTGAATGCAATTACAGGTGACAATTTACCGACTACGGGACGAGATTGCTTGTGTAGAGAAAAAACTGCTTTACCAGCTTGGGAAGCGAGATGAAGGAACGTTTCTTTTAATACATTCTTAGGAATTTAGTGCTACAACAAACCCCAAGGTATTTATATTTTTCCTTTTTTTCTATTATGTCATCACCATAGTAGAAGCTGTCATTTTCTGACGTATGGCGTTTGTTAAATATGATAACTTTTGTTTTAGGAATGCTGTCTATTATATGCCACAGAGAAGCATACTTATACAGGGCAGTTAATTGCTTTAGCAATCCATTTAAAGAATCTGAAAAAAGGACAAGGTCGGCTGCAAATAACAAGTATACAAATAATAAAGTGTCTAGGGGGATACCCTCACCTTGATCAAATGATTTGGATATATCCTGCAGAAATAAAATTTGTAAATAATTTGGGGCTGAGCATACCACCTTGCAGGACACCAAATTCGCTTTTTAATATCTCGCTGATGCATGAATCCCATTTTACACGGCACTCAGCTTTAGAGAACATACTCTTTATTATATTTAAAAAATTGCCGTCTATTCCTCTGCTCAGTAATTTATAGTACAGTGCTGATCTGTCAATATAGTCAAATGCTTTTGTAAAATCAACAAAACATGTATACAGGGGCTTTGAAAGACACCTTTGCTTATCTATAATAGCACATAGTATAAATATATTATCAGTCGTCCGGGAGCTACTTCTAAAGCCGGCTTGAAAGGGATCATTATCATAGCATACATCATTTTTAAAAGACAGTCTGTTATTAAGTACAGATTCAAATAATTTCCCAATGCATGGCATTACTGTAACTTTCCTGTAGTTATCGGGCACGTTATGGGCAGCTTTTTGGTGAGCAGGATTAATTATACCAGTGACCCAACTTGATGGATATTCTCCATTGGCAATAATGGTATTAAACAGTAAAACTAGTGCTGGTAAGAGTTCATTACTACCATGCTTGTAAAATTCCGCAGGAATACCATCTATGCCTGCCGCTTTTTTGCATTTTAACTTTCTAATTGCTTTTCGAATTTCGTCTATAGTTATGCGGCTGTTTAAGAACTGTAACAAATCGGATTGTCCATTTTCTACCTTCTCATTAATATCATTTGGGGATGATTTAACTAGCTTCTTTATATTATTAATGTGATCGTAGTCAAAATAGTCGACATGAAGAGGGTAGACTTGTTCTTCAAAACATTTCACAGATTGTGACAGGGTAGGACCTTTGGTTGAATTTCTAGGTTTTAAAGATTTACAAAATTTCCAGTAGGAATTTGAATCTTCTGTTCTCATATTTTCAAGCTGACTAAGTTTGACTTGTTGGTAGTGTCTTTTCTGTTTCTGGATTAATTGTTTTTATTGGCGTAACATTATATTATATTCACCTTGACGTGTGTTAAACTTCTTATCTTTAGCAATATTCTTTAAAATAGTAGAAGAGTATTTCCTGTAGGACCCTTATTTAAGGAGCTGGTACAACCCATCATGCTGACAAAATCTGATTGTATATTATTGTTAGAGCAAGCCTCCCTGATCATTTATAGGGTGGGTGTAATGTAGAATTGTGGTATCAGTTTTTTTCTACAGCCCATTTTCTAGCATAGGGGGTGTTTTTCGCTATGTTCGTCAAAGTGGAGGTCAAGTTCGGAAAATAGCCATATCTTTGCAATGAATAGACCAATTCGTACACTTTTGGTATCACTACACTCGGTATTCAATTATCCAGATGTTGGATCCGTCTGGCCTTAGAACACATTGTGTGTATTGTGAATATATACCAACTTTGACCTAGTCATATCTCAATGGTAAATCCGCTATGGATTTTTTCTTAAATCTTTACAAGAAACGAAGCAGAAATTATACTACGGGTATTGGCTAAAAATGCTTTATATTACCAGAATAAACTATGTCTTGAGAAAAAAAGTAAGATTAAATTTGATTCCATCCGTGTAACTTTAATGGGTCTGAGCTCACTTCATTCAGCATACTATTCTTGTGATTATTGATATATTCTAGTTGTCATTGAGACCACCCAAACCTGTTTAGATTTGGGGGTTGGGTTACGTAAACGGCTTTTGTTGCTGTTCCAGTTTACCAATCAAAACATGGAAATTCATTTGCCGTTACAATGATATATTGCATGTTACAGTGGGGTTAACAGTCATGTCTCCACAGACGTTGGAACATAATTTGTATTAGAAAGCAAGCAAAATCATCAACAAAACAAATTAGGCAACATGGTCAATGAAAAGCACTCAATAAAACATAATTAGTGTCCCTGTCTCCATGTGCCCGGTGTTTTCCGACCCCAGATATGTATATGTTTAACACTCAGTGATATTTAGTTTTATAAATGTTGACATATTTTTTTAATGTGAGAATATAGCAGCCTGTTTTGAAAATGTGTGTATTTAGCCTGGGCTGAAATCTGAAACATTGAACTTTTCTCGGCATTTAAGTGTATAATTTGTTATGCACTTGTACTTACATAATTCGGGTGCGCTGAATGCGAATCAGTCAGATACATTTCTATATATAGTGTCCTTCACCTTCAAATTTGACAAACAAAAATGCCTGTAAAAACCACACCTCTTGTCCTTTTTTCCGACAAATAAATGCACAATTTCGTGTTTGTGCATGCTTTGGAGTTGAGAAATTTATGTCTCATGTTTTTCGATCAAAATGACCTTTCTTTGACCTTCAAATTTAAAATGGTTACCACCAGAACGAAATTATAGCGTTTTTATGTATATAAACTATAATATAATAGAAAAAAACACTTTTTTAATGAATATTTAAAAATAAAGTAGGTGATACGGCAGATTTACAATGTATTCGAAACTAGGTTTAATTACATTACATTCTAACATGCTCTGCTGTGCTCTGTATTTAGAATGACGTCATTATTTTAATTGTAAATATGTAAAATGACAGCCATCTTGGATTTTACGATAAAATCTAGGTCTGACAATGATAAATAAACATCGGACATGATTGCCTCGGTCCCCAAATCATAAAAAATATATAATAAGCATTTCCGTGCGACAAACCGAAAAAAGAGTTGCCATTTACATTTTGATAACCATTTTGTTTTACCTTCATTTGAGGGTGACTGTCGCGGCCATTTTTTTTTTTTTTTAAATTTACTCGGCAGTAATGTTCATCCTTGGTTCACTAAGTTACTACAAATAAGTAATATTATCGTCAGCATATTTATTGGTGTAATTATAGTGACAGTAAATATTGAAAAATGGCGGTAGTATTGAATTTGAAGGTCAAATTAAGGTTATTTCTTTCGAATGACACTCGGAATAAGTTTCTGAAAGAAAAATCTTACAGCGACTAAAATTGTGCTTTTATGTGTGATAAACCATAAAAAATACGTTGTTTTATTTACATTTTGGCGGCCATTTCTTGTTTTACTTATTTAAAGGTCAAGGAGTTTTCCCATTAAAACAAAATATAAATAACATTCTTTTTAAAGCATAGACATATCTGGTTCAGAAAACATAGGCCAGATATGGATATATACAATAAGTATGTTTTATTGTGTTGTTTCCTTTGCCCATGTTGACTAGTTTGTGTTGTTGTTTATTTTGATTATTTCATAATAAAAATTATGTTTGAGCGTATGTGGAGAGACGACTATTTACTTTACGGCAGTGTGTGATATATCATTATAACGGACATTGAGTTATCTATTATATGATATATCGCGTGTGTTGATTGGTTAAGCAGAATAACAATTACAGAGTTTTACGTAACCCTAACCCCTAATTCCTGACAGGTTTGAGGGTACCCCTATATAAGCGACCAAAATAAAAAAACTGATACCACAATTTGACTTTACGCCCACCCTATAAATGATTAGGAAGGTTTGTTCTAACAGAATATATAGTCAGATTTTGTCAGTGTGGTGGGCTGTACGAACCGATTTTTTCTCAGGTCTAGCTCTTCTACTAAAACATGTTTTAAAGATTTACATTCTTTATCATACCAAGGGTTGTAAGGAAAGTTATTTTTTATGTTTATTCTTACAACTTGATTTATGCTGCTTCTTTAGAAATAATGGGGATATTGCATTTTTTAGCATACCATTGAAAATATCACATAGATTATCGCTACTACAACCTTCAGCTGCGGCACACAGCATTTCTTCAAACGCAATACATGTCTGTTCATTTCGAAGAGATGCTTAGTACTCCATCTTTTATTCATCTTGCCATATATAAACATCGGAACATGGTGATGAGTCATTAACATGTATGTTCATTTCTGCAGAGCGTGACTCTTTCAATTTTGAATTGAGAATATGGAATTTCGGTAGAACTTTAAATTTACTGATCATATAATCTGCTCTTAGTATCATATAATCAATAGTACCAATGCTCCCATGGGCGAGTAGTATGTATATCGGCCAATACCTTTATCATCAAACATTCGACCATTGGCTATTTTAAGCTCCGTGTTTATACAAAAATTTAGCAGAGATCGTCCATATTTGTTAATGACTCCGTCCTCATTACAGCGTTTATTTAAAACATTGATATTATTATCGTAATCTGGAGCGCGGCCAGTTCTACTATTAAAGTCACCACATAATATTATATGGTGACTTTCTGTATATCTAGCCACTTCTTCCTCTAACATAGTAAAATAATCATTTCTTAGACCGACATATGTTGGCACAGCCGATTTTAATGTTTTTCTGATAGTATTATGTAGTTAAAGTTAACCATACCAGATGATCATAGGTCGAGTCTATATTCTAGTATGTTTTTTTCAAATTTGTTGGCTACTGGTAGGGTCCAAAACCATGATTCCGTGACCAACCTTCTGCAAGTAACGTTTGACGGTTGTTTTGGGTAGCTTGAGGTATTTGTAAAAGAAAAAGCTCCTACGCCTCTTTTAAAATGGCGGGCGGAATTTTCTAGAGCGTAAAATCCAAAATGGCTGCCATCGGTCACGGTGAAAAGCAAGAATTCACTTATTACATCCACTGGTCTCCCAGTGGAACACATTTTTGAATGCATCGGTCACGGTGAAAAGCAAGAATTCACTTATTTCATCCACTGGTCTCCCAGTGGAACACATTTTTGAATGCATTTATGTAGGAAATGGATTTATTGAGGTCATATTTACCATATAAGTGTGAAAATGTAAGATTTATACCCCCAAGATAGGAAAACGTGTCACCGAGGGGTGTAATCCGTTATAAACAGCTAACTATTGGTCTGGCTGACCTAAAATTTCATGTAACACCTCTTTTTTATATATTTTTGGGGTGGGGAATCGATTTGTGGGGTTATTTTTCAAATTGTGTGCTTCCTTTATGTGGAAATCCGAGATGGCCGCCGTTCAGCATAAGGTAAAGCCCAAAATGATCAATTCACAGTGAATCAATTAAAAATGTTATGTGCTCTGCTATTTGAGGTTGCAAAAAACAATACAAGTAAGTTGTAAAACATATGTTTCAACAAAAACATCATCTGATATTCAGCAAAATAACGTAAAGAAGAACAATAATTGACTCGAAATGATAAACATTATTAATAAAACCTTATGAAACTATTTAAAACTAAAATCACAATCTAAGATATCTTGTTAAAATTCATAAAAGACTAGTAGACACAGCCAAAAATACTATTATCACGATATTTGAAGGTATAGTCAACTGGTAAAATACGCAGGACATGGTTCCCCCGGAATGCAATAGTGCCCGTGGGTATACCATAATAATACTATTTGCATTTCATACCAAACGCCGCATTAAGAGCAAGTTCCCAAATCATAGCAAGTTCATATACTTGAGCGACATCTATGAGTTATTAATTCCACCAATGCTCTTATCTGGTGTTGTGTTTGAAAGCTGACTGTATTACTGACTGTATTACTGTGGGGATCTCGAAACAGCTGACCCCCCACGCATGTTTTGACATGAGGGCTTTCCCAGCAAACAGTGTACACTCACCCAATGCTGGTTTAATTTTGGGCCAGCGTCGCAGACGTTGATCTAACATTAAAACAGTGTTGGGCGAGTGTCTCGTTGGAGTAGTACCCATAGTTTCGTAATGAGGTTGAATTACTCAGCTGAATGCAATCATTCAACCTGTACTGTATACTGAAGGACTACACGTGACCTACGCATGCGAAATCAGAACATGTCATAGGAATGTTCCTAACGTGCTACATGCAAATTGTGTCAACACCATAGTATTCCACTCTCACATTGAAAAAACCCCAGTAAGTTGAATGCTTTTAAACATGTGTACAGTTTAGTTTTAATAGAAAACGTTACACGAATCAGTATCTCGTTCAATAGCATCAAGTACGTCACAAGAATGATCTTTGTAGCAACAATTATTGTCATCAGTCTGAGTAAGAATCACACTCTTAATCGGAGCAGTCACCCATTTGTTCTTTGCTTGCCCAAGTTGGGTGTGGTGGACGTACTGACGGGATATCTCATTTGGTACAGCGTACTGGTCTGCAAGGACCATTCATCATTTCCCATACATGGTCAATGGGAGAAGGATGGTTTCGAAGCTCTGCATGGCGCTGAATATAAGCTAAATAGTTAGCACGCATAATAATTAAATTTAGGCTGTCATTATCCGGTGGGAGGTGCATTAGAAATAACTGTGACATTCCGCGACACAGACCAGTGTGTCAGATGGAAGCTGCTCGTAAACCGGAATAGTCATAAGGTGGTGGACGTTTATAACCAAATTTATCTTTTATGCTTTTTTTAAATAAGAACTTCCACATCGTGGCATTCTGATGTTATTAGAACTCCATGTAGCATATCTAGTCGAGCCAGCTGTTGGTTGATAAATTTGGGACAAATACACCGGGATAACCCATGAACGATCTCTACACATTAATTTTCGCCACTTCCTTCGTTTAAAAAGGGGTTCCCAGCCAAGTTAAAATAAGTGTTTTACGAAGCTGGTTGGCATGTTTATTAGCCTATATTCAGCGCCATCCAGAGCTCAGAAACCGTCCTTCTCCGGATGGGAAATGATTAATGGTCATTGCAGACCAATATGCTATACCAACGTAGATCTCCCGGCAAAACTTACACTACACTCAAGCAAAGAACAAATGTGACGCAACACCCCGAAATCAGGCTGAGTGCGAAAAAAATATTTTTGAGATTTTTGCCGTTCTAGAAAGCACACATTTTTCTGATAATTTTGGTATAAATTTCATGAAAAACGGTCTAAAACTACCAGAGAGGTACAGCCAATGGGAAAGATTTAGTGCATTTGTAATTGAAAATAAGAGTTTTGAGTAAATGCTACTCAAAGATGCAGTACATGTTAGCACTTTTCATAAACTCGTTTCAACTCTGACTTTTTTTGTCATTTTTTTGCATTTTAAACATGTTAGGCCTAAACGGAAAAGCAATATTTCGCCATAAATTACAAATCACCCGAGGAGATTAGGAAGTGTATATTTATATTAGGGAAGGGTGGGGCACAAACTTCCGTATGTCACCTTCTAGTCCGTATTTGGTTGCCATGGCAACAGAACCACCCTCAACTCCAGAATATGAAGAAAATATATTTTTTTGCCTGTTCTGGTGGTTCTAATTCAAAGAAAATCGGCAGCCATAGTCCTAACTAGGGTTAGAAAGTACAAAACTACATGTCTAGGTCCACACATTGCTGGGACCAACACATATAATTCGCCTCCAGGATGTTTGCCATGGCAACCAATTTTATTATAAGAACATACAATACCCAGAAACATATATGAATTCTAGACAAAAACACACAATATGCATGATATTTATGATTTCAGTTTATCCCACACGGGTCTCAAGACACATAGTGAAGCATCTTATAATGCTATTGAAGTGGGGGGGGGGGGGTCAAAAGGTCATCAAACTTCAGTACTTGACACCATATTTCAATCGGAAATGGTACATAAATTGCTGCTAAACATGCAATTTAGATTTCTCTCACTTGCCTTTTCACTCGACTTTTCTCACTTGAAATCAGATATAGGAATGAGTTAAAAGTGGTCACAAGGTTTGGGCGAACCCCAATCATAATTTAATTGAGGGCAAATAACCCTTCACAGTGGTTTCCATGGCAACCAATATCACCCAAATACAATAAATTCACTGGTACATACATAAAAAGCACAAAAAAAGTTCCCACTATCCGATAAATTATACCAACATGTTTCAAAATGCATCGTAAATGGGATTAGTGTTAGTCTTGGACTGATGAAAAAGGACCACATAGACATTATTGGTAAAGAAAAGGGTCAAAAGGTCACGCAAAACTCTAGTACATGGTACCACATTTCAATCGGAAATGGTACATAAATCACTGCCAAACATGCAATTGTACACATTGAAATAGACATCGCTCAGTTGAAATTAGATATAGGAATGACCAAATAATTTTCACAAAGTTGGGGTAAACACCTCTTAAATTATTACAGAGGGTCAATTACCCTTCACAATGGTTGCCATGGTAACCATTTTATCCCAAATACATATAATTCTACATCAATTCCAAAGAAAAGCTCTCATTCGCCAACAAATGGACACAAACATGATTCAAAGGGCATCATACATGGGATCAGTATTAGTCTTGGACTAATAGTAAAGCACGACAATGACAATGAAGGTAATGACAAGGGTCAAAAGGTCATGCAATCTATATAACCCTGCATTACATTTTAATCAGAAATGGTACATAGAACACTGTCAAACATGTAATTGTGAACATATAAATATACCTTTCTCGGTTAAAATCTGATATAGGGATGACCAAAAACTAATCCCAAGGTTGGGGTTAACACCTATGCAGAGTTATTACAGATGGCCAATTACCCTTTGCAATGGTTGTCATGGCAACCAATATCACCCCGATTACATGAAATTTACTGAGAAACACGTGAAATGTACAGGTAAACTCTCACTATCCTATAAAATGATACCAATAAAATTAAAAATGCATTCTACATGGGACTAGTATTAGTCTTGGAATGATAGTAAAGTCATTAGGGGTAAATAAAAGGGTCAAAATGTTAATAAAATCTTCAGTACTTGGCAACAAATTTTAATCGGAAGTGGTACACGAATCGCTGTCAAACATTTAGCTGTACACACTGAAATAGGCCTTTTTCAAAATCTGATATAGGAATGGCCAAAAAGTTGTCACAAGGCTGGAGTGAATCCCACTCAAAACTACTACCTGCAGAGGACCAATAAAACTTTACAATGGTTGCCATGGTAACCAATTTCACCCCCAAAGTACATATAAACCACTGCAAAATACATGAATTGCACAGAAAATCTCCCTCTCTCAAATAACATTTAAACCTGATTCAAAAGCCATCCTACATTCACTGGTAATCTTAGACTGGTATCATCACAGAGACAATCGGGATATATAGAAAAGAGTCAAAAGTTCGTGAAGGCAAAACTACAATACAATGTTTTTATAATGTTTTTATTTTGTTTCGTCAGTGTAGGCCTACTTGGTGTCACAAAAGAGTATATCAATTGCACTGCCCTATAAGGAAGTTCTGGAGGCCATCATTAAGGCCGTTTAGACAGAACAATGTGGGAATATCTAAGAATTGAGATTCTTAGCCATAAGAATGAAAATCCATCAAGATTTTTCTTCTTCCATGAACTCCTCGTGGACTTAAAAAAAAGCTAAAGAGGGACCAGGGGCTATGCCCAAATTTCTGATTGTTATGTGCATATTGCGGTATATTTCCTACTGCAGTACAATGCTGTAAGAACACGAATCGTTACCGCGATATCGGTTAACGCGCATGGACCCCGTTTTTTCCAGGTTAAATTTGACCTAATAACTAAAAGTGCCTTTTTTAGTCTTGATAACACCGGTCTTCGTTAAAACAGCGCCCGTACACGCTCACATGTGCTGACCAATCATCATCCATGCATGCTGTGATCATTGCACAACTCTCTATTGGGCAGGCACGAATACTGATGACGCGTCGGTATATGACTATCTTGTTATACCGCGGTATATGATGATCTTGTTAAACCCCGGTATATGACGATCTTGTTATACTGCAGTAAATGACGATTTTGTTATACCATGCTATATGATGATGACGATCTTGTTATACCACGGTATATGACAATCTTGTTAAAGCGCGGTATATGACGATCTTGTTATACCGCGGTATATGATGATTCTGCTATAACGCGATATATGACTATTTTGTTATACCGCGCTATAAGATGCTCTTGATATAACGCGTTATATGACGATCCTGTTACTCCGCCTTATATGATGATTCTGTTATACGCAGTATGTGAGCGGTATGTGGTCATCATGTTACCACGGTATAGAAATAAAGGCCATATTATTTTTTATATAGAGAAATTGTATTATTTTAGTTAATTAACGTGGACCACCCTGCCATAATCGTCCGGTATGTGCTCATTTAATTTTTTATCGCCAATAGCCTAATAATTTTTTGAGGAATGACTTGTAGATCTTTTGATGATTTTTCCTGTTTTGCAACTCACCCGTGCGATGTTTTGCTTGTGCAAGATCACAGCAAGGAGGACAATAACAGTTTGTTGCGTATATGTAACACATTTATTAAGTACACATTTTCTCCATTTAATCGCCGCTGACAGTTAACTGCCTGGACGTCTGTGTACGTCGTTAACAGTATTGGAGTCGCCCATTGTGACGGCGAGTTACGCAACATATACAATCCACCCCACTCTGTAAGCACAATGCAGGTGATAACGGTACAATGCCGGGGCAACCTCTCAAATCAAATCAAATAAACTTTAATTCGAGAGGGCACTCTCACGATGTTGATTCAGCATTGAAACAGCGTTGTGCTATAGTTACGCTAAGCTGTTTACATCTATTCTGTGAAACTCAATGACCTTGACCTCCTTTGTTTTCACCGAGCTGGCTAATACAATGAAGTATGAGGGAGGGGGACTCATATAACCTTGTTTTCACCGAGTGACGTCACTGCGTTTCACAGAATGAAGTATGGGGGAGGGGGTGTTATATAACATTGTTTTCACCGAGTGACGTCACTGCGTTTCACAGAATTGTGACCTCATGAAGCGGTATATTTCTAGCAAATCTCGTCGATTCTCAAGGCCTCGTGAACATACAATACAAAGCTCATCCTCTCATTATACCTGTCAATCATTTTAAAGAATACACCTATTTTTTGCACGAAATAGATCAGCGTATTTGTTATTAAAATATCTACTCTAATTACGCATTGTGTGATCCCATAGCATGCACAGGGTCGGTGTAGATCATTCACGCCTTCCATTCCGGCCCAATGTCGCCCTTCAGTCTGTTGACTATACATGAAGTGATTTTAGGGAGCACAAGATGTCATCATATCTCGGGAGTGTTAATACATAGTTTAATATCTTTAGATAGATGGATTTTTTTTTAACAAAGTAATGTATGTATATTATTATGTATGCTATAAACATTGTAATCAGAGCAGTATTGTATAATTTGCAGTTCTCAATATGTTATATTGCGAAGTACTTGCCCTATTGAATGACCCGAAATGTCTAAAATATGTATACAATGTGTTCTACTTCCCCCGTGCTGTAATATATTACCGGGGAGTAATAACCACCCGCTTCCTGACGATACCGGACAGTTATAACCTACTGGGCAGTTTTTACTCCTCGGTAGGTTAGACAATATACTACTGTGTCACCTGGTTATATTTAGTACATAATTAGCATTATAGAGCACCACCGCCTGGTACCTGGATATAGCGTGTCCATTTAGGCCCAATGTTTTACCATTAGCGTTAGAGGTCGTCTCGCTATAGCGCGATCCGCTTATAATGAGTCCCCGTTTCTTAGACCCCAACTACCGCGTTGTAATTTATTTCAGGTCCGTATCTTGATGCACGCTCAAGTAGAAGATCGGTAACTTCGCTTAAAAAAATATGACGTCGCGAGCGAAATGCGTCACTTTTGCGAGCGCGATATCTAGGCCGTATAACCATTATTCTCACTGAAAATTTGGGACGTCACCGTAATAACCTTAATTGCAATTTTTAGAGAGATCGAAGTAGAAATGAGCGAGAAGTGGCCTAATAAGCATTGGCAAAATAAGCGAAAAATCCCCATGCATTGTCAAATCACAAATGGGCGAATTGTGACGTACCTAATTTTTTTGACTGGCCCAAATTGATATTCTCTAATAAATCATACAAAATATACAAATAAACTTTTTTTTTCACTAATTGGACCAAACTAGATGATATAAAACATGTCAAGGTATTTATTTATGTCAGAATCTCAAAATGATAAAATTGTTCAAAAAATGGAAAAGTTAATATACTTGTTGGTTTCCTGGCACTGCCCTCTCAGCGCATTCCGCCTGATTTCGGGGTGTTGCGTCACAAATGAGTGTGGGTCATATTTATTTGAATCAGAGTAAAGACAAAAAACACACCGATTCATGTAACATTTTCTATAAAACTAAACTGTACACATGTTTAAAATAATTCAACTTACTGTTTTTTTTCAATGAGAGAGTGCGATATTATGGTGTTGTCAAAGTTTGCATGTAACATGTTAGCGACAATCCTATGACATTTCGCTTCACTTTTTTTATTATATAATTACTCTAGTCACTATCAGTTCATATTAGGAGCAGGCCATCTTAGATTTTCACATGAAGGAGCACACAATTTTAAAAAAGAGCCCCACAAATCGATTTCCCACCCCAAAAATGTATAAATGTTAGACCAACGTTTGTGACGCTGGCCCAACATTAAGCCAACATTGGGTGAGTGTACTGTTTGCTGGGAAAGCCCCCATGTCAATACATGCGTGGGGGTCAGCTCTTTCGAGGGCCCCACAGGAATACAGTCAGTTAGCTTTCAAACACAGCGCCCAGATAAGAGCATTTGTGGAATTATTAACTCATAGATGTCGCTCAAGTATATGGACTTGCTATGATTTGGGAACTTGCTCTTAATGCGCCGTTCGGTATGAAATGCACACAGTATTATTATGGTATACCCACGGGCACCATAGCATTCTGGTGGACCCGTGTCCTGCGTATTTTACCGGTTGACTATACCTTTAAATATCGTGATATTAGTATTTTTGGCTGTGTCTACTAGTCTTTTATGAATTTTAACAAGATATCTTAGATTGTGATTTTAGTTTTAAATAGTTTCATAAGGTTTTATTAATAATGTTTATCATTTCGAGTAAATTATTGTTCTTCTTTACGTTATTTTGCTGAATATCAGATGATGTTTTTGTTGAAACATATGTTTTACAACTTACTTGTATTGTTTTTTGTAACCTCAAATAGCAGAGCACATAACATTTCTAATTGATTCACTGTGAATTGATCATTTTGGGCTTTACCTTATGCTGAACGGCGTCCATCTTGGATTTTCACATGAAGGAAGCACACAACTTTAAAAATAACCCCACAAATCGACCCCCCACCCTAAAAATATATGAAAAAGAGGTGTCACATTAAATTTTAGGTCAGCCAGATCAAAAATTAGCTGTTTATAACGGATTGCACCCCTCGTTGACGCGTTTTCCTATTTCGGGGGTATACATCTTACATTTTCACACTTATATGGTAAATAATACTACTATGACCTCAATAAATCCATTGCTGGATCTACTAGTTATTGTAGGATGGGCTCAGCTGGAAAAAAACGCCTAAAAGTGTTGCTCATTGTCAATTAATATGTCAATAATTGCTTTGATATGTAAAAATCTAGTATATTGGTGGTCGTGACCTTCAGTTGACCTTCAAATGTCAAATTTAAAATGCCTCCATGTCTGAAGTCGAACCCTATCATGTCTAGATATAGTACAAAAAAAATCATGCTTTTATCATCAAATGCACAATACTTTCAATATATCAGCTTACCTGCCCTACTATCTTTGCTTTTGCGCTGTAGTCATGTTCGGGCTCATTAACCATTACAGCTCTGAAATATTTATATAGGCTATAATCCATGGAGACCAAAGGGTTTTAGCTATTTCCGCTTCTTTTGAACGCCTAAGTTATCGGTCTATTGTTCATTATACATTTTTTAATTATTTCAGTGCGCGGATCGACTTTTGACGTCGGAATCTGACATCAATAGATGAAAGGGTTAAATTATGAGCCATGATATTAGGCTTTGCACGGCAGCATATAAGTGGATACTTTCATTTCAATATGCAACTTGTCCTCATTTTCACCCATCTCAATTTCTACCTTGATGTGTACATCAATAATGAAAACGTTCCTTTAGTTATTTTGCCAATAATTGATAAATAAATTGCATCTACCTGCATCGTATACAAAATTTAGCGCGTGTATACATCTGCCCAATAAATGTATTAGGTATTCTGAATTAGAAAGGCAAGCAGTGAGAAGTTTGCCGTTGTGATGATCAAGTCCGTTAAATTACACTAAGTGATACAAAACAATGATTACCCCCCCCCCCCCCCCCCGCCGGGCGAATACTGTAATAGGTAGCACAGCGTGATGATGATTATAATCTGAAAGTACATCCAGTTCTACTCATACGGATCAACATGTCCGCTGCTGTGTCCTTGGAAAGTACATCCAATTCTACTTATACGGATCAACATGTCCGCTGCTGTGTCCTTTGAAAGTACATCCAATTCTACTTATACGGATCAGCATGTTCGCTGCTGTGTCCTTTGAAAGTACATTTAATTCTACTTATGCGGATCAACATGTCCGCTGCTGTGTCCTTTGAAAGTACATCCAATTCTACTTATGCGGATCAACATGTCCGCTGCTGTGTCCTTTAAAAGTACATCTAATTCTACTTTTGCAGATCAACATGTCCGCTGCTGGTTCCTTTGAAAGTACATCCAATTCTACTTATGCGGATCAACATGTCCGCTGCTGTGTCCTTTAAAAGTACATCGAATTCTACTTATGCGGATCAACAATTCCGCTGCTGGTTCCTCTGAAAGTACATCCAATTCTACTTATACGGATCAGCATGTCCGCTGCTGTGTCCTTTGAAAGTACATCCAATTCTACTTATACGGATCAACATGGCCGCTGCTGATGTGTCCTTTGAAAGTACATCCAATTTTACTTATGCGGATCAGCATGTCAGCTGCTGTGTTAACCCTCTGAATGTACATCCAATTCTACTTATACGGATCGACATGTCCGCTGATGTGTCCTTTGAAAGTACATCCAATTCTACTTATGCGGATCAACATGTCCGCTGCTGGTTTCTTTGAAAGTACATCCAATTCTACTTATGCGGATCAACATGTCCGCTGCTGTGTTAACCCTTTGAAAGTACATCCAATCTACTTATACGGATCAACATGTCCGCTGCTGTGTCCTTTGAAAGTACATCCAATTCTGCTTATGCGGATCAACATGTCAGCTGCTGTGTCCTTTGAAAGTACATCCAATTCTACTTATGCGGATCAACATGTCAGCTGCTGTGTCCTTTGAAAGTACATCCAATTCTTCTTATGCGGATCAACATGTCAGCTGCTGTGTCCTTTGAAAGTACATCCAATTCTACTTATGCGGATCAACATGTCAGCTGCTGTGTCCTTAAAGTACATCCAATTCTACTAAAGCGGATCAACATGTCAGCTGCTGTGTCCTCTGAAAGTACATGCAATTCTACTTATATGGATCAACATGTCTGCTTCTGTGTCCTTTAAAAGTACATCCAATTCTACTTATGCGGATCAACATGTTCGCTGCTGTGTTAATTAGTTCACAATGAAATAATGCGAACCAGGACGTTACCAATACAATGCAGAACGAATGAGGTAGATTCACATAGCGGTAATAACATAAATAGGGCTTTCGACTCTTATATCATGTCAGTGTTGCCAGGGCAGACTATGATGATCATTGTGTTTCAAATAATGGCCAAACCTCACACAAATTGCAACAGAATTTCTGACTGTTGTTTCCTACTCATAAATATGTATCCTATAAACACAAAAAATCTCAAGAGATTCGAGTGGTGGAAAGTATTTTCAACCACTGTTTATTAGCTATACCCTTTCAGCATATTCGACTATTTTTATGGTGGGATGACGAGCCACTTTCTAGCAGTGTTATGTACGTGTTTTAATAGAAAACTTGGTGCGATGCTATTATTGAGATTAAAAAAGGGGGTTATATTCTGGGAAGGAGGGGTAGATTCTGGCAGGGTCGCATATAGTAGCTAAAAAGGGAGGGTGGTATATTCTGGGAGGGAGGGGTAGATTCTGGGAGGGTTGCATTTAGCTGTTGAAAATGGGGGTGTATTCTGGGAGGGAGGGATAGATTCTGGGAGGGTCGCATATAGTAACCAAAAAGAAAGGAGGTATATTCTGGGAGGGAGGGGTATATTCTGGGAGGGTCGAATTTAGTTGTTGAAAATAGGAGTATATTCTGGGAGGGAGGGGTAGATTTTGGTAGGGTCGCATATAGTTGTTAAAAAGGAGCATATTCTGGGAAGGAGGGGTAGATTGTGGGAGAGTCGCATGTAGTTGTTAAAAAGGGGGTATATTCTGGGAAGGAGCGTTAGATTCTGGGAGGGTCGCATATAGTAACTAAAAAGTGAGGGGATATATTCTGAGAGGGAGGGGTAGATTCTGGGCGTGTCGCATTTAGTTGTTGAAAGTAGGGGTATATTCTGAGAGGGAGGGGTAGATTCTGAGAGGGTCGCATATATTTGTTGAAAAGGGGGGTACATTCTGGGAAGGAGGGGTAGATTTTGTGAGGGTCGCATATAGTTGTTAGAAAGGGGGTATATTCTGGGAAGGAGGAGTAGATTGTGGGAGGGTCGCATGCAGTTGTTAAAAAAGGGGTATATACTGGGAAGGAGGGGTAGATTCTGGGAGGGTCACACATAAAAAATTGTTCAAAGGGGGTAAATTCTGGGAGGCAGGGGTAGATTATGGGATCCAAAGACACCTCACCAAATCACGAAAAAGGGGGTAGATCCTGGGAGGGAGGGGTAGACTCTGGGAACCCCCAGGCTTATTCGCATTAGATCGTATTGATTCGTACAACCTTTCGTATTAGTTCGTGTCAACCCGTTCTGATTTGTATTGGTTCTAGTTAATTATTCTTATTTCTACTTGGTTCTCCGTCATTCGCAATTTGCACCGTATTGATTCTAGTTGGTTGTTCAATAAATTATCCACCTCAGGAGCATTTTTATTCTCCATCATTCGCACTCACATCCGTATTGCACATCTCGCCAGCATTCGTACTGGATCGCCAGTGGAATTATCGACAGTGTGACTGGGGCATAACACAGTAATGCATTATAGTTACCTTGGTTACAGAGTGTTGGGCCTATAAATTATGTTCAACATAAAATGGTGTAAAATATATTGCGCGGTCATTGCAGTATTGGCGAAAGTTATCACATTAAACACATACATGTATATCACAATACAAGCTGATATGACATCCCAGCAAAAGACGAAACTTCGAACTAATGTTGTACCAAGGGTGATCCACCGTCTACAAAGCTGGCCCAACATTAGAGCAACATTGGGTTGATGTCGCGTGTTTGCTGGAATAGACTTAATGGCACTTTTCATAATATTATCTGTTTTCCTTTTTAAAAAAATAGAGATAAAACAACCACGTATTGCTGTTAGAGGAAAAAACGTAGAAAAATGCACTGTTTTGCAAAGCCAAATGGCAGTATCTGCTCACTTGCAAAGTAAGCAGCTACTGCCTTTTGTCTTTGCACGACAGTCATGTCTGGTGGTCATTATACTGGGAAGTAGGATAAGCAATAAAGATAATGAGATACAGGTTCATAGTCTGATATAAAGTTTGATCACAGTGTCACCTGTCTTACAACGTACTGCTTGAGGGCTATGTTTTACCTCCACTATTTTGCAAAGATGTCTCAATGTTGAAGTACAAATATTAGATCGCATGCGTGACAGGCGGTATCTAGTAATAAGCAAGTGCCCACTAAAGCCATTCTTCTAGGTTGCAGAATGTGCACTTACTGACATGAGCCCATGTGAGTGTGTTGTCCACGTTAAAGATACAATGTACATATAAGTACTAACAAAAAATCATACAGCGACAATTTATTTAAATTTAATCACCAGCCTATGTCATACTGTTTGTACAGTTCTGTTATAACCAAATTTCCTGGATTGTTCATTCTTACATGGTGATATTACAAAATATATCATTGCAGCTTGTCTGGAAGTGAATGTTTCTGTTTGCCTTGTGTTCTCAGATAACAGATATGATGTGAGGCTATTAAATACATACACGCTGGAATAATGTTTTTATATAATTCAAGATATCAATATGCAATCATCATAAATGTCCCAGGTAGATCTTTCTGCTTCATTTGAATACTTTAGACGTCAAAATCTGACGTCTAAAGTCGGTCGGCGCACTGCTAGGGCTAAACACATACACGATTGAGACAACCATGACTCTTCTATGTTGCTGATCAGTTGAAAACTAAAGCATTTTATTGATGTATGAAACGAAACATCGATTATTAAGACCGGCCTACAACCGGTATCCTCTTAAGCTTATTTTGCCTGAGTTTGTCTCCTAAATAGTCACGATTATATTTGTTGTTAAGAGCTTAAAGGGTTTTGGTTTAAATAAATGTTGGCCCAGCGTCGCAGACGGTTGCCCAGCATTACATCAGCATTGGGCCAATGTATCGTGTTATCTGGTGTTTCTGGCGCCGAGATGTTAAAGCGTCACCAGCAAAATGCAGCAGTCAGAAAACACGGTACCATCACCAAATGTTGTTACAATGACGGGCCAGCGTTGAAGACTGTGGGTCAACATTGAAACATCCTTGGTTGTGCTGCAATGCTGCAATGCTGGCACAACATTGAACCGGAATTTGGTGGGTAGGCCTACATCCTCTGTATGAGGTACATCGTAGGCAAGTATTGAATTAATGTTGGCCAGCACCGGCGACGATGGTGAAGGAATACGCGTCGAAGATTGAACTTATCTCCTTAGTTCTTTCCCTAATTATATCCTGGACATTTAGTATTCTGGCCCATGAGGAAGACCAATACACTGATGTTTTGTCTATAATAGCACTCAAACAGACAAAAGCCGGGCCTCAGAGTTCGGGAACTTCTTTTCTAGTTTGTATTTATATGTATGTACATGTACATAACATAAAAGATGAAGAATTGTAAATATCAGCACAGCACATCAATGTATTCTATTTATAATACATTCAATACAACATGTCATGTCACCTCTAACAGAGTATTATATACCCTGAATCCTGTACGGATGCAAAGTGAAAATAAAGTTGCTTGATTGTTTGATGTAAACAGAAGTAACTTCTTAAAGGCCCAGGCACACATACCATCACGCACGTCCAGCGCACAAAATTTGAAGAATTTTGGTCAGTGTTTTGTGATTCGCTGGGCGTGCGTCAGAATTCGTTGATGATTTGACGAGAACGCCCGATGAGCGTTATTCATTTTTTGTGCGCGTCCACCTCTGCGCACATTTTCTGCATGCCCAAAAATGTCAGCGTTTTTCCACGTGTGAATGTAGACGCCAGAAGAACGTCAGACCAGCGCCAGTCTAACGTTAGGCACAAGTAGAGCACACGCTCTAAATTCGTTGTGTTTGCGTTGACCGAGGTTTGTCCCAGGCACACATAAACGACGCACAGTACACCCATAAAAAAAAAAGAAAAAAAAAATTCAGTCCGGATTGTGAAAAACGTCGCAAGCTGGTAACGAATGCACAGCTTGTTTCGTGCGAATGAACAGCGCTTTGGTAACGCGTTGGACGCATACAGTGCGCATTAAACCCTATAGGCCTAATGCTAATGTCGACGCTAATAGTAACTTTCAGCAGTTTGTTTTGTACATATGTGACCATTTTTAAAAGAAAAAATGTGTCCTAAATTTTTTATAACATTATATGTTTGGAATTAATACGACAGATTAAAAACAAATTTTGCACTTAAAGCCGCGTATCGTGTGAAAAACCACCTCAAATGATAAATAAAATTCAAATAAAATGTCGTTCTACAGAGCTCTAAGGGTTAAGTTGCATAAATAACATAGTCACAGCCTGCTGCTCGAGCGCTGGGCGAACTGGCGGCGTGCTTCCAGCGCCTCCTTAGAGCGCTCATGTAGTCCAGTCATTTTAAGGCTGGACTTAGACAAAATTGCAACAGAATTTTTTTAACGGAATATGTTTCGGAAAGCCCCCCAGAAACACATATCAAAAAACTAGAAAAATCGGAATGATCAAAATATCATAAAATCACTAATTAGTACCGCCATTACCGAAATAAACATTTTCAGCTATTTCTCCATCAAAAATCATGATATCATCACAAACATGGTGTCTACACCCATATTTTGAGGGTCAAGGAAGCCGACTGTGTCATTCAATAGTTAATAAAATTTATATTAACTACGTAATATGTAAATGGGCGGTTATCAAAGTTGCGTAATTAACTTTTTTCAACAGCGAGCGAAACATCAGTACATGTATGTACATCAAAAGATAACACTATAAAATGTGAAATGGTACTGTTTAATAATATAATGCTACATATCAAATGTTAGAAAAAAAACTGTTATCAATTATTACGGATAGTTACTGGCCAGATAATAAAACGAAATAATCCGCTCATATGTATTCCAGTGAGTTATATGTCAGTCATGCTACCTATCACTTGCTTATAAAATTAACAGTGTTTTTTATTCATCATCGGCTATATCATCTGCAACTATAGGAGAGTTTGTACAGTTTATTCCTTTGTAATCACCACACCCTACAGTACAAACCATGTCTCCTGCATGTGCATACTTTTGTACTACAGTTTGTTTACAATTACATCAATTTTTTGGTATTATTGTATATTATTGATTAGTTATCTAAGCCCTACAGAGTGATCTTGGCCACTGAAGAAATGGTCACAGCCACTTTAAAAGTTATTTCAGCCGCTATAAAAGTGATCTTTGACCACTGAAGAAGTGATCACGGCCACTTTAAAAGTTATCCCAGCCGTTACAAAAGTAATCTGACACCAGCAGACTGATGCCAGCCACTTAAAAAGTGATCTGAGTCATACAAAAGTGCTCTTGGGCACTAAAGAATTGATAACAGTCACTTTAAAACGTATCTAAGCCACTACAAAAGTGATCTTGGCCACTGAAGAATTGATAACAGCTACTTTGAAAGTTATCTCATTCACTGCAAAAATGATAATGGCCACTGGAGAAATGATCACATCCTCTTTAAAAATTATCTGAGTCACTACAAATGTGACCTTGGCCACTAACAAACTGGTGTCGGCCACCGGAAAAAATATTAAGGCCACTGCAAAAGTGGTCTAGGCCACTGAAGAAGTGACCACAGCCACTTTAAAAAGTATCTAAACCATTACAAAAGTGATCTTGGCCACTAAAGAAATGATTACAACCTCTTTAAAAGTTATCTCGGGCACTACAAAAGCGATGTTGACACGGAAGATGTGATCAGAACCACTTCGAAAGTTATCTCATCTACTACAAAAGTGATCTATAGGTCGCTGATAAAGTGATCACAGCCACATTAAATATCATCTCAGCCACCACAAAGATGATCTCAGCCACAAACAAAGTAATCTTGTCCACTAAAGAAGTGATAACAGCCACTTTAAAAATTATCTCAGCCACTACAAAGATGATCTTGTCCACTAACAAACTGGTGTCAGCCACTGACAAGGTCATCTAAGCCCCTACAGAATGATCTTATCCACTGAAAAAGTGATCACAGCCACTTTAAGAATTATCTAATCGACTGCAAAAGTGATCTTGACCAATAAAAATGATCATATACACTTTAAAAGTTATCTCAGCCGCGTAAAAGGATCTTTCACACTAACAAACTCATGTCAGCCACTAAAAACGTGATCTCAGTCACTACAAAAGTGATCTTAGACACCGAAGAAGTGATCACAGCCACTCTAAAGGTTATTTCAGCTGATATAACAAACTGATGTCAGTCACTGAAAAAGCGGTCTCGGTCACTACACCCCACTGAAGAAGTGATTACAACTAATTTAAAAGTTATCTCAGTCACTACAAAAGTGATCTTGACCACCGAAGAAGTGATTACAATGACCTTAAAAGTTACTACAAAAGCGACTTCTAACTAACTAACTAACTAACTAACTAACTAACTAACTAATTAACTAACTAACAATATTGAGGCAGCCCCTAAAAACGTGATCTCTGTCACAACAAAAGTGATATTGACCACTAAATAACTGATCACAGCCAATTTAAAAATTATCTCAGCCACCACATAGGTGATCGTGGCCACTGTCTGAAGAAATGATCACAGCCACTTTAAAATCTCATCCACTACAAAAGTGATCTTGGCCACTGAAGAAGATAACAAACAAGATTTTATTGCATTAACCGATCAGCTATTACAAAGTATATCGCTGTCCCAGTAAACACAAAACTTTTGTTTGTATAAAATGTATATCATATTTTTATGGGATGAACCTGATCGACATTACTCATTGAGGTGGAAAGTTACTTCATTTTTTATTCAGGAACATAATCATGTTTCGTTTTCATTTAATTTAAATAAAAAGCAATATGATAATGTAGGCATAAACTGTCTCCGTTGTCAGGAGACAGAAACACGACGTTGATCTAATCTTTGTTCAATGCTGGTCCATCGTCTGCGACACTGTGTCAGTATTAAACCAGCATTTATTTTTTGTTTCCTAACATTGAATGAAAATCTAAAGTTCATTAACCCAACATTCAATGTTGTTCTACCGGCTACAAAGCTGGCCCAACATTGAACCGATGTTTCGTGTTATTCGGGATACATAATCAAAGGCTGGCTATAGATAATATTTGTTATTGAGAGCATTCAGTGGACACTTGAGCCAAATACGTCGCTTTACTGGCGTATGAGTCAATTTGACGTGCCAAATTTTGATCACTTTTCTATCCGACAGTATAGTGTACTCCAAGGTCAGATTACAGTAATCCCTCTAACTGCGAGCTTAGCACCATCACTTTTTTACACCAGAGATGCTAAGCTTTAATTTGGTGTATCACACATAATGTTACTTTTTGTGGCTGGGTAACTGGTGGGGGCTCTTGCGTGATTCCTTTAATCTGGGACGAAGAGGTGGATAAGCCTGATCTAAGAAGTATAGTATAACATAAAATCTATATGTGTACTTCACATGCTTGTCTTGATGGGTAATTCGTATAATAAATCATTTTAATATTATTACAAATGGATCATTGCTGTATAGCCTACATGTCTGTATAAGGTATATTATTATTATTATTATTTGTGTTAATTGAGTTTACATCAAAGTTGAAAATGGTTAATTACATAATTACATATCCATGGTAACCTCATATTTACACATTATGTCAGTAATATTAATTTTAATAAACTAATAATGGCACAGTCGTCTCCACTGACCTTTAAAAAATAGGTGTAGACACCCTGTTTATTATTTATGGATATGTACCTGAAAATGTATATTTCTGTAATGGCGGTACTAATTAGCGATTTCATGATATTTTGACCACCCAGATTTTTCTAGATGGAGATGTACCTGAAAATGTATATTTCGGTAATGGCGATACTAATTAGCGATTTTATGATATTTTGACCACTCAGATTTTTCTAGACTTTTGATATGTGTTTCTGGGGGGTTTTCCGAAACATATTCCGTTAAAAAAATCCTGTTGCAATTATGTCTAGGTTGACCCTTTTTTTGGACCTAGAATGACTGGAGTAATGCAGCGCAGGGCAGGCGCGTTGCCCGCGACTGCCCGGCGCCCTCAACGGACAGCCATGTGATACAAAGCAAACGTATTTAGCGCTGATATGACGTTGTTCTAGCGCGCCCTACGTGTTTCTGGCGGTCTTTTGACGTGTACATTTATGCGCTCATATGCGTTCAAGATTTTAAACATACCCGACTTCCTTTGACGATTAGAGGGCGCACAAAAATATGCGTGGCGTTAGTGCAGCGCGCTCCACGTACCAGTAACGAGTGTTGATGCACGACCGCCGCACGACAGACGCTCTAGCAAAAACTAATCTATTTTCAGTGCGTGGGTCGTGCGTCGACTATGTGTGACTGAGCCTAAAGGCTAGAACAAAATTAAAAAATGCCGGCACTGAGCGCGCATATAGCGCCAAACTAACGTGTTCCTAACTCATGTCCAGCGAACATATAACGTATATGGGGCGTTCTAAAGGCTTTCTAACTTATTCACGCTTGCGCTGGCGATCCGCGATGTATTCGCCAACTTTGTCGCCCTGCTAACGCGCAACGCGGTGGCGAAACGCTGTGTATTCGCTGATGTATACACTTGTTGTATTTATAACACGCTGTGTAATCGTCTTAAACTCGCTGGCTCTTCTCATATCCTGACAAAATTCATGGACGCACAACGACGCACTGCTCTAATTTTTGTCACTCAAGGCGTGAGCTGTGCGTCGTGTATGTGTGACTGGGGTATTACTCCAAACTATGGACTTACTGCTTTTGCAAAGGCAGAAAGCAATACAAATAGCATTAGCAATACAAATAGCATTAACCGTTCTCTTTGAAGCTGAGCATTTACAGCTGTTCTCACCGCAAAAAAACAACAAATAACATGAACTGCTCCCTTGAAGATTCGGCAATTACCGCTGTTTGTCACTGCCTCTTGGTTCTGACAGGTAGCTGCAGGTAGACAGACTGAGGCTTCATTGGCTGACTGCAAACGCCCAGCATCATTCTGCCCCCTCAACTATCTGCCCTCTGACTTACGGAGGCTGTTTGTCGCTCTTGCCCTCCCTGTTCCTGCAGACTCTACCGCGCAATGCCACAAGGCAGTATCTGCTTACTTTACAAGTAAGCAAATACTGCCTTTTGGCTTTGCAGAGCGATGCTGCTCCACTTGCTGTGGGTGCAAAGCCAAAATGCAATATCTGGTTAATTTACAAGTGAGCAGATACTGCCGTTTGGATTTCATGGCACTGCTGCTGCCGCTGCTACAGGAGCCGTCATTATTTCAGGCGCTGTCCATGCCGGCGGCGTCTGCTTCTTCACTATCTTGTTACGCCTCCCATTACAGGACGTCGCTTCTGCGGATAGCGGCCACACTTCTGGGACTGCACTGTGCCTCACATGGTAGTATTTGGGGAGAATCTTGTGAATTCCGACTTCAAGTGCTACCGTTTTCATTGGGACACAGACGCCACAGCTCGCTAATTTGTAAGTTGAAGTGTTTTTTCGAATTTCACTTAGTCTTTAATTTGCGTTCCCCCTTTTTATTACAGTTTAATAAGGCCATGATTAGGCTTACTCCCAAAATAGAAAAAAAACTTATTTTTTATTTACTGGTTATTGCAATGGTATTTTTACCACGATCATGTATCAACAGTTTTTATGTCACTGTGTTTAGACCGTAATACATGGAGATTTACTTTACTAGTAAAACAACTAATTGCGTAGCATTAAACCGGCCCAAATTCTAAACATTTCTATACACATTACTTTCAATTATCTACTCAATTATTCCGATATAATTAATGTATATATTTTACTAAGCTTTATTTGCTTTTACTTCTCAGTAAACATACAGAATATAAAAAAACATCAGTAAATTAGAAGTCAGAAGGACTTTGGTCATTTGGGAGCTAATGGGTCCCATCCGACACTCATTAGAATGACAGATGCACCTTCCCCTATCAGGTCAGACCATCAGACCGTCTGCCGGTAGCAGACAACTGGATGGATGAAGATGGACAGATGGGACACCGTAGATCTCAGGAGAGGCCTTGACGAATTATTATCAAAGACACAATTCTTGTAACTGCATAGATAGCCTTATAATAATCTGAGTATTTATATTGCGCACATATCCAGCCGATATCTGCTCATCGCGCCTTGCGCTATAACAATATTATTGTCCCTGGTCACTGCATCTGCTCTTCTATAAACCATTTCAACTCCCCGGGGAGCATACAGCACTGCAACCAATTGGCGCTGGTATAATATCGCACACATGACCATCTATGCCTACTCATTTACACCTCAGTTTAGTGAAGCACATTCAGATAAAGTGCCTTACCACAGGCACAACATCGAAAAAAACGATGTCCCAGCCTTGCGAGGTGAGAAACGTGATATCTCTATGAAAATCCTGAACCAAGCGGGATCGAACCTGCACGACAGGCATTGCAAAGCGCTACACTCTCATAATTAATATACGGATAATTAACCGATAACCATGATAACGTAAACTTAGAACATTATAATTTACAAAACATGTGCAAAAATGAATAAATTCGAATTTAAATTAGAGCAATATTTGTAAAGATTATGGTATATAGATATTTAAAATTAAACATATTTTTCGTAATTTGTTTGTGTTATTATTAACGACTTTAATCTAAGTATCACAATGGAAGGATTAAATATAGTCAACGCTGCCCCGGAATTTAACCCAACATTGGCTCAATGTTTGTTGGAATATTGACAGACAGACAGATAGACATTTATTTATTTGCCATAAAAAATTACAAACATGAAAACTAATAATCTCCTATAACTAAATATGATAAATGGTTACTGAAATATGGTATATTGAGCAGTTGCTTAACCCTTTGAGTACGTGGGCCGTCGCCACGACGGCCTAAATTGGGTACACTAATGTACGTGGGCCGTCGCCACAATTATATGACGTCATACATTAGGGCCCAGTACTCTGGGGGAAATTACTGCCAGTAGTGAAAGGGTTAAGAAGTAGATAATAGCTAGACATTGACAAGAAAAATACTTTTAAAACTAGTATTAACTCTTCCTGACCAAATTTCACATTTATGCGAAAACTACCTCCCTTTACCAAATTCGCATTTATGCGAAATCCACATGTGTCCATGCATTAATTGCAATGGAGATATTTCATTACATGCGCGGTTGAAAATCGCCAACCAGAATGGTCAGTTACATTGACGCAATGTTCTCTTGAATTTTTAATTTGTGCGATATGCGCATAGCTATAAGCTGCATTGTGCCCAGGAGCTACCTCAGGGGTTCTCCTTAAAAAAGAAGTCGGTTTCTGGGGGTAATTTTATCAGGGGGAAGTTGGTAAAGAAAGAGTTAAACCATGTTAAAACAATGCTAAAATTAGCTGTTTATTATAGGGCACTTTTGCTCTGAGCATTATTTCAAGCACGACACACTGAACACGAGACGTAAAATAAATGTTACTTTCTCTGCGGCACCTGTCAAATATATAATCAATATTAGCCCACATCCTGCTAAGTCAATTTATATAAATTTTCAACCCCTTGAGGTTGTGTCTCGCTACCACGAGCCACAACCTCAAGTGATTTAAAATTTCCAATATTTGGTTAGTTTGAAGCCCAAACGTTTACAAATGTTGATATTTAAGGACACATTTCATTCCCAATAACAGTTATTTAATCGTTTGATGAAACGGAATAAAAACGACTATTGTCGTGACTAGCAGGCAAAGGGTTAGTTCAATGTCTCATGTTTGCTGGAAATCCTTACCCCAGCAAAACACGACACGTTAAGCCAATGCTGGTTTAATGTTGGACCGACGTCGTAGACGTTGGGCTGACATTGAATCAGCATTGGTTCAACGTATCATGTTTGCTGGGAAGCCTCCTACCTTGAAAATCTATTCATCGGTCGTGATACCGACCTTTCAGTTATTTGATGAAGATTCTCTACAATAATTGTCTACAAATAGCTGCTTGTAATGCAAGCATTCTGGTTCATATAGCATATTACAGGAGTGACAGAAAGCTGGAAGGACTTGGAAATCAATTCAGATTGGCTAATATTTGCTAGCATTTGATATGCACCAAGTCATACAATGAATGTATCAATCAATGTGAAAATATTAGAAAAACAATATTTTCAATTTTTAAAAAGCCTACATATGCTGTTATTTGTCCTAAAAGCATAGTTTCTGCCCATTGCAATAACACTTCTTTTGCCTGGTGTTTTATTGACTAATTTATATTGTTTATTATTATGGACAAGGACTGAAGTTTTGTATTTTTGCGGGGAAAGATTCGTATTTTCCCGTATTTAACGTATTTCTCGCTAAAATCATTTAGTATTATATCCTCCTCCTCCTCCTCCTCCTCCTCTTCCTCCTCCTCCTCCTCCTCCTCCTCCTCCTCCTCCTCCTCCTCATCCTCTTCTTCCTCCTCCTCCTCCTCCTCCTCCTCCTCCTCCTCCTCCTCCTCCTCCTCCTCCTTCTCGTCATTCTTATCGCTGTCATAAAGTATCATCATGTCCATAAATTCTAAAAAAATGAATCACATTTATTACCAATTTGAACGTATTTGCAATGAGATTGGGTTTCAATGTATGTAACTTTGGGCTGTGCAATGAATTATAGCAACTAACTGCAGTGCAAAATGTGGGCGTTAAACTAGTAGAGCTAAAATTATTACGAATACCATTTTTTATGGTCAAATGCAAAGGCTGTCTTTAGTTCACACATTTTGATATACTTTGGAAGATTACAAATTATATAATATCAGAATTGCGCTGTCAATGTAACATTTTAATAACGTAGGATAAAAATTTGGACGTTGTTAAGCACAAGGGACCCAACCCACGTGACCATAAAAAATGAGATTTTGTTTTATAGTCTAGGCCCAGAATCCGAAAAGACCCATGGAAAAGTTGTTGAGTGCATTATTTAGTAAAAGCAAGTGACATATCTATTTTTATGTAATTTTAACTCCTGAATCCGAAAAATGACGTTACCCAAAAGGTCACCAACTACAAAAACGAAAATCACAATATTATCAGTTTAAATCCACTTAGGAGAAGTATGTTTTGTTCTACTTGTGTATTTTGACTTCCAGAGTATAAGTAATGATACTATTCATGTTTGTAATGATGGGTAGTATTATTTTACATACTTAAATATGGAAATTCAGGATGGCGGCCATCCACGAAAATTTAATTTTACCTATCGTCCCCCAAATTGTAATAGACAGATGTTGTTCAATTTCTTTGATGTTATTTAGCTATCTAAGTAATAATTACAAATAATTAACTAGTCAGCTTAATGTCCCTCCAAATCATTGATTGAATATTTCCATATCATCATTTTATATTTTAGATGCATATTAGATGCATATGTGAAGTACACAGCTAGGTGTATAAGTACATTTCTTCGAACACCTTCCAAGATATAAATGATGGGCATTTTTGGACAAAAGAAGCGTCGACAACATTCTTAGCAGAAAAAATGGTAGCACCCATGAATAATATTATTGTAAGCTTCTAGTCATTGCTTTTGTTGATGCATGTTACTAAGTCATCACGAATTTGCATTTACATGTTCTTGTGCACACAAGCATGTTTTTGGACATTTGCAGCGCATGGTGTCACAACCTTTTCAAACACTGGCACGAAATTATCTCCATGCAAGCTTTTGGAACAGGGTTAATTGTCATCAAGATTGGCGAAAGCTTGCCATCAGTGATGCTCCATCCCAGTGTATCTGCATGTGGAAGCTGTGGGGCTGTAACATTCGCACGTTTCCACACCATACTTTGGTAATGAATTATCTTTATATGTTGCTCTAATGCATCACTAGTTGGAGGTAATGATCCAGGGCTGCTTTAAGTTTTCCAAACAGTAATTGGTCTTACATACAATGTCACATTGTACAACCTGCATACAAACTTCTCAGCATCTTGTATCTTTTGATCAGTAAGTTGTCTTTCTCCAAGACCACATAGCAACTTGTAGTAAACATTAAGTGCTGACTATGCAGACTTTTTGGTATGACCACTGATGAATGAAGTTGAGTCACACCCTGTAATTGCATGGAAAGTGAGAAGTGATGGGAGAGATCATGAAGGCTTTTCTTTGCTGTACCTGCCATCATCCAAATGTCCTTACATGTTATTAGAGGTGACTATGATAACAACAGCAACAGGACGTCAGTGTCTCTCACCGAAACAATCAGTGTGTCCGCATCAACATTTATTGCATGTAAGGTTATGCAAGTGTCTGCTTCCTCATGAGTTGCTCTTAAAGCTGACACATCCACATCTTGTAGGGAACAGCCAACATCCTTTCATCTTTAAACCATCCACTGACAACAAACAGTTTATCAGGAGTAGCCCCTTCAATCAATTTATTTGAAAGAAACTGAGCAAGGTCCACATTGTTTTCAGTGAGGGCAAGAAAGTTGTCCCAATTTTTGGGAAGAGGGACAACCCTATCTTCAATAGAATAACCCTTCATATTGGATGTCTTTTGCCAGTGCGTTTTTCTCTTGTGAAATTCTGATGGAATCTGACCAATATCTGTCGAATGTAACATGTATTTGTTGACAAGCTCTGCCATAATGCATGACAGCACCCATGAAGACATCAGCAGGATCTCCAAACGTTTTGGCCTCTTGTGGCATCCCTATCACTACTATAAGATCATTGTCATCGATTATTAAGCAGGATGACCCTTCTGCTTCAATAGATTCAGGACTCAGTTGATACCACTGAGAAGCACGTCAGCTAGAATTGACTTGGCACCAGTGCGAAGCTGCCCATTCATTTCGGCAAGAGCAATAGGAACTGGTAGAAGCTCATGCTGCATCACCATCTGCATGTCAACACTACGGCCGGCTCCATATGCAGTTATTAAGCGTTGTAAACCTGTCCTGTCAGCCTTCAGGATGGTATCTTTCCCCTTTTCCCTGCTTTTCATGGGAAGTGCATAAAGGGACTTGAATGTAGCAGGACTGTTCCGTTTTATTGGAGCGTAGAATTGCTGAGCAGTTTGTTGTGATTCTTGTTGTCACATCAGTAGCTGTTTGCTCACAAATTGTGTCAATTGAGCCTGGCCTTTGATTTCTGTCTGCAGTAGAGAATCTTGGATTTGGGTGGTTACCAAATCCTTTCTGGCGATTTTCTGGAGCACATGGTTGCTGATTCCCCATAAAAACAGGTTAAATCTCTGAAAGATATGAAAGATATGAAGCAGAGCATCCTCGTGATCATTATATTTCTTCTTCCTACTTATCCCACTTTCACTATGCCCTGTATTACTGGCACTGTGTTCCATGTGAACCATAGCCCTGATTTCGGCAGCGATGTATGACCTAAAATTGTACGACAAGGCCCAGCGACTGAGAGCTGAAGGTGTCTTTGTTATGCCAACTATGCCACCACCAGATTTCCCAGTACCATTCAACCATTCTTGACTCTGGTCTGGCGACACCTGGTTGATTTTGATTTCACCTCTTTTGACAACAAAGTTACCTTCCCTGAATTCCTGACTCGGGCAATGACTGCATGTATGACAGGTATACAGGGCCCCAACGGGCATAGTTAGGGTGATCATACCTCATGAAGTATGGTAGCGTTGAACGGAATGTAGCTAGACAAATGCAGGTCCCGTAGTGCATCTCGCTGAGCTCTAGTGAATCTTAACAGTATTGCTACCAACTCCATGTATTGCCACCAGAAGCTAAAATTGACATTTGTCTCATTCTCCTGAAGTCTAAAACTGGTCTGTGCTCAGCATATCTAATAGTTCGTCCAAGTTATCACGATTTTTCTGGTCAATGAGATGGCGGGTTTCTGCTTGAAAAGATTGATCATGAATGTTTTCTGAAATAGTCTATCATATGTGGATGAAGCAGCCGCCAGAGGGCCTGAAATGGGAGTTTATGGGCTCGGACATTTTTGTTGTAATGCTTGCCAGATATCACTTTCTCAGTTTTCTGAGTTGGGGCCAAGGATGCCACTTTCAACCCATGCGTCTTCTATACACATCCTTTCATATGCTGACCAATGACTTTGAGGAAGTTAAAAAAAATCCACCAAGATGAGGTATTAATTATCTCTATATTCAGCTACCATCCACTTCAGTTGCATCATTTATAATGTAGTGCTTGGTCAACTGTCAAGACAACATACACCTGCCCAAGCTGTGTTGCCACGTACATACATCGCCTGACAACCATATTCAAAGTGGCAATATCATGTGCTGGTGCCTGGCATATACCCAACTGCACTTTTAACAGGATTTGTTTGGATCCATGATTGATTAAATTCAGTCCAACCAATTTTATTCTCCCCTGACTGACAAATGCAATGTCTACAGCCTTTGCATGCCGCATAGGGATGGAGCATCACTGATGGCAAGCTTTCACCAATCTTGATGACAATTGACCCTGTTCCAAAAGCTTGCATGGAGATAATTTCGTGCCAATGATTGAAAGGTTGTGGCACTATGCGCTGCAAGTGTCGCAAAAACATGCTTGTGTGCACAGGAATATGTAAATGCAAAATTCGTGAGTTACATGCATCAACAAAAGCAATGATTAGAGTGCTTAGTGTGATATCAATCATGGGTGCTACCAGAGAAAACAAAGTGAGCATTGCCACAATTTATTTAGTCACAGAAATGCATAAGCTTGCTTTGTTATTATATTCACTTGATATCAAACTCAAAACAAATGGTTCATAACTGTTACATTGCAAATAAATAATTATTTCTGCTAAGAATATTATTGAAGCTTCTTTTGTTAAAATATGTCCATCATTTATAGTTTGGAAGGTCTTCGAAGAAATGTACTTAGACTCCTAGCTGTGGACTTAACATATGCATCTAATATGCATCTAAAACCAAAACAAGTTATTTGCTAGACATAAAATGATGATATGCAAATATTCAATCAATGATTTGGAGGGACATTAAGATGACTAGTAAACTATTTGTAATTATTACTTAGACAGTAAACGAAATAACATCAAAGAAATTGAACAACATATGTCTATTACAATTTTGGAGACAATAGGTAAAATTAAATTTTCGTTGATGACCGTCATCTTGATTTCCCATAATTATTTAAGTATGTAAATTAATACTACCCATCATTACAAACATGAATAGTATCATTACTTATACACTGGAAGTAAAAATACTCAAGTAGAACAAAACATAATTCTTCTAAGTGGATTAAAACTGATAACATTGTGATTTTCATTTTTGTAGATGGCGGCCATTTTTAATGTTCATTTTGAAGCATATCGCATCATAGTACAGCTGGGTAACGTCTTTTTTCAGATTCAGGGGGTCAAAATACGTAAAGATGACTACTATGTCACTTGCTTTTACTAAATAATGCACCCCAATGTTCATTTACCTGAATACGGGCCTAGACTATTATGACGTCGCCAGTACACCTGTCGTCATTAAAAAAAAACGAAATTTCACGCCTCCTAGCGAGTTGGGACCAAGCCACAAACGACAAATAAGCCTTTCCGAGTTATGCACAAAAGAACCAACCCACACATGAAAATGCTAAAAGCTGTAAAATATGTCCAGATTGTTCTAAAAACATGAACAAGTAGCAGTGTGATATCTTGTTATCAATTATGGAACATATGTTTATGAAATTATTTGTCCGTAACAAGTATTTATGCGATACATATTTTCTGATAAATCATTTTGCTATTTGTGGGTTGATTCTCTTTACGGTATAGTAATTACCAATACAAAAATTGCTAGTTATTTGACAAATATTTTATTTTTACAAAAAAGTAACATTAACTATGATTGAGTGATCTTCATCTATTTGATTAATACATTGTCAGGGGCGGATTTAGACCGGGTTCACGGGGTTCCGGAACCCTGTCAGCGTTTTCAAATCTATCAAATTAAAGGGTTAGGGACCTGAAAAAACCGGTAAGTTTATTGATTTTTGGGAGGATTGGAACCCTGTCACCTTTTTGATGACAGGGTTCCAAAACAAAACTGATATCCTATCTTTCTTTGTTAGTCAATTAGGCTGTTTCATTGATTTCAAGATAAGCACTAGCACTAGGAGGTGTGGAAGGGTGGGGGTAACACCTGCAGCAGACCTGTGTAATTAACAGTCACGTCAAATAACAATGCACTCCTCTACAAAGCCAAAAAGCAATAGGCCTACCTGCTTACTTGTAACGTTAATAGATACTGCCTTTTGGCTTGGCAGTATATGCCTACAAGTGCAAACAGTGTGTCATTGGGGACCGACTATTGCATAACATACACACCACCCTTTGTTTCCTAAGACTTCAATAAATTAAATACACCTAGCTATGAAGGCGCTCTATACATTGAAATTGTTCTGTTTAAATTTAGGTCACTCATTTTTATACTTTTTTACCGATATAGATCTGCTAATTTTCGAGAAATTTAAATTTTTGCGAGGAGAACAAATTAGAGAATGTAAGAATCTTTAAGAAAATGATTATTATAATAGCGCTACCTAATATAATCGAAATTGCCCACAGCGAGTTTTAACTACAGTCTCTATGAAGACTCAACAACAATGTATATCTTATAATTTAACTGATAGTGCATGAGCCTGAATAAAAATAACTGCATAATAAAGTACATAATCAATTTGTATATTAATTGATCATATCAGTCAGTGATCGGAACGGTTTTGCTAGTTAGCCTACTACCCTAATGTGTTTGTATAACAATACGAGCTTGAGAGTCCATTGCCCCCGCTCAACTAGCACTGGATATTACCCCAACGCTGAATCAGCTTTGGCCTGACGTCTCCGGCGCTGACCCAACAATAAGCCAACGTTTGCGCAACACCCCGTTGGGAAGGTCGGCACGTGTCGTGGATTGTTCTTTCCGTAATTGGTATTAGTTTACGCAAGGGTGAAGTGAGCGACGCCTATACTTGTGATAACTAAACGATATTTTAGTTTTCACGGCTGAGTAAGCTACTCAGCCGTGAAAGTTTTTGTTTTAATATTAAAAATTGTAGACTTCACGAAAGTACCAAAATCAGAAATTCACGAATATTTAAATCACGAAGAAATATATACATGTATCTGTGTAGGCTATAATTATTAATGGTTGGAACCCTGTCATATTTTTTTCTGGATCCGCCCCTGATTGTTTTATTTTAAACATGATATGTCCCATAACAATCCTTAGTAGTAGATACATAATTACCATTTCCCACCTTATGTGGGTTGTTTCCCTTGTGTAAAACGACTTGTGTAAAGCAGTACGACATCACATAGACCTAATAGTTTACTGTATTAAAAAGAGTTTGAACTACAAAGATGGTGTGATAATTATTTGAGTATTGAATGTTCGTCTTTTAATTACGTTATTAAGACAATGAAACAGGGAAGATGAAATGTTCTGTATACATTTTAGCATTAAATATATTGTGTTTTATTGCATTCTTCTGACAGCGAAATATAGAGGACCGAGTGTTTAATATTTTAGCAAAAGACTAAGCAGTTTTTATATATTATTTACTGTTACTACCATCACATTCCTAGCAAAATGGGGACGTGGAAGTGATTTTTAAAGATGCTATCAAAATTCAAAATGGCCGTCAGAGGTCAACTCCATTTTTTTGTGGGCGCAAAAACTCTATCTTATTCAAATTTTACAATCACATTCCCCACGATGTGGAGATGTGCAGTTGATTTTTTCAAGGTTTTACTGAAATTCAAAATGGCCGCTATGAATGAACTTCATAAAATCAGCAATAATTCACATTCTACAATCACATTACCCACTATCTGGAAATGTGCAGGTGATATTACTGAAATTCAAAATGGCCACCACAGGTCAACTTTTCAAATATTCGTGACCGCAAATACTCTAACCTAATTTATGGCGGTGGATGATATAGGACTTCATGTAGGCCTCTTGTTTTATATAGGCCTACATAGACCGAGGCAGATCCAGAATTTTAAGAAAATGAGTTGTCCTCCAACCAAAAAAAAAATACATAATTATAAGTAACTTATCAAACAATTTTTTTTTCGGCTTTAATTTTGGCAAATAATGCAGCTTTCACAATCTTGGTCGATTTGTCGTCAATATTGTTCTTGAAAGGGAGGTCAGGACACTCCCTTGACCCCCCCCCCCCCTCATTCATTTTTAACTACAGAACCACGACCACTAGAACGCCAGCACCACACACGCTATCATCAGCACAATCACAAAAATGTTCCTTAGAGTATTTGTTCAAACAACTATTCTAATAATTGCATGCAAGCAACTCTCATTATGTTTTCCGAATTAACACAGCTTCTCAAGTTTCAAGTTCATTTTTACAGAAAATGACTTCCTTGTGGGTTGGTTCCCTTGTGCTTAATAACATATGTGAACTTTTGCAACTAATGATTGGAAGGTGGTATCATATGCTGAGTCTGTCAATGGATACGTCATATCTGGGAATTAACCCTTGAACCGCCGGTGTCGCATATATTCAGGTTTTCATTTTTTATTAGCACATTTCAGTACCACGCTTTTAAACATGGTAAAGATAAAATGTGACATAAATCAGCTATATTTAAAAACAGTTGACCTCCATTTTGTCAAATCTGAATGATTTTCACTCACTTGAAGTTGTGGATCGCGTCAGCGAGACTAAACTTCAAGCGAGTGAAAATTCCGATCGAATAATTTGGCGGTTAAAGGGTTAATACTGAACCAGTGATATTGAGTTTGGCATGGATATGCAAACCAGTCAGCTCGCTGTTTAACATGATGTGAACATTGTGACCAGTGATGGGGTGCTCATGCTTAAGTCAGAACATCATGTGAACACGATGACAAGTGTAGCGAAGCTATGCACTTTTTCGGAAAATTGTCCGAATTATAAAATAAACTATAATTATTCTTACAAACAAAAAAAATCTTTTAAATACATTTTAACTATTTTACTCGGCATGATAGCTAATTTATAATTTAACCATATGTAAACTCTTTCTTCAAAACTTATTGCATTTGACCTCTAAGGACACACTATCACCCCAGCAAAATCCTTTTCTAGTTAGGGCGTTTTAAACAAAGGTCAACCACAATGGCAAAGTTTACAATCGTTGGCACTATTCAGCGATAATTCGTAGGAAACCCAGGCCTTTTGAGAATAATACGCCTGAAATCGAACAAACGTTATCACCAGACAAATGAATACATAAAAGAATACAGTACTTTTTATTTATGAAAGGGTTGGAGAACCGAAATTCTGCTTAAGTATGTTTTGTCACATCGTCAATTATATGAATGACGGCGGTTCAGCTGATATCGTCCTGCGCAGGCTGAGACATTATTTTATTGGTTGGGAGAGGTGGAATACATGGTGTCGAATTGAAAAGATATTTAATATTGGTCGTGACCGGATATAGGGCATTGTGTCTCTGCATAAATGAAAAACCCTTTACCGCCATATTATTCAATCTGAATTTTCACCCACTTGAAGTTGTGTCTCGCTGACGCGATCCACAACTTCAAGTGAGTGAAAGTTATTTAGATTTGACAAAATGGAGGTCAACTGTTTTCAAATATTGCTGATTAATTTCACATTTTATCTTTAACATGTTTTAAAGGTGGTACTTAATAAAAACCGGAATATATGCGGCACCGGCGGTTAAAGGGTTAAATATGTGCCCTATAAACATGATACATATGCTTATTTTCTTCCTGATAATAATACAGGGTGCAAAGAGCAATGTCGAGACAAAATAATTACTGGAAATGTAAATAAAGTGATCAAATATCTCATACTCTGGGTTACTGTGGACGTCATAATGGGACAATGGTTAACACTTTAACTGCCAGTCCCGATTAGAGTAGTTTTTTTTCAGTTTTTTATTAGCACATGGAATACCAGCTTTAACATGTGGAAGATAAAACGTGACATCAATCACCAAGATTTCAAAATACATGACCTCCAGTTTGTCAAATTTGAATCATTTTCACCCACTTGGAGCTGTGTCTCGCTGACGCGATCCACAAATTCATGTCGGTGAAAATTAAATAGTTTCGCGGTTAAAGAGTTAATAAACGACTTGCAAAATAGTAAATTATATTTTTTTTTTGGGGGGGGGGAAGTTTTGCGCATAAAGCATAGTTCAGAAAATCTTGGTATATGCATCTCAATATGTATGAAATCTTTTGTTACACATTGGAACGCAGTCGCATTTCAAATGCATTCCGATTTGCAATAATCGTGATTCAATCAGTAAGAATGGGCCTCATAAGATTTTACAGGAGAACGATAAGAATCATAACCCGAATTATGTTGGTCAAAGGCAAAAAATGTTACCTTCAGTCCTAATTCATCACATTGGGCGGGGGCCCTAGGGTAGTTGTTAGCACCGCTGCCTTTCACGCTAGCGTTCGGGGTTCGGTTCCCGGTCTCGGCGGTTTGAAAGAAACAAAAATGTTTCTTCCCCATCCACGTGTGAAACTTAGTATTGTGGGGAGCCTCCGTGATCGAGAGGTAGCGTGCTCGGCCTCAGACCGCCAGGGCTCGAATTTCGAATCCTAAGTCTGGAGGACAGTGTCATCTCATTCATCTCACCATCCTCAGGAGGTTCTCCTGGCCCAGTTAAGCCTATATGTGCACAAAGGTGGCCTAAAGCCCGATTCATTTTATTTTTTTAATTCATCACATTTTTTTACAAATTGGAACGCAAATGCATTCCAAGTGCGTCTCAATATGTAACAAAACACAAAAGCTCAAACACAACTTGACTTGATGAATCAGGTGATATGAAATGAATGGCTTCAGGCCACTTTTGTGCACATACAGGCTAAATTGGGCCATGAGAACCTCCTGAGGATGGTGAGATGAGTGAGATGACATTGCCCTCCAGACATAGGATATGAATTCGAACCCCAGCGGTCTGAGGCCGAGCACGCTACCTCCCGGTTACAGAGGCTCCCCACAATACTTTACGAGTGGATGGGGAAGAAACATTTTTGTTTCTTTCAAATTGCCGAGGTGATACGAATTGCCTGCAGAGTACTTATAGACTTAACTAGGTTAATAAGCATTTGGAGAATTAATAGTGTGATTCAGAAAAAAATCGGACCTGGTTTCTGCTTGCGAGAGGCAAAGAAGGTCGTTATCCTTGGTTACTGTTGCTCTCTCTATATCATACAAAATACATGGTAATTCATAACATTGGAACGCCTTGCCTGGTAGCCTCGTAATCTATACACGTTTATTTATTCTCTTCTACCTTTTTGCTAGGAGATATTATGCATTTCTGATGCTAGCTAGTAATATGAATTATGGGAATGTCAAAGGCCACAGGCACACAAAGTCTGCTGCTAAGAGGCAAATAATACATTTCTCTGCATATCATCTGAAAGATCTGACGATAATTATTCATAGCATTAATTAAGTCGCTTTAACGAAGCATGATTTAGAATAAATCTAATGAACCACTTAGCAAGACATGCATTCAAATTATATCTTGGCAATATATTGATGGTCGTGGTCCACAGATAATTATGTAAATATTGAGCGAATATGCTGATACGGACAGTCGCAAAAATTGTTAGTTTGATAATTTAATTAAAGGGACATGCCCAGGTCTAAAATCATAAAAAAATCGGTGATTTTATTTTGGCTTCTTTATATGACCATATGATGCAAACATGTCCATAGACTAGAACTGCAAAAAGTTTTAAATATTTTGTGCTGCGCACTTACCAGTTAGGCTAGATATAGAGACGAAATTCCCGTATTTCTTATTTTTGAATGGTTGTCAATAATTAGAAATCAGGAATGTCGTCTTTATATCTTGCCTAACTGGTGAATGCGCAGCACAAAAATTAAAAAAAAAATTGCTGTTCTAGTCTATGGACATGTTTACATCATATGGTCATATTATTAAACAAGACATGTCTGCTGGCCGAGAATTTTATCGGAAATGTGACAGCCAGCACCCACCACCTACCGCCAGACACAAGACGTTACATCTGTGAGGCCTTGAGATCAAGCCTTGCTGCCAAGAAGATGAAAAATTGCTAATTTGTGTACAACGTACAATTGAAAATTTGAGACATCACATTTAAGTTGCTGAGTGATTAAAGGGCCCCATTAGGATGAGACATTTTCAATGAGGTCAATTTTGAAAAATTAATTTATATGAAGCTATATAGCCTACTGATCCTAATTGAAAATACAAAAAAGTCAAAAAACAATTTTAAAGCACCTAAAAAGAGTGAAATAATTATATTTCCAGGTTGTATATTGCCATGTAAACAAAACAAGTCAGCAATATACAGCACTTTACACCACATAATCCCACGTCTTGGCCGAGGAGATCAAAGCAATCGCCCCTAATTGGTGTCTGATTGGTGTCTTATAATCAGGACATGAGGTGATACACCTGCAACACTGATTGTCTGCCCAACGCTGGGCCGACGGCATCAACATGTGGCCCAGTGCTGTAGGATCATTCAATCGTCCTTCAGCATGTGTTTAGGTATACAAAAAGTTTGTTTGGGTTTTAAGCGGTTTCATAGAAATATTAATAAGAAATATTTTTAAAAATCTAAAAACTCTGAAAAAAATAAAATCATGATCTAGGAGATACACTACTTCATTACTGAACTAAAAACGAAAATTGATGTCATCGCAAGGAGCTGCTTTAATATGCATTAGTTAAAATGTTTTTGTCACACTTCTTGCGAGCTAAAATTTGGATAAAGACACAAAAAAAAACACATTTTTAATGGTGTTGTATTGTAAGCTATGAATCAAAATAGGACAGTTATTTCTCGGATTCAGTGAGCTAAAACTATAAAACAGACATGCTACCAACTTTTACCTCAAAATACCTCTACAAGTTTACTTTCCTAATTTTGCCCCCGTCTCCGCTATCTTACGGGATGAAATGCCATTTCTTGTTGCATGCCCATGTTTTAACGAAACCCATAAAAATATATTTAAACATTATTACTTTGATCTCCGTCAAATGTATCATTTGAACAACAACATTATTATGTTAATACATTAAAAAATATTGCATAGGTATCCAGTATACTACCATATTTAACCCTTATCCTGCTAAGTTAATTGTTTTTTTTTAATTTTCAATCACTTGAGGTTGTGTCTCGCTACCGCGATCCACAACTTCAAGTGGGTGAAAATCACTCGTACTTGTTTAATTTGAGATTTATCCTTTGCAAATCTTGATGTCTAAATATTGTGATTTCATCAACAACTGAAACATATCAAATACGACAATAGTCGTGAGCAGCAGGATAAGGGTCAGCACGATCAATAATGTACAAATATTTAATATATTAAATGCAAATGAGGCACCATCATACATGCACGCCTGGCACATATAAAACATCTTAAAGGTGATCTATCACCCCTTATTTAGTATGAATAAATTTGTGACTATTAAATAAAAGTTGACACAAGATGGGACACAACTGTTTCTTTATATGGGGTGATTGGCTATCATGTGACCCTCTGAGAGGGTCACATGATAGCCGATCGCCCCATATAAGGACATAATTATTCATACCATATAAGGGGTGATAGATCACCTTTAATAAAACCCTATCTTATTGGTGCCACACAAAGTTCTTTCCTTTCTGCTTTCTCTTGAAAACACATGTCTTGTAGTTCCATGTGTTTTCCTGTGGATGACCAAGTGTAAACTAAAATTGATCTAACACATGAATCCAAGCAATGGAACTATATATATCAATCTTGGCTCATGTATTTGCTGAATTTGATTTCATAGCATGCGTGTATCATTGTCAATGATTATCTGCGTCTTATTCACATATATATGTTTCGTGTCGCTGCTTAAACGATTGTTATCGTATTTATCGTCAGCTGACTTGGGTAATACAATTCTCTCTTCTACAACATTGCACACATAAACTGATAAAACAATGTCAGCTTGTAGAGAATACTGCTCGGCTCGTGTACTGCCGTCCAAAGCCTAAAGGCAGCATCTGCTTACTTTACGAGTGAGCAGATACTGCTTTCGGCTTTGCATAACAGAGAAGCAAGTGGCGTTCCCCGTTTTAGAAGATGAACTCATATTCTGAAAGCATTGCACTGGCTTCCCGTGTGCCACCTAATAAAGTTTAATCTTCGCACCACAGCCTCCAGAGCACTGACGATTCATGCAATGAATGGGCTTTTAGGCCACCTTTGACGATTCATGAAGCCTCATCTCAGTAAACACAAAACATGTGTATAACATTTATACAATGTTGGACCAACGTTGAAGACGTTGGGCCGACGTTTTACAAATGTTTTGTGTTAACTAGTATCCTCCTGGTGTTCTCCCACTCCTGTGCTGTTCAAAGCCAAACGGCAGCACCTGCTTACTTGTAAAGTATAGTGGATACTGTCTTTTGACTCTTTCCACGAGACTGCTGCCGATTATGTCTGGACAGTTTCGATCTATACCGGCATTTTTCTTCAGATAAAGATGAGAAAATCAATCACATTCCCCTTTGCTGCATCTACATTATGAAATTTTATTTTTGTTACCATCAATAGTCAACGTTAAAACACATTAATTTGGTCTTGCTTTCCCATGCATTCCAAGTTCATGACCACCTAAACGTCAGCCTGGTCCTGACGTTTACTTTATGAATGTGTCTTGTTGCGCCTCTGAGCTCGACTCACCGCATCGTGAGGGTTTGAATCCTACAACTCGCAAGAAAATAACAAACACATGACTGTGTGTTAGAGATAATACACCATGCTCACATTATTCTACACTCAGCTATCAGTGAGTGTCACAGGCACTCTGAAGTAGAGAGAGGGACACTGGTGACACGAGTGAAACATTATTCATGAGATCAACTAGAAGTGCCTTTCACTAATAGTCATTATTTCATAAAGTTGTTTGTACAACGTGGGCCGGGGCCCTAGGGTAGTGGTTAGCACCGCTGCCTTTCACGCCCTAGTTCGGGGTTCGGTTCCCGGTCTCGGCGGTTTGAAACAAAAAATCCACGTGTGAAAGTCAGTATTGTCGGGAGCCTCCGTGACCGAGAGGTAGGTAAACAAGTAGCCCATTGTGTATGAACAGCGGGACAAATATGTAACCAGAAAGCATCACATTGGTTACAGAGATAGAGCCAACTGGGATACAACCAAAACCACCTTTAGACGTCCATAGACGTCAGATTCTGACGTCTATAGTCGATCTCTGCACTGAAATAATGAATAATTTGAAATGGCCGTGGACCCATAACAGGGGTATTCAAAAGAAGCGAAAAGAGCTCTAAGTAAGACATTTATGATGATTTTATATTTGAAAAAAAGTATTGGTCCCCTTGGTTTATAAAAAATATTTCAGTGTTAATGAATGATTCTAAAATTATCATTAATTTTGCTTTTTCGTCAAGTTTCCGATGCATGTCATCAGGTTTTTTGTACATTTATAAAGCCTTCTTTACAAAAAATCGTCCCTATATTTCAGTCTTTCCGTTGAACCAGAAAGGGGGTGAGCTTACCCTCCAGGCGGGCAAGCATGGTGAAAACAGGAAACCATCCCAGAAAATCATCATCCGTTGTTAGTTTAATTGTGGTCCAGTGTCGCAGACGCTGTACCAACATTAAACGAACACTGGATCGGCGCACGATGTTTCCCTGTGATGGGGACGCCGCCATCACCAGACAACTAGTAATTTATACTTGTGAATGGTGGTGTGGACACAGGGAAGCCTTGTCATTTGATCGGTGTCACCGTCCCCTCCCGGTCGGATTAGACTCGCATGACAAACAGCGCAGATTATAGTCAAACCGTGGCCCAGTCTAGACATGCTGCAGCTATGACAGGAACATTGTGCCGTGCAAAGCCAAAAGGCAGTATCCGCTTATTTAAAAGTGAGCAGATACTGCCTTTTGTCTTTGCAGATCTTTGCAGAGCAGCATTGTGATCGCCTTGGGGAAGGTCAGCCAGACGCACTGGGAATGGAACGCTCGGCGGTGATCAACTGCATTAGCACACCGCGGACAATAAATAATTAGCACAATCTGCCGGTAATACCCCCCATTGATCATGTGTTTTATTCAGCTTCGGGAATAATTCATCTGGCGGGGTCAGGTGTGAATCCTGGCAGTCGTTGGCGGCCATTATTTACATGTGCGCCTGAATTAACAATCATGCCAAATTGACTGCGCATGACACATGACGCCCCGGATGAACAACTCATTTGTAATCGGCGGTAGCTAATTGGATGTTAATTTCGTGACGATTGTGAGCCGACTGACGACAGGTAGAACGAGTTTTATTATCATGTGTGTTCAAATCAACGATGCCATAATTCCCGGCAAGTACGTGACGATGAGCCGGACTCGGGTAAATGCTGGGCCAACGTCGCAAAGGATCGTCCAACATTAATCCCATATCGGCTCAACATCTAGTGTTAGCTGCGTTTTTATCAGTATTTTTACAAAATAACCAGCTATTTTCGTGGATTGAATATAAGCATAGCTCATCAGTCAATTTGTTACGTAAATAGATCGTTATAAGCACTTGCTGTTAATAACTATGCCTTTGACATTTGTTATAATTAGAGGTTGTATTTGCATTTGTCTATTTAATAAACATAGTAATTTTTCAAACACGTGCAATTAAATGAAATGAAATGAATCGGGCTTTAGGACACCTTTGTGCACATATGGGCTAAACTGGGCCAGGAGAACCTCCTGAGGATGGTGAGATGATTGAGATGACACTGTCCTCCAGACACAGGATTCGAAATTCGAGCCCTGGCGGTCTGAGGCCGAGCACGCTACCTCTCGGTCACAGAGGCTCCCCACAATACTGACTTTCACACGTGGATGGAGAAGAAACATCTTATGTTTCTTTCAAACCGCCGAGACCGGGAACCGAACCCCGAACTCTGGCGTGAAAGGCAGCGGTGCTAACCACTACCCTAGGGCCCCTGCCCACGTGCAATTAAAGGCAATACATATAAATTATATGACATGATATATAAATTATATGACATGATAAAACAATTCTCATACCATTTTGCTATTAATTTGTTTTAAAATGATAAACTATTTAATTTATAAGTGATACATTGGTCGTGTTTATTTACATGTCAATTTCAATGGATGAACGTGAAATGTCAAAAGATTTCACCATCAGGTAAATTATGCAGTATCCAAGCAAACACAACACATTGACCAATCGTTGTTATAACGCTGGCCTATCGTCTGCGATGCTGGCTCAGCATCTTAACAACAATAGATCAATGTCTTGCGTTTGCTAGCTGGCGTCACTTTGTGTCCTCATAAATCAGCTGATTTTTACATTTTCTACATGCTGGAAACACTCGTCCGACGAGAATATGTCTAGGGTACTTACATGATGTCCCAGATGTTAAGATTGTTTGATGTTAGAATGAATATAAATATATAAGCTGACGTTACTTAGATCTTTTCCCTTTTTTATTTGAAACCTTTACCAAAAAGCAAATTTTTCGAAGCTACTAAATCACCAGCAGGACAGACATGGCAACGAACATAAAAAAATATATTACCTGTGTACGGGGACACATAACATCAGTATTGTATGTGCACATACGACATTGTAAAAAATTTCGCAACAAGTTGGTGTTAAAGAAATGTACCACACACGACTGTATAATATTGACAAAAGTTGTATAGAGTTGTATATGTAAATACAACTTCACGAATAAATCGCACATTTTTTTACAACATCTTATTGTAAAAAACTAGTTAGTAAGCCTTGTTATTTTAACATCACAAGCCATATACAATATTTTAAAATTAGATAGGTATACATGTATGTGACAGATAGAGATAAATATACATACTTTTAAAACTTAAAATCGCTAAATTAACATTTTACATATGTATGTCTACATACAACTGAGGTAATTAAAAAAACCGTTGATGTTTTCCCAAGTAACTGACATTAACGTAATAATAACATTTTTAAAGAAAGATGGTGAAAATTACGATTTATTTTGATTACTGTTGCCCTGTTCTATGTGGCATATAAAACATTGTGATGTGTCAGCTGTATCTTAGCAATAAACACAATAAGGAATCTAGCAATTTTTATCAATTATCTTTCATATATAGTTCTTCAAGATCACAATCTGCTCAATATTGTTACGTTTATTATTAAGTTCGTTGAGAAAAAAAAACGTCAAGAACGTGATAAATATCATAGACAAGTAAACTTGAATGTATGAGTTTCAGGCCTTGATGGAAGGTATGCCAGGTAGGGGGTTATGTTTTTAGACGATCACATGCTGATATCAAAGTCCACTTCCAATTGGCAGCTGAAACTAAAGCTTAACTCTTTGAGCACTGAATTATTCAATTCAAATTTGCAGTCACTTGAAGTTGTGTCCCGCTACCGCGATACACAACTACAATTATCTGATTTGTGATCAGATACTAGCATATATCAGTGTTTCAAGATTGAAGACATATTTCACTTTTAGCAACATACTGGTTATGATGCTTTATACAAGTGTTAATGTAAACACAGAATGTCTACTGTAGTATTCTAATAAATATAAATTTTCGGTCACTTGAAGTTGTGTCTCGCTATCGCGATACACAACTACAAGTGAGTACAAATGTATTATTTGTGAAATTTATGTCCTAACATACATCAGTTGTTCAAGAGTGAAAGCATATCATACGCTTAACAACTGGCTATGATGGTTTATACAAGTGTTAATAAAAACACAGGATTTCAACAACTGTAGTATTCTTTTCATTTTAAATGTGAAGCTACTTGAAGTTGTGTCTCGCTACCGCGACACACAACTACAAATGACTGAACATGTATCTGATTTGTGAAATTTATATCAGTGTTTCAATTCAATTCAAAGTGTATTCAGTGTACAAGCTACAATATTATTAACAGCTTGGTAACATACATCAAAAAACATAAAATGGGTCAAGATTGAAGGCATATTGTTCAGTCAACTCTTCAACCGCCAAATTATTCAATCTGAATTTTCACCCACTTGAAGTTGTGTCTCGCTGACGCGATCCACAACTTCAAGTGAGTGAAAATTATTCAACTTTGACAAAATGAGGTCAGCTGTTTTCAAATATTGCTGATTGATGTCAGATTTTATCTTTACCATGTTCAAAAGGTGGTACACAATGTGCTAATAAAAAATGAAAAACCCGAAGATATGCGGCACCGGCGGTTAAAGGGTTAACAACTGGTTATCATGGTTATACAAGTGTTAATAAAAACAGAGAGTATCTACTTTAGTCGCGATCAGCGCTCTAGGTGTTTTAGCTCAATTCACGCAGATGACCTCAAAATAATGACAGACATAACCAAATATCAGCATACGTAGACAAACATGGCAAAATCAGCACACACATTATAATTGCTTTGTTTGAAATCCACAGCCAGCATTTTTCCTAACCTGACTAACAGAGTATAGCAGCTTGATAGTCCAGGACAGCTATGTCAAAAATAGGTTTCAACCCACCACTAGCTAATTGCAACAGAAATTATTCCTGTACCAAAAGTACCAAAATTATCATAGAACAACATATTGAAAGTCACATAGGATCGGAGTAGTGGAAGAGTGCCTAATTTGCATAAATCCAAAATGGCCGCCATGAAAATTGCCTGAGTCTTATTTTGGCAATGTAACTGCTAATAATCAAAGAAGAACCATGATTTTTGTGTCCCACCTTATGTTTTTAGACTCAAGGAATGTAATGAGCACTTTATTAAACATCCTGAACATCCCGTTTACACCACAAATTAAAATATGTGAAATCACCTCAAATTTCACGAATTTTTATTTTGTAACATGACCATAATATTATGCCTAACTTGATTAATAATGAACTGATCATTATGTCTCTTTTATAATAAACATGTTATTGTATCAGTGGTTAAAGTTTCGAAAGTCATTAGGGGGCCACCATCCAATCACCAAGGGGGCTGGAGTTTTTGTTGCGGACAAATTATATATTTCAACCAAGCTCGAGGCGACGCGCTGAAAATTTCTAATTTTATTACATGTTTATACAGAACAGTTCTTGACGTAAATTATTTCACACAGAGTCTACCCAAAATTATATACTTCAAAAAAAAACTCTAGCTAAATAATATGCAAAGTTATATATGTCCCCTTTTTATAACGTAGCATGTAATTATTTACACATACTATGAACAATATCAACCTCACCTATAAACATAACCGTTTAATGGCTGCACTAAAACATTAACAGTAATATAGCAAATGCCAGCCATAGCTAAATAATAATATCCTATAAATACACATGTATACCTCCATACAGTTATGGAAGTAGTGAATCTAGTCTTGCATTTGTATCTGATCTCGAGGAGATCCGTTGGAGTTGGATCTTTATCTGTTATGATAGGCAAGTTCGTCTTCCTTGCTGCACCAACCCCAGCCCAATGAAATCAGTGTATTCAAATTAGTCAAACATGTGGTATTACCTAAGATTCTAGGTCTTGACTATATGACTTTATGATGAAACTTTTGCAGTCTCAGATGGTCAAGCGTCTCACTAGGTTTACCTTTGTATAAAGCGACCAGAGATAGGAGTGTCAATGCTGCTTTTTTGCCAATCCCGATGCCATATGTGGTACATAGGCCTACCATTCAATAATGTGATGAATAAACGACACATTTCTGTACACTTCTGGACCTACTGTTATTCTCAATAAAGCAGTACTCCTGCATTTTAGTGGATGATTTTCTCCCTGCTTTGGCTCTGGTCTAAGATATAATTTGTGGAGTTGGCATGGAAGCATGCCAATAACTGGGTTTGTGTCATCGCCAACCACGACTGTTGGGCTTGGTGTTTTATTGAAGCCGCTATGGCAGTTTACACTACTAACAGATATCTTTGTTATACATGTTAGAAATGATCTTCCCGTTTCTCATTAAACTTCTACAGTTGCACCTACATGGATACTAGAGAGTTTCTGGTGAACTACATCAACATAACAATATTGGTGTTCTATAGTGGTTGCTGACATACCTTACATAATGCTAGCATGTTTCGTCATATCCGCTTCCTTTACACAGAGAGACTCTATGAAGTAAGGTATCTCTATCTAATATATATTGAAAGGTAATTTTGGGTAGTGGAGTGTTATCAGGCATGTGATTCCACAGTGTATCAGCTAGGCTAGATGTATACGCTCTTCTGGGAGTAAACTTACTATTATAGGGTTGAGGGATAGCTACATACATGTAGCTCGTACTGAAATACATTTGTTTGGTTATCTTAGTGAGTTATCAGCACCCTGTCCTACAGCTACAAGTTTCTTGAAGAGGGGTTAGGTGAATGACCTCGTACATTTATCTTATCTTGGCGAGTCATCATGCAATACCCTGTCCTGCAGCTACAAGTCTCTGGAAAAGGAGTTAAGAATCAATGTGAATGACCTCGTCTCTTATATCTTAGTGAGCTATCAGCACCCTGTCCTCCAGCTACACGTTTCTTGAAGAGGGGTTAGGTGAATGACCTCGTACATGTATCTTATCTTGGCGAGTCATCATGCAGTACCCTGTCCTGCAGCTACAATTCTCTGGAAAAGGAGTTAGTTATCAATGTGAATGACCTCGTCTCTTATTTTAGTGAGTTATGAGCACCCTGTCCTGCAGCTACACGTTTTTTAAGAGGAGTTAGGTGAATGACCTCGTACATGTATCTTATCTTGGCGAGTGATCATGCAGGACCCTTTCATGCAGCTACAAGACTCTGGAAGAGGAGTTAAGCATCAATGTGGATGACCTCGTCTCTTATCTTGGTCATCAGCACTCTGTACTGCAGCTACAGGTATCTTGAAGAGGAGTTGAGAATCGATGTGAATGACCTCGTCTCTTATATTGATAGCATTAATTTGTGTTGCTGAAGTGACATATCTTATGTTTCGCTTTTAATGAGTGCTGTACCACGGTTTTCCCTACCATATGTTTGTATTTTCTCACCCATCTCTTGAGTAGGATAAGAATTCACTGAGACACCACCTGTTATATCTGACGTGATTCTATGCAATCATTAATTCTAAGAGAAAGGACTTCTTGCTATCAGATACTACATAATCTTAAGGGTGTCTGTCATGTCCTTTTATTGTTGTGCATGTGAAACGTTCTTGTGTTGCACACTGGATGTGTATGAAATATCAGTCAGGGCTTGCATGGCAGAATTAACATGAGTAGGAGAGACCCAGGGGAGTTGTACACGAGGTACATTTAGACAGAAGATCTAAGCTATAAATAGATGACGTCACTGGGGATGCATTTAGGGAACCCTATAACCAAGACCAGGTCAGTGGACGCCATTTTTTAATTTTAAATGTTTGGTCACATTTTGTTTGATTTATAACTGTCGAAGTAATTTGTCAGAGGTAAGTTCAATATTTTTTAATCATTAATGACTAGTCTTGGATTTCACCCTAAATAATTCAATGGCTGTTTTACTCATTTTGTGTAGTTCAATTTTATGGCAAAGGTGTGCTGTTCGAGAACTGGGCTATTTACAGATTTTCATGCTGTTGGGTGCATTTGAACAGATTCGGGGAGGATTTGGACACTTTTCAAAGAAGAATTGGACACTTGGGGGAGGATTTTGACAATGTCCTTACCCTCCCCAAATCACTTGTCCAAATCCTCCCCACAGCATGAAATTCATTATCCCAATAATTAAAGTTATAAAATGGCTCACATAATATGACTCTCAGTGAATAAAAACGTTGATTTTCAGGATTCTTGTTATTGATTCTAATTATGTCCAAATGCTCCCCAGCCATGTCCAAATCCACCCACACATGGGGAAGGATTTGAACAAATTTGATTTGTTTCTATCTCTATCCATGTTATTCTTCTGTATAGAATGTTAAAAACACATATAGGCAAACACATATAGGCATACTGATTCTTATTCATTAGGCAAAAGATGAGCTTTATCACATGAACATAGTATGAGAAAAAGAAAAAAAAGCTGGTACTGTCCATGTCCGCCTGGGTCTCCCCTACAAGCCGGAGTTGAGAGCAACCATACGAGACGCGGCGATTCATTCATGTCATTTCCTCTCGTCAAACCATCTGTAGTTTTGAGGTTTCTCATCAACACTTATACATGATTAGGTCAGTTGAAAAGTCAGCTCAGAACCTGTCATTTTTCTGATGGTGGCCATCATAGTGATGGGTGATCAAAATACGGGAAATTTTACGCAATTCTGCATTCGTTATATACGACAATCCCATTTATGTTGTCAAGAGCCGCCTAATGATGGGCTCATCCGATTCCTTGACCCCGAAAACATATTGCTAGACACCAAAATCATGATCCTACATTTATTATTAGCCGAGATATCGCCAAAATAAGACTTGGTCATTTTTTTTAGCGGCCATTTTGGATATCTGCAAATTAGACACTCTTCCACTACTGCGATTTTTTGTGACTTTTAATATGTTTTTCTATGACACTTTATGAGACTGTTGGTGAAGGAATATTTTATGTTGCAATTAGTGGTGGGTCATTTCATGGTTTGCCTGGACTATGAAGACCTGATGTTTCATTCCATCGAGGCAGTTTACGTATGTAACACAAATATTTTCTGTGGCATTGACGTAAATCACACCACAAAACACGTCAACCGCGCATGATGAAGATAAAGAGGGTCTTGGTAGCGTTATCTTGGAACCAGCTGCACCTGTACTGCCCTGCGAAGCGAAAAGGCAGTATCCGCTCACTTGTAGAGTAAGCAGATACTGGCTTTTGGCTTTGCGTGGCAGTGTAAATTATTCTTTTTTTCTCGTAATATCAATCACGATCAAGCAAGCGGTGCAAGCAAGTGTATGGCATGGGTTGGTAGTCTGGGCAGTCAGCAAAAAATGAGGACTTTTTCTCCTCTAATGATATCATGGTAAATGGGTAAAGCATTTCTAAAGGTTCTGATCTCAAGAGGTGTAAAATGTGAACCACTAGAATATGATCAAAAGTATGAAGAGCATCATGACCATATTAACCCTTTGAGCCCTCACGATGCATTAAAGCATCATTTTACATCCCTGAAAACAGACTTAATTTTCCTACAATCAAGGGTTTTAGAACGAAAATTTCCACGAAACTAGATTACCAATACATAGTAATTTTCTTTAATTTTTAAACCACATCATATCATCTTCATCCACTGCAAGTCGAGAATTGCGACAGCAATTCGCGGCTTGTAGTGGATGAAGATGGCAATGGTAAATTCAGGCTTGAAAGGCTTAACCCTAACAACGCTGCAATATTGTTGTAAAAACAATGGAGACCAAAGGGTTTATCTCAACTCGAAATGAAATGTCTCAGTTAGCTCTTTCCGCTCTATTTGAATACATATATATTGACGTCTATGTATTGGGTTTACGGCCATTATAAATTTGTTTAACCCTTTAACCGCCGGTGTCGCATATATTCGGGTTTTCAGCTATTATTAGCACATTATAAGTACCACCATTTAAACATGTTAAAGATAAAATGTGACATCTATCCGCAATATTTGAAAACAGTTGACCTCCATTTTGTCAAATCTGTATAATTTTCACTCACTTGAAGTTGTGGATCGCGTCCGCGAGACACAACTTCAAGTGGGTGAAAATTCAGATTGAATAATTTGGCGGTTAAAGGGTTAATTATTTCAGTGCGGAGACCGACCTTAGAAGGCTAAAGTCGGTCCCTGCGCTGATAGGGTTGATGTTAGTTACACATATTTCTGGGATATTCTAGTTCAATAAAATAAAGTCTTATCGGGTGATGTTGCTGTTGATACAATATGGTAGTTTAAAAACAGAAAGAATACAAAATGATGACTGCTCTCCAAGCTGTGCTCCAGATGAAGATCTGAAAGGATTCTTCATAATTGTGGTGCACATATTATAATGAAATAGAGCAGTCATTATCGAAATGACTCATCCAAGTGCAGCGGGGACGTGACTATGACGAAAATATATTTACTATTAATAAATATAAACTTTAAACAAACTAATGTGGATGGTGTTCAGATTTATATTACAGGAAACGTTTAATTCAGCGCGGGGACCTGACGTCTGTAGACGTCAGATTCTGACATATAAAAACGATTCCCGCACTAAAATGATTTAAATATTTACAATGATCGTAGACCCATAACATAATAGGTATTCAAGAGTATCAGAAAGAGCTGAAGGGGGCACGATTCAATCTCTAGGGGGGGGGGGAAGGGGGGGTCTGATAATTTTGTTGCGGACAAATTATTTATTTCACCCCAGCTCGTTGGCGCGCTGAAAATTACAAATTTTAGTACATACTTATATTTAGAACAGTTCTTGAAGTAAATAGTTTATTTAATGCAGAGTCTGCCCGAAATTATTTATTTGAAAATTACTCCAGCCTTTCCTCTGGAGATTCAATGGTGGCCCCCTAGCTAAGACAATTCTGCTGATTTTAAATTTTAAATTTTAGCAAACGTTGGTCTCCATGGTTTATGCAGATTATTCCAGCTGTGTAAGGGTTAAAGACTGTATAGGCACTAAAAGTACTGGACTGGATTTGCTTATGAAGTGTTTGGAAAAGGGATCACTTAAACGGACGATAATCAGCCTTTACCATAGAGATGCGGCAACTTGATATCTAGAGTTGAGTATACATTATGTTGGACCTCGCGTTTGTTGGTCTTAGTTCTTGTTACAGCTCGGCGCTACTTATAGACACATTAGGTCTTCCTCAAACCGGAAGGAAGACGCTGACGACGTATTCAAGCTCATGGAATTGGCAGTGTAATGAGACCTAATCATTGTTCACCATTGCATTCACGGAATGCGATCGCATTCAGTGAACACAAAACATTTGTATACCATTTATACAATGTTGGACCAACGTCGATGACGCTGGGACGACGTTGTATAAATTGTATACAAATGTTTGTGTTCACTGGAATGTTTGTTTTTGTAACTGTCAGTAATTGTCAGTAAAAGCCATTCCAACACATTTGATGTGCAAATGTAAAAACCTACACGTGCTAAAAATCGTGCATCAATTACACGCTTGTACACAAATAGTATTGGATATTCATTAAATAAGAGTTATTAAAACACACCACTACATTATTTTCTTTGTCCGACCACTACATTCTAAGCCGGGAATGGAGAGTTATTGTTGATCAATTAAGTACAGACAAATTATCATGGTAGGTCTATGGTGCTATAATCAGTCAGGTGTGACCGAGCTTTTGAGTTTGAGGATCCTCATTATGGTCGGATGTGTTTTTAAATCAGTTAAAACCATCGGACCTCTACATTCTTAGCTGTGGAAAAGGCCTCGGAATGCAGAGGTCCTCGGGCTTTATCGTATACATAGATCATTGAAGTGCTAGGTTATTTGTGTGTATCTAAAAGAGAATGGCAGATGAACCCACAATAATTTTCGCCTGGGAGACGCTCTGTCAGATTTTATGACTCTACCATCAAACCCACAATTATTACTGCACATATATATATATATTAGACTAAGGGGTTTTGTCAAGTTAAAGACAAATTTGGAAGTGGGTGGGTCAAGCCCCAACTCAGATTTATATTTTTTTGCAGTGTTGTGTTTTTTGTGTTTTTTGTGTTGGTTTCATTTTTCCAATTATTTCAAAGAAATGTAAGAAATTGGATAGGCGGGTGGGAGGATTTGGTCTGACCAATTTCTCGGATTTTTTATTTTTTTTAACTTGACAAGACCCCTAAGCATACCACACCCACGTGATCTGCGCTGGGAAGTAGAAGGTGGACATATACTATAAAACCTTTCCCCAGTTCGTGAAGCTTATTGTTGTCTTGAACCAAGGAGTTCCATGGCCTCGTTGCTTGAACTAATTTCATGTGAGTGCATGTGCCATCACTTGTGTTATCCCCCGTTGTAATGCAAAACTGGTTATAATTTATTTCGCAATAATTAAATGTTTATGAATACATAGTCATAATTGACGTATCATAACATAATATAGGCATATTAATTGCATCATTGATAATTGGTTGACTGGGTGGTATAGTTTAATGTGCTGTTCAACCGGTGAATAAATGGTATTGTTTCCACCAACCAGGAATAGCAATTTAGAATTTCTATTACTTCAGTAGGTTCATTAGAAATTTTCTATTGGTGATTTTTTGGGTTTGTGTCAGTATCACTTTAGCTTTTGATAACAGTTATGATATAACTGTACAATATGGTATGGCTGAAATGTTCTTTGGCTAATTATTGTAATGTTATTTATTGTTATTAATAATTATTGTTAATGTATTGTTATCTCTGTTATGTTCACAAGGGAATAATTTTCCCCAGCATTATTGCTTTATGTAGCAATGTAACTGGGTATCACAGTACAACTTTTATCAGGTGAATTGTGCTTGCTGTTAATTGTTCTGCACATAGATAATTATAATACTTATGTAGCGTAACATTGTGTTGAGATATAATGTAGCATCACATTTCTCATATATGAAAATAGATGTCTGCTTGCATGTTATATGTGCAGCTGGTCAATAGGTCATAGCAATAAGGATTGTATTTCTGGTTTAAAACATGGATATAAAGCATGGATATCTGGTTAAAAACGTTACGTGTTTTGACATTAAAATTTGTGTTTAAAACTTATTTTGAAGAAAGAAACATTTTTAAACCATCTCTGAAGTTGCTCTGTTAATTTATTTCGGCGGCCGTTTTGGCATCCATACTGCCTGTTGGCTTGTCGGAGCAGTAGGCCTATTGCTCGTACACCAACCTCGCGCGGTAAAGCAGGAAGTGATTCCTGTAAATATACCGTCTGCTGCCTTATAGATTATCAGACATGATCAAGTGTAGGCCTTTTATCTCATGTAACACGCTGAACAATAATCACAGGAAAATATGCGCGTTGATAAAATAATGTAGGACTAATTGGCGACCTTACCGTTAGCATTTAAATTTTGTAAAGCTTTGAAATTAATTATTATTTTTAAAAGAAAAATTATGTTTCTGTAAGTTCTGACGAGATACATGATTATTGATGACAATACAGTCTAATTTTGCTTCTTACACTCTCATAGTAAGGTCACTGAAGGTTATTTTCCATAATTATATCCAGCAAACACGAAATGTTGACACAATGTTGTTTTAATGTTTGCCCCCGTTGGCCCAACATCAAAACAACATTGTGTCAACATCTCATGTTTACTGGGTGGAAAGTACTATAGAGACACGTACAGTGCACCAAACTGGTCAAAGGCATGGAGTGTCTTGTGCTGCCTATGGTTATATGCACTATTATAAAGAACCCTTGAAGTCATTCGAAAAAAGCGTAGGGAACCTTTCTTAATAATTATTACTATATGGAAAAAACCCTCAGTAATATTTTCGTCTAAGAGACTAATGCTATCACATTCCTTCGATGGGAAATAGAAATACGATCCCTATGAGCATGATTATTGCTCGCAGTACACCGATGACACACGGAAAACCAGTGTGATTTGGGCTCAATGATCAATGATATGTTAAGAATTAGTGAGAAATTCATGACAAATGGATGGTACAAATACTATATAGAAATATATTTAGTAATACTTGAAATTTCCTGCCGCTATCGTATTTGATCACGTTTAATTAAAAGAGGAATATTTCCGGGATGTGGTTATTTCCTCAACTGCATCATCGCTAAAAAATTATCTATCCCATGTTTTATCTTTAATTCTTTAATTTAAAGCAGCCCCTTGAGATGACATCAATTTTCGTTTTTAACGCCGTACTGAAGTAGTATATTTTTTTCATAATTTTCATATTTTTACAAATGTTTTTAATCAACATTTCTATGAAACCAGAAGTAACCCAAACAAACTATTTGTATACCCGAAGGACGATTGAATGTTTTCACAGCATTGGTCCACATGCTGATGGCATCGGCCCAGCGTTTGGTAGACAATCAGTGCTGCAGGTGTGTCCTCCCGTGTCCTGACTATAAGACACCAATTAGCGCCGAATGCTCTGATCTTACCGTCTGATACGTGGGAATATGTGATGTAAAGTGCTGAATATTGCTGACTTGTTTTGTTTACATGGCAATATACGACCTGGAAATACAACTATTTTACTCTTTTTCGGTGCTTTAAAATTGTTTTTTGACTTTTTCGTATTTTCAGTTAAGATCAGTAGGCTATATAGCTTTATATAAATTAAATTTTCAAAATTGACAACATTGAAAATGTCTCATCCCAAGGGGTCCCTTTAATGGTAGGGATATTTTTTACCACAGATGCGTTAACAGGCTACGTTAACACGTGTTTAGGATGGAATGTATGTCCTAAAACATCTACACAGTTTTCAGCAGTCGTTAAAACAATGCAACAATCGTACAGATTAAACGTAATTTTCACCCACTTGAAGTTGTGGGGCGCGGTGGCGACACACCACTTCAAGTGGGTGAAAATGTGTTTTTAAGTTGAACAGGTATAATGAGAAACTACGAAGCAATAAAAATCGCATAACTAACACAACAGCAAAATATACTAGAATACACTGCAACTATTATTTGGCTTTATTGGACGAGACGGTCAACTCGTCCAATCCGAAGCCTACGATATATCGTAACTTGTACGCGAATGCGTCTTCAAAAGCAAACAACAGAAGTGGCCATGCAAAGCCGAAATGCAGTATCTGCTTACTTTACAAGTAAGAAGATACGGCCTTTTGGTTTTGGAGGGCAGCGGCAGTTTAGTTTAAATGGCAGGGCCCGTATTCTCGTACAAGTTACGATATATCGTAGGCTTCTGATTGGTCGAGATGACCATCTCGACCGATCAGAAGCCTACGATATATCGTAACTTGTACGAGAATACGGGCCCAGGATAACAGGTTCTGTCGTGCTCACGGTTTCAGCACAGGCTGTAAGTCCACGGGTATTACATTAAATTGTCTCAGATACAGTCAATGAATCGGCCTCTATCCGTGGTCTGGACTTTATCATGGACAAAAATGTGAGATAAACTCGCCATCTTTGTATCAAAGATGGACCACGGCCTGAGGCTTTGCCCCAACATTAACTCATTCTTGGTTGAAGGCTCTACTTTCTGCGCATTGATTTTCCGGACACCTTATTGTGGTAAATCTGATATAGTGTTAAGATTTGTATTGTCGGTGGGATTAATCTCGTTTTATGGGACAACACCGTAGAGATCACTTCAATTATGATTAGGCCTGAGGCCCAAAATGGGAGCGTTGGTTACTATTTGATCAATATCGTTCAGAAGCTCAGTAGGGATCACGGTTGTCCATGAACCTAGAGATCATCGGTTCGAGTTTCGATGTTATTGACTTTTTGTTCACGCAATTATGTGTGGCCATGGCTGTAGGCCAACATATGCAAGGGTGATCCATGTGTCAATTATTAGTGGTGTCCCAGCAAACACGAGCCATTGAACTAATGCTGATTTATTGTTGGTCCAGCGTCGGAGACGGTGGGCCAACATTAAATCAACATTGGTTCAACGGCTCGTGTTTTCTGGGGTCTTGATAGCAACATGGATCCTAAAACCAGATCCTGGGATACAAGACCAGCGTATCCGTTTCCGTCCATCATCGTGTCAGAATACTGACCCCAAGGATACGTTGAAATTAAAAAGAGCCCGGTTTCAAGTCATCCTATCTAATTTCGGGATATTCCTTTTTAACAGCACTAAGGTATCAGAGCGACGTAGCGGTTGGCCTCACTTATTCCCAGATAATACGATGCGTTGACCCGATGCTGGGTTGATGCTGGGCCAACATCGTTCACGATGGGCCAACATTAATCCAAAATTGGGAGATCCAAGTTACGTATAGTATTCAAGTAATAAGATTCACATATTATACAAAATTCAAAAGAAATAACATGGATTAAGCTAATAATAGTGTTGTCTCTAATATCATTGCCCATGTATGTTATATCTAATATAACATTATAATGTCAGCAATTATTTATTCATCATAAGCTATACATATATTTTCATGTTAACAAAACAGTAATTGAAAGGTGAATGCTATGTTCTGCAAAATAATTTCAATAAATACAAACATTTGATCGAGGGGATAATTTGAAACTTGTGTAACAGTTTATTAAAACTAGCTTCCGGATACCTGCGCTGTCGCGCAAAGCCAAAAGGCAGTATCTGCTTACTGGGTATTCCAGAGAGATATGTCACTGATACTTTAATAAAAAACAGTGACACTAACTGTTTTAATAATAATAATAATAATAATGATAATAATAATAACAATATTGTTTATTTATGTTAACCATTTAAGTGCCAGTCACTGTTATATTCGTTTTCTCATTTTTTAACGTTACATCAATCAATATTTCAAAATTGTTGACCTCCATTTTGTCAAATCTGAATAATTTTCACTCACTTGAAGTTGTGGATCGCGTCAGCGAGACGCAGATAGAAGTGGGTGAAAATTGCAATTGATTAAAAAGAATTTGCATGATTATAATTATCACCGAGCAATTAATTTATTACAACATAACTATATAAAAACGACAACTTAAAAATAATTTTCTATTATTATCATAATTATATAAGTATTTACGCTGCAGTTCAACGACATACATCACTAATTATTTACTTTTCAAGTAATATTGACGTTATTTTTGTTTGCCTTCACGGGGACGTATGATATTAGTGTACATGCACTTTAAGCCCACATAATATTCTAAATGATTAACTTCTATAACCGACATGACATATGGAACCAATTAGTATCCATCCCACTCAATTCTTAGTACTTTTTTTTTTCGCTACGTAATGTTTTTGAAACACCATTCTTCATCGGCAACTTCGCAATGACAAATATTCGTTGTTGCTAATGTCACACTACAGAAAAAAAAACAATTGTTTACCTGTGGATTGTTCGACACATACTGCTGTGCAAAGTCAAAGGCAGTATATGCTTACAAGTATGCACATACTGCCTTTTGGCTTTTCAAAGCAATATATAATAGGCATCATTTCCTCTGTTGATCAATAAACATAAAAAATGGTAATCGTAAGAATTAGGAGATAATAATTTTTCAATATATTTTTGCCAACTGAATGAGGGAATATGAACGTTGAATAATAATCTTCATATTTCTTTCACAATAGACCTATTATAATATTGTGAAGGTGATCGACGGCGCTTTTACTTGCACATTTTTCATACTTGGAGCTCCGAAGTGCTGACGATTAGTATTTTAATCACTAAATTGATATCCCCAAATCACATGGAAAATATATTTACTGATTTCAACCAGAATTATCGACATATAATATTATAACAAAGTTTCAGTGTTCACATTTTACGATTTTGCCGCAGAGATGAAAATGTTGATCCCTAGCTCTCAAAATGCTATATTCAAATGAGCGGCTGAGGCGACACCCTGCTTTTGTTTTGCAGAGCCTTCTCTTTTAGTTATATAATCACTGAGTGGAGTTGTTTTCCCAGTAGATATGATACACTAATCAATGTTGTTTTGTCGTTGGTTCAACGTCTACGACGCTGGTAGGTCCCTACAGCTTCAAGCATTATTCACCGGGAATGTCTGGACTCGTTTCTCCTGTCTTGATACGTGCAAGCATATCGTCAATTATTTATCACTTCCTCGTTTTTATTCTGTTGGGCGACACTTTCAAATGCATCCTTCCTTGTATCATGTATATCGCTCCATATGTCACATTTATTATTATAAAAAACTAATACCTAATAAATTGTTTAATAATAGTTTTTAAAACTTACTGATATTATATCTCGGTTGATTTAAGCTTCTTCTCAGCAAACACAGAACATTTGTATAACATTTGTACAATTTCGGCCCAACGTCAGCTTTGAAACAGAGACATATATATAATATACGGGGGCCTAGCAGCAGAAGAGTTGAATCTGTCTAGACATTTTTTTAGAAGTGGCATTTGCATAATTTTATTGACTTGCGCTGTCTGTGATGAAAAAATAATGAGATGTATAACCTATATAAACGGGCGATCTCGTGTTTTATTTACTTTCCATTACGAGTCTATAATACTTTTATTTTCTGTCTGAGCCAAAAGTAGACACACGACGATCGCCTGATGTTGACATCATCTTGTGACACACTCGTAGACGACGGACACGTATTAGACCGTAATAAAATCTAATGTTTGCTTTTAAAGGCAGGTTTTAGCCTCAGCTGTGGTGAAGGAACATTTTGACAACTATTCAAAGCGTTAATTTATTTCAGTGTTATTTTTACTAGCTGGAAGCTGGGACTCGCTGACGCGAAACACAGCTGTAATTTGATGGATTCTATAATTTTAGGCACCAGTGATGAGATTTTCCTTGAAACATGCATACTCGCTGCATAGTGTAAAAAAATTAAACATATTAGCTTTGTTTATTGACATATCGTTGTCAGCGGAGCCTAATTTTTATTTTAAATGTTTACTTTTATCAATTTAAAGTTATTACCGTTATGGGGAGATTCATTTACCGTTATGGAGTGACCAATTTATGTTACGGAGTAATCTTCATATTTAGATTTCTCAGTATCCCTTTTACAAAGTAAAATATATTTAACAGGTAGTTAAACATCGCTATTATGATGTTGATCACTTAATTCAGAAATAATCATTTTATGACAATAACGTCTAAATAATTAAATAGGAATCCTCTCCGTTACGATTATTTTCGTTATGACGAGTGATAATAACGAACATTGTCTTTCCATCACGACAATTATTTCTGTTATGGAATGAAAATAAACACATATACTAAATATCAATGATAACACAATTTAAAAGACAGAAAGAAATTTTACTATTTCAACAAGTGTCACTTGTTGGTTAAAAATATCAAATTCATAATTCAAATTCATAATTTAATTGCACAGCTTGAAGTACTGTATATGCACAACCACGATGACAAATATCCGGCCCGACCGGGATTCGAACCTGGTACCCCCAGGTTACAAGCCCCATAGTGGGGGACCATAATATAATAAATTTGCACATCTGGCTAAAATTGTGAAATTGGTGTACAAGCCCACAAGACAATACTCTTTCATATTTTTGATGGATCCAATCTGAAAAATGGCTGGATCCAACATTTGGACAAAATTAAAAATGGCCGCCACTTGAAAACCGTAATTATCATATTTTGGCAACACATGGCCCACATTTTACGATGGTAACATCAATTTTATATATTTGGATGACGAGGAATCTATTTTTAGTGGTTTAAAAGTGATTGGTATGAAATTGCACGTTTTGGTTTAATTTAAAATGTCCAAAATGACACATTTTGTAAAATAATATGCTAGAAACCGAAATATCAAAAGCTGAGCACATTTAAAAAATAGTTAGTGACATTTGATTCATATTTGACTGTTAACAACATAATTTATATAGGCCTATACATATTAGTAAACGTTATCAGTTAGCAAACATTCTTTGGACATTCATTGTTTATGCACTCACACTCAAAGTAACATAGATGTGTGCATCCCAGATTAGCATCAGCACATTTGCAATTCCCCTTATCAGGTTATGTTTTTTTTCAATTTATTGATAGCAGTGTTGCAATAATGCACAACCCTAATATATCTGCAAAACATTCAGCGTACCCAGCTCCATTCCGATGGATTGTATATTTTGCTGCCTTTCAAGAGCCTTATATATATCAATATATCCTGCCTGATGCGGTGCTCGTCTAAAAGGCCGAAGTAAGGCCTCCTGTTTGTGTGGTATGTTTTCTAATGTCCGTTTGTCACAGTCCATGCACCGCTCCAGCCATGTCAATGGAGTCCAGGTAGGACAGAAGAGGATCTTCGGTAAATGCCACGAATGTGTCTGTTATTTCTGGGTAGGCATCCAATGCAGCCAATGCACTTCTCTGCCAATACTCCTATAAGAGGGACTAGAAAGCCTACTGCAGCCAGGAAAGTTTTGGAAGAGTGTGGGTGAGATGCACCTTTGGGGACCAAGTTGTTTTTACAATTGCACGAATAGAGATTGCCTGAAACCTTTTGCCAGAACCAAAACCAACCCATAATTCAGTCAATCTGAAGCTAGTAAAAAGACTAACAGCAATGACTACAATAATGCTATTGTATTTACTGTCCTGATATAAATAGTGTTATGTGCTTAATAATGTGTAGAGCATGCGACTCTCAGCTTCTATTTGATCAGAAGGCATAAACTGAAAAAGGTTAGCGCTATTGAAAGGATGTGACCTCGTCATCCTTCGTGGAATTTAATATTTGGGAAACGTAATCAAATCATTAACCATTTATTGACCTATGAATCTAAAGAGATCAGCCTTATTTTTAAAAAGTGTTCTAGTCACGAAGGATGGGTGTTGACCACGTTTCTCTTGGGTTAAACTTTGATCAGGATAGAAATCCCAGATCAGGTCAAGTCTAGTTACTGTGGACTCCGATATTATGATCTGGACAAATGTTAAGAAATGACGTTCTACGTATTGTTGAAAGTTAGAAACATTGAAGGTTCGGACCATATATGGACAGTGGCAGCAGCATCAACAATTTTCATGGACACATCGCAGGAAGAAGTTTTCAGGCATTCTAAGATGTCAGATTTTTTCCGACTCTTCCATTTCCCTCTGTCACATAATAATGGTGGCTTCTTTTGATTTTCAAATAACGTAAATCATCTATATATGCATTTGGGCGTGATTGGAGAGAACTAAATAAATGAGAAACAAACACTAATATTTTTGCCTTTAGTTCTCGATGGTTTGCAATGTTGGGAGAGATACCCTCTTCAGTTATAGACACAGATACATTCATCATACACTTTCATGTACATTCATGCCTAAATTCAACCAGTGCTTTAACAGTTTGCTTGGTTGAAGATAAACAAACATCAGCACAGGTCACCTATTATCTACATATGAAGGTCGAAATCAGCCTCACGAACAAGTGATCGAACAAATCAGCTGTATTTATTACAGATCAAGAATCATTAAACTGGTTTTAACTAATATGAAATGTATATTGTTACAAATTCCTCATGTTGGTATCCCAGCTGTCAAAATCAGAAAACACATGTAGTTGGTTTATAAAATAAGCTTATTTCTTCAGAATGAGCTAGCCATGATAAGAAATTGACATGACGAGTTATCTTGAGATGATGATCTGTATTAGAAACGGACTGTGATCGAGCTAAAGTCATTGCCCCTGCTTCAATAATGACGGATGGGAAGGTAATAACCAGACCCTTAAGCTTCAATTACAAATTCGACATGGAGGACCCCCAGCATTAAAATATATTTAGCTTCACCCAGAGAGAAAAATAGGCTGACCCATACGCCTATACCTTCACAGACACTGCCCAGATTGGTGGCTTCCCGCCAATAATCACCGCTGTCCAGGTTGTGGCGCGTCTACCTCGGCTGTCAATCCCTCCTCACAGAATCTCACAATTGTAACTATTTGCTGGTCTGTGGTTGGTCAATTCCCATTATCTCCGCCTGGTGAGTATTATTTGCAAACTCCAGCAGAAATATCAGTGTGTAAGCCTGCCCCTCCTCCCCGTGCACTGCTTTATCAGTGAAACGCCTACCTACCCCTCAAATGCTTTCTTGACTCAGGTGAAAATGAGTACCAGGTGTGATAGAGATGGCAATGTGTACGATAAGTTGAATGCGCCGAAATGGCTGCAGGACTGTATGCTCTCCTTTAAGTTGAAATGGTACACAAATAAACAGATCCAGTGACCAGGAGGGTGAAATATGAAGTCGGATGATAGGTCTTCAGACTTGATATCAAACTATAAACCTGCACCTTTACCTTTATATTAGTTAGGCTGGTCAGTGAATTATGACCATAATCGACTATAGGCCACATATGTATTATTTGGTGTTCTATTGCATTTATTTAACATGCAATAACGTCATTGTAGGTCTAGTTGCAATTATGGTCAGACCTGATCGAATGGGTTAGTAGATTGATTGAATTTTATATATTTTTGTCTCAAAAACGCTAAAAATGGTCGAAACATGAAATATATGACTCTAATCATGCCTAAACCCATATCAATGAAACCGTTGACCTCGAAATATATGAAATTGATGTTAACATCATTAATTTGATCCATTGGTTGCAAAGTTATGATAATTATTGTTCGCAAGTGGCAGCCATTTTGGATTTTGCCTAAAATGGTGGTTCCAGTACTTTTTGAAGTTGGATCCATCAAAAATATAAATCTATAAGGTTTAAAGAACCTATAAACAAATTTTGGCAATTTTAGCCAGATGTGCAAATTTATTCACTAATTAGACATTATCGTCCCCCACTACCAGTCGATACGAATGAGCCATCGCGGCCGGCCATTAATTGCAGTATTTATGTTGAGAGAATCGCGTTATGGAGAGACGTTGAATAAAACCACAGACTTGCACAAACCCTAGGGCCTACATTATTTCTAAACAATAACACATTATTATACTTTTTTATTATACTTTAAAGATCTCGCGCAACTGTTTTGCACCAGACAAGTGATATTTTGGTCAGAAAAAGTATAAAAATTACCTGAAAACAGTAAGCGTCACGGAGAGTCGCTGCAACGTGGGACAGACATAAATTGCATAAAAAGTGGTAAAGTAATACATTATTAAAAACACTTCTTGTAGATAGTGTTTTACACTAACATTATATCAGAAACAAATATAATACCGGAAGTCTAGAATAAATCACCTGTTTATGTGGGATTAAGAATATGGGACAAGGCGTTTTGCCTGAAATTGGCTAAATTTACTTAATATTTTCTCAAAAAACACATTTATGTTAGAATTTTTTAAGTTTTATTATTGCTATATTATAAAATAAAGGTCATTCATTGCATTTATGTAATGAAATTAAATCAAAATATTCAATAATAAATATTGCAAGGTGTGGACAGTGCTGGTGCTTGAAATTATAGAATCCCTCATTTATAAAAAAATACTGTCCAAATGTAGACCGATCGTGTTTAAATATCACTTATTTACACATCTTCAGCCTTTAGATGGTGTTTTTATAGGTTAAACACAATTAACACTTTCACCGCTGTAATTTTATTTATTTTTTTACCACTTGAAGCTAGAATTACTAATATTTGTCTAATTTGGTGAGAAACATTTGCAAATCTTGATGTTGAAGCACACATTTCATTTCCAATAACAATGATTTCCTCGCCTAATGCAACCGATTTTAAAACCCTTACAGCGCGGGGATCGACTATAGTCGTCAGAATCTGACGTCTGTAGACGTAAGATTCTGACGACTAAAGTCACTACAGTGTGTACCCATTATGCTGCTCTCACACATAGGCGAATATGCTTGCGAATGTGCTTACGAATGAAAAGTTTTGACATTCGCTCAAAATTCGCAACACTCGCCGAGTATTTGTAAGCGTTTGTAACAAACTCGGAACGTTCGCAAGTCATTCTCCACCTGCTTACGAATATCGGCCAGTTTAGGAAGCGTCTCCTAAATTTCAGCGAATGTTGCGAATGCTGTCATTCGCCGTCAATATTCGTAAGCATTCGCAAGCCATTGGTAACGTTGGTAAGGCATTCGGAAGCATTTGCAACGTTCGTAAGGCATTTGCAAGGCGTTTGTAACGTTCGCCGTTTCCCATTCCTTGCGAATATCTTACCACTGGTCAATTCAAGAAAACAATGAGCCCAGCGTCATATTCACTCCGTATTAGCCTTTTGAGTACGTGGGCCGTCGCCACGACGGCCTAAATTAGGTACCCTAAAGTACGTGGGCCGTCGCCACGACGGCCTTATTATATGACGTCATACATCAGGGCCCAGTACTCTGGAGGGAATTACTGTCAGTAGTGAAAGGATTAATACCAATCGCAGCCTCGTCATCAAATATTCGCATCATTCGTAAGAAAATGGCAGGACAATGGCAACGTTGGTAAGACATTTGCATCATTTATAAGTACGTTTGTAACGTTTGCAAGCCCATTTGTAAGCATTCGCAAGCCTTCATAACATTCGCAAGGCAGTCGCAGCATTTATAATTAAGCCAATTTGCACCATTCGCAACGATTGTTAGCAATTCGTAGGCATTCGTGAGCATTCGCAGTGCATTTGCAACATATACGTAAGGAGATGTCGAGGGATGACTGAGGTGAAAATATTCGCTATCTATACACAATTTTTGGGCGAATTCACTGCGAATTTCAAATATACATATTCGCTATGTTCGCTAGCATATTCGCCTATGTGTGAGAGCAGCATTACACACTGTAAGAATCAACATATTTATATTGGCCGTAGACCCATAACACAGGTATTCAAATAAATCAGAAAGAGATAACTAATACATTTATGATGATTTCAAATTAATAAAAACACTTTGGTTTCCATGGATTTTACAAAAAAGAATTTTAAGGGTTAAAAGATTATAATTGTGATTAGCGGTGAAAAAGTTAATATCGTGATTAAAGGTTTAAAAACAAAAAACAAATATGTAACCTGTTGTGTGCTTCACGTACAATATTGTGTATAACATTCACTGGTATATAACATTCACTGGTATTTTTTCACGTACAATATTGTGTATAACATTCACTGGTATTTTTTCACGCACAATATTGTGTATAATATTCACTGTTATCTTTTTCACGTACAATATCGTGTATAACATTCACTGTTATCTTTTTCACGTACAATATTGTGTATAACATTTACTGTTATCTTTCTCAGAGAGTCAAGAGAGAGGAGCCTGAATTGGGCGTACATGCATCATCCATTTTACCTGTATTCTAAAAATGCAACTGTTCTAGAGAGCACTTCGCTACGGCAATGGCTTATAATATCATTGCTTACCAATCAAGAAGAATATTGTGCCAGTAGATAGAAGACAGCGCCATGGCGTTTGACTATAAGACCGAGAATCGGCCTCTGTTTGTCGATATGAACGACTTCCCAGTGACCTCTGAGCAAAGCTATATTGTAATCGAAGAGCCGAGGGACATATTGGAAGTAATAAGTGCAGAGCCTTCTGAAGAGAGTATACCTTTCTTACACACTGAACCTTACGCCTACATTGTACCCATCGTATTCACCATGATCTTTATTGTTGGAGTTGTGGGCAATAGTACTCTAATTTACATCGTGCTAGCCAACAAGAAGATGAGAAATGCACCCAATATCTTCATAGTGAGCCTGGCTGCTGGAGATCTGCTGCTCATATTTGTCTCTGTTCCCTTCTCGGCCACTTACTACACCTTCACCAGCTGGCCATACGGTCAAGTCATGTGCAAAGTGAACGAGTTCCTGCAGACCTTGTCTCTTGGTGTATCTGTGTTCACGTTGACGGCTCTGGCTGGTGATCGCTACACAGCCATCGTTTACCCGATGAAGACGCACCGTGGATCTGCCAAGATGAGGACACTGATGATCGCCGGTGCCATCTGGGCCTTGTCGTTTGTTCTTGCCCTGCCAGAAGCCGTGGCTGCTCTCATTACAGTACACGACAGCGGTCTACGCTTCTGCTCCATCTACCCTGACAGCTGGGGCGAGATTTACGGTAAAGCGCACGTTGCTTTCCGCTTCATCGTCTACTTCTCGCTGCCGCTGATTATCATCGGTGTATTCTACCTATTAATGGCTCGCATTCTGGTGCGTAGCTCGCAGAACATGCCGGGAGAAGGCCAGGCCCACAGACAGCTTCAGGCGCGTAAGAAAGTTGCCAAACTAGTGCTGAGCTTTGTCATTATCTTTTTCTTGTGCTGGCTGCCACGCCAGATCTACCTGATGTGGTATCAATTCTCTGACGATCCGTTCAACCTGTTCTGGATGATATTCAAGATCATAGGGTTTTGCTTGTCCTTCATGAACTCCTGCATCAACCCCGTGGCACTGTACTTTCTGAGCAACCAATTTCGCAGATATTATAAATACTACTTGTTCTGTGGATACTCTAGTTGGCTGAGAGGCGGCAGCCATGTTGAGCAGGTGGAAGTGTCCAACACGACAACACTTTACAACTTTCGCACTCGTCAACACAGTCGCCTCTCCAGAGGACGTGCCACACTGACAAGTCACACTAACTTGTAAAGGAGGAATACATTTGGGAAGAAATGAAAATATTTGTTTTTATCAAATTAATATAATTTATGATGTATTATATTACAAGCGATCATCTACCGCACCCGATGGGCACACGCCGTTGTTGCGACGTTGATTCAACGTCGAAACAACGTCGTGCGCCCAGTGGGACTAGGCATTATTTTTTTCTACAATGAGTGTTGCAGTCAGTGGGACTAGGCATTTTTTTCTATTAAAATGAGTTTGCAGTCGAAAAACTTTTAAAATGTATTTACTTAAAATTCGAGTGCCATCGCAACTACAATAGTCGAGGTAATGTTATCGTCGAGGCAGTTATTATTTTAACAATGTATATTTATTGATTGTTTATGAACATGTATTACCCTGATTATACAGACTGATGCACTGCCAGGGTGAGCAAAATAAATACATTATGTTTAATCGCATTTCAACCCGCTCGATTCCAATTTTTTTTTTAAATACTATTGACCTTAGAAGCGCTAAATTATATAATTTAAATCTGTGTCTCGCTACAGCGACCCACAACTTTAAGTGGGTAAAATTACGTATATAACACATTATATGGTATCAAAACATAATCTAGCCAATTTAAGTACTCATTTCTCTACCTCATTCTCTCTTTTGAAGGACAAATAAAAAGGCCGAAAAAAGTTATAGCAGCGATGAGTTAACTACTCAGTCACATTAACGTGTGACGTAACCCTTTCAGTGCGGGGACCGTCTCTTGACATCAGAATCTAGCGATGAGTCAACTACTCAGTCACATTAACGTGTGACGTAACCCTTTCAGTGCGGGGACCATCTTTAGAAATCAGAATCTAGCGATGAGTTAAATACTCAGTCACATTAACGTGTGACGTAACTCTTTCAGTGCGGGGACCGTCTTTAGACATCAAAATCTAGCGATGAGTTAAATACTCAGTCACATTAACGTGTGACGTAACCCTTTCAGTGCGGGGACCGTCTTTAGACATCAGAATCTGGGCGGGGGCCCTAGGGTAGTGGTTAGCACCGCTGGCTTTCACGCCAGAGTTCGGGGTTCGGCTCCCGGCGGTTTGAAAGAAACAAAAAAATGTTTCTTCCCCATCCACGTGTGAAAGTTAGTATTGTGGGGAGCCTCCGTGACCGAGAGGTAGCGTGTTCGGCCTCAGACCGCCAGGGCTCGAATTTTGAATCCTGTGTCTGGAGGACAGTGTCATCTCAATCATCTCACCATCCTCAGGAGGTTCTTTAGACGCCAGTATCTAGCGATGAGTTAACCACTCAGTCACACTAACGTGTGACGTAACCCTTTCAGTGCGGGGACCGTCTTTAGACATCAGAATCTAGCGATGAGTTAACTACTCAGTCACATTAACGTTAACGTAACCCTTTCAGTACGGGGACCGTCTTTAGACATCAGAATCTAGAGATGCATTAACTACTCGGTCACATTAACGTCTGACGTAACCCTTTCAGTGCGGGGACCGTCTTTAGACGTCAGAATCTAGCGATGAGGTAACTACTCGGTCACATGAACGTGTGACGTAACCCTTTCAGTGCGGGGACCGTCTTTAGACATCAGAATCTAGCGATGAGTTAACTACTCGTTTGCATTAACGTGTGACGTAACCCTTTCAGTTCGGGGACCGTCTTTAGACGTCAGAATCTAGCGATGAGCTAACTACTCAGTCACATTAACGTGTGCCGTAACCCTTTCAGTGCGGGGATCGTCTTTAGACGTCAGAATCTAGCGATGAGGTAACTACCCAGTCACATTAACGTGTGACGTAACCCTTTCAGTGCGGGGACCGTCTTTAGACATCAGAATCTGGCGATGAGTTAACTACTCGGTCACATTAACGTGTGACGTAACCCTTTCAGTACGGCGACCGTCTTTAGACATCAGAATCTGGCGATGAGTTAACTACTCAGTCACATTAACGTGTGACGTAACCCTTTCAGTGCGGGGACCGTCTTTAGACATCAGAATCTGGCGATGAGTTAACTACTCAGTCACATTAACGTGTGACGTAACCCTTTCAGTGCGGGGACCGTCTTTAGACATCAGAATCTGGCAATGAGTTAACTACTCAGTCACATTAACGTGTGACGTAACCCTTTCAGTACGGCGACCGTCTTTAAACCTCAGAATCTAGCGATGAGTTAACTCTTTGACTGGCAAGCGCGCTTTAAAGCGCGGTCATTCATTAAAGTAAGCATTCATTCATAAAGTGACCAGTATTAATTACATAGAGGTAAAATTATGACGTCATAGTTTAAGACGTAATTTTGATCACGCATTACCATGATTACCACGTGCTCTCAGTCATGTCAGGTGCGCACTAAACACGTGTGAAAGTGAAGAACCTAATTGACATTTTAATAATAACATTACTGTTTATAGGTATGGCCACAGGCTACACACAAGTGACTAGTAATATCACAGAATAGTTTTACCATGTTGGACACTGTTGAACAGTATCTACCTAATACGCAAAGGATGATACCACTATAATTATAGATGGCGTATTTTATTATTATCGAATATGAACATGCTGAAGCCCACATTAGGCCCCTACATAATAACATGGTGTAAGCCACTATAACAATCATAATGTTAGAAGTATAATTTCGGGCCCTATCATTGTTTTGTAGTTCTAATTTAGTTCTAATTTTCGCCGGATGCCTACCCTGTCCATGTAGGCCTATTTTGCATGACGTCGTCAAAGAAAAAAAAATACAGTTTGTTACAGCGTTCTGGTAAATCCCGGAGTGTAGTGGTCAGTATTTGAAAAGATGTAATCTATGATTCAGGTTCAGAATAATGTCATGATACGATAAATGCGAATCGTGAGCGTTGCACTGTAATATGTTTGCATAAACCATGGAGATAAAGGGTTTCGTGTCAGTTTGAAATCATCATAAATTACTTAGTTAGCTCTTTCTGCTTCAGTTAAATAGCCTACCTACATGTTTATTATGTGTATTCGGCCATTATAAATATATTTACTCTTACAGTGCAGGGATCGCCTTTAGACGTCAGAATCTGACGTCTACAGACCGCAGATTCTGACGTCTAAAGTCGATCTCCGCGCTGTAATACTTAAACAACCCCGGTGAGTGCATCTTTTAGTAGTATACATTTGAATCATGTCATTGAATTACCATCAGTTTGCCTTGCCTTGCCTTAGTAATATACATTTGAATCATTTCATTTATTTGCCAACAGTTTGCCTTGCCTGAAATAATTGTTCTGTCTTTTCAGATGTAAAAAGATGTACACATAATCATGATAACATTGAAGCCGTAATTACATCACTTGATAACATTTTATGTGAGCACAATAATAATTATTATTGCTACATGTTAACAATGTACATACTAGGCGTACTTGACGAAGAAACATCAGTTCTATGTTGTCATTTTTATTGTATCAGAAACAATGTACATCTTGGTTAATTCTAGGTTGACGAATGAGAGCAGAATTATCTTTTAAATGTGTATCAGCTTAATAAATGTTGGAAGTTACGTTGTGTAAAATATGTTTTTCTTGTGATTCGCATGGAAATAATATTATGTAGCTAAGGAATAGTAAAAGGGTTTGAGAAATATCTGGAGTCCCTCTGTCACTAACATCAATCAGTATGCGGCGCCAAAAGATAGTACTTGGTATCGAGTGTACACCATGGAGACTTCGTCATAGCGGGTGGTCAAACCGACATGTGAACAATTTGCCTTGCTAGAGGGAATTGTCGGGGGCGGGGGATGCAATAAATAATAGATCTGCCCTAGGGGTACCCAGCGGATCCCGTCTAATATTATACGTGCACCCCCCCCCCCCGTATATCTTACCCACACTAACTTTGTTTGGGCACCTGTAGATATCACCTGTAGATATCACGTCAGCCTTTGAGCTATTTGGATCATTGAAAACTAGCCCACTGTTCCCGAAATACTGCACTGGTGGATAGGAGTGTCAATGCTGCTTTTCTGCCGATCCCGACGCCAGACGTGGTATACCATCCAACAATGTGATTTCTTGAAGCCGCTATGGCAGTTTGCACTATCAACAAATCTCTTTGTTAAACAAATATGATATGATCTTCCCGTTTCTCCTTAAATTTTGTACAGTTGCACCTACATAGATACTGGTGAACTACATCAACACAACAATTGGTGTTCCATAGTTGTTGTTGACATACTTTACTTGATGCTTGCATGTTTCTTCATATGCGCTTCCTTTACACAGAGAGACTTTATGAGGTAAGGTATCATCAGCACCCGGTACTGCAGCTACAGGTCTCTTGAAGAGGAGTTGAGAATCCATGTGAATGACCTTGTCTCTGATCTTGATGGCATTGCTGTTGCTGTGGTGACATATCTGAGCTTTTGTTTTTAATGAGTGCTGTACCATTGTTTTCCCTACCATATCTGTTTGTATTTCCTCAACCATCTCCTGAGTACAATAATAATGCACTGAGACATCACATGTTATATCTGACGCGATTCTATGCGATGTTTAATTCTAAGAGAAAATACTTCTTGGTATCAGATACTACATAAAGTTAAGGGTGTCTGCCATGTATGCTGCACACTGGTTGCGTATGAAACATCAGTCAGGGCTTGTATGGCAGAATTAACATGAGGATATGAACACAAGGTGCATTTTTTCACCCTAAATATTTCAATGGCTTTTTTACTCATATTGTGTAATTCAATTTCATGGCAAATGCCTCTGTTGCTCGAGAATTGGGCTATTTACAGATTTTCATGCTGTTGGGTGCATTTGGACAGAAGATTCAGGGAGGATTTGGACACTTTTCAGGAATGAATTAGACCCTTGGGGGACGATGTCCATACCCTCCCCAAATCACTTGTCCAAATCCTCCTCACATCATGAAATTCATTATCCCAATAAATAAAGATATAAAATGGCTCAGATAATATGACTCTCAATGAATAAAAACGTCGATTTTTAGTATTCTTGTTATTGATTCTAATTATGTCTAAATGCTCCCCAGCTATGTCCAATCCACCCACACATGGGGGAGGATCTGGACAAATTTGATTTTTTTCTATCTATATGGTGTTATTCTTCTACATAGAATGTTCAGAACACATATGGCTATCCATAGGCATAGTGAGTCTCTTTCTTTAGAAAAAAGATGAGCTTTATCACATGAACATGGTATCAGAAAAATGTAAAAGAAAGCTGGCAATGTAAATCCTCCTGGGTCTCCCATACAAGCCGGAGTTGAGAGCAACCATACGAGACGCGGCGATTCATTCATGCCACTTCCTCTCGTCAACCCATCTGTAGTTTTGAGGTTTTTCATCAACATTTAATCAATGATTAAGTCAGTCGACAAGTCAGCTCAGAGCCTGTCATTTCTTCTGATAACATGGTGGCCATCATAGTGATGGGTGATCAGAATACGTGAAATTTTACGCGAATCGGCATTCGTCATATATGACAATCCCATCTATGTTGTCAAGAGACAGTCTGAGATGCTTAATGATGTGCTCATCCGATTCCTTGACCGCAAAAACATATGATTAGACACCAACATCATGACTCTACATTGATTATTAGCCGAGATATCGTCTAAATAAGACTAAGTCAATTTTTTTGGCGGCCATTTTGGATTTATGTAAATTAGGCACTCTTCCACTATTGCGAATCTTGGTGACTTTTAATATGTTTTTCTATGACACTTTCTGAGACTGTTGGTGAAGGAATTATTTCTGTTGCAATTAGTGGGGGGGGGGGGTCATTTCATAGTTTGCCTGTACCGATACGAAGTGCCAAAACAATCTTAACATTCCGGAAATTACTTAAATCACACCTATTTGACCTGGCTTTTCCACCCTAGTCCATCAGCAGCCCGGCTCCCAGTTGACGAACCTGCTTCGGCCTCGATTATGACACATAATCACGCTAAGGATTTGTGCGCCTCGGAGCTCAGTCCGCTAAGGATATGAGCGCTATAGAAGTTTTATTGATTGATTGATTGATTGATTGATTGATTGATTGATTGATTGATTGATTGATTGATTGATTGATTGATTAATTAATTATTTGATTGATTGATTGATTGATTGATTGATTGATTGATTGATTGATTGATTGATTGATTGATTGATTGATTGATTGATTGATTGATTGATTGATTGATTGATTGATTGATTGATTGATCGATCGATCGATCGATTGATTGATTGATTGATTGATTGATTGATTGCTTGATTGATTGATTGATTGATTGATTGATTGATTGATTGATTGATTGATTGATTGATTGATTGATTGATTGATTGATCGATTGATCGATTGATCGATTGATCGATTGATCGATTGATTGATTGATTGATTGATTGATTGATTGATTGATTGATTGATTGATTGATTGATTGATTGATTGATTGATTTCTGCATGATTTTATGTTGTTACATTTAAGTGCCATGTTTTTCGATCAAATTGACCTATGTTTGATCTTCAAATCTTACATGGTTGCCACTGGTTTACTGGTTAGCAGCGATGGGTTAACTATTTTATTATAAACAAAATGCTTGAGAACACTCATAAGTAACAGAATTAATGCTAATCAGCTCTCATATCCAAAGGCCTAAATCACCTCCATCACGATAATGCCACCCCACCATAATGCCAAAAAAAGAGTCCCCGTGTTGGCGTTAGATCGAGGTAGTACTGTATATTAAAAATGTAATACAAATAAATTGGATGGCGCAGCAAACGTGATACATTACCTCAATGCTTGATCAATGTTGTGTCACTGTCGCAGACAATAAACTAATATACCATATAAAAGATAATTAATTTACCGTTCTAATGACATATCGCATGGTACAGTGAAGTGAATAGTTATCTCTCTATGTTGAAACATATTTTTTATCACAAAATAATCGAAATCAACAACAAAATAAAATAGTCAACATGGTCAATGGAAACGACATAAGATTATTGGTCATATCTATCATTTTTATATTTGACCTATGTTTTCGTAACAGAGATGTATATCTTATGCATACAAATTAGTGGTATTTTGATTTATAAATGTCATATAATTATATTTCTTAATGAAGGAATATTGCAGTCTTTTTGAAAATGTGTGTAATTAAACTGGGCTAAAATCTGAAACATTCAACTTTGCTCGACTTTTAAATGTTGAAGTTTGTATCAACTTGTTTTTACATAAATTGGGTGTGCTCTCTGTCGGACAACTTTCTGTATCTGGTGTCCTTTAACTTCCAATTAGCAAAACAAACAATGACCGACAAAACTGCATCTTATATAAGTATATTTTTGTTGCACATTAATGTCATATAATTATATTTCTTAATGAAGGAATATTGCAGTCTTTTTGAAAATGTGTGTAATTAAACTGGGCTAAAATCTGAAACATTCAACTTTGCCCGACTTTTAAATGTTGAAGTTTGTATCAACTTGTTTTTACATAAATTGGGTGTGCTGTCTGTCGGACAACTTTCTGTATCTGGTGTCCTTCAACTTCCAATTAGCAAAACAAACAATGACCGACAAAACTTAATCTTATATAAGTATATTTTTGTTGCACATTAATTCACAATTTCTAGTTTTATGCGTGATTTAGAGTTGATAACTTTATGTGTTATGTTTGTCGATCAAATTGACCTCTGCTTGTACCCTGATGACATCGCAAGGCTCTGACACAGTGACCTCCATTTTTAAATGTAATAGTTCTAATACGCCTGCTGAAAATGGCCTAGTTTTCGTAGGCACTTGAAATATTCGTCTCAATTTCATGGCATCCGAGTTTTTTGGTAGGCAGCGCGAGTGTCGTTTTTACACAGGTGACTGTGGAAACAAAATGGCGGTCAGTGTGACTAGGCCTCGCGCAGTAGATGAGTTAGGCGGCCCAGTCATACCGGGTACTCTGCTTGATCTTCAAATCTAAAATGGTTACCACCAGCACGCAAATAATATCGTTTTCCTATGCATCTGAATCTTTTATATTGCATGTGTAGATTGGATACTAGTCCCTAATACAATAAACATCATTTTTTAATGAAAATCTAAAAGAAGAGACGGCAGATTAAGTTGCAAGGCATTCGAAATTAGGTTTGCATACAGTATATTATTCTAACATCATTTGATGTGCTTAGTACTTAGCATGACGTCATTGTGACTGTAACAATGTAAAATGACGGTCATTTTGCATATGACGATAAAATATAGGCCAGGCGATGGATAATAAATATTAGAAACGTGTGTTTCGCATCCCAAGTCATGCAAAAACAATAAATTGAACATTTCGATTTTTTCTTCAAAATATACATGTCAGTAATGTTTATTCCTGATCCACTAAGTTATTACATATTTGTCATATTATCGTCAGCATGTGTAGCATTATACTTATAGTGAGAGTATATAAAAGCGGCGGTCGTCTTGCATTTGAAGGTCACATAAAGGTCATTTTTTCACAAAGATACCAGAAAAAAATTTCTAAAATGAAAAGCTTGCAGAATAATAATTATGCTTTCATGTGCGACAAACAATAGAGAATACAGGGTTTTCTCTAGTCTACATATTGCCTGGCATATTCTGGTTTGCTGATTTGAAGGTGAAGGTCAACAAAATAAAAGTATGTTATTCATCATATTCGAATTCAGCACACATAATTTATATAAACAACAAGTAAATAAAAAACAATACACCTTCGTGTGTCTAATTTGAAGGTCAAATGCAAAACTGCTGCTGCATTTTAAAAGTTGATCTAATATATTAATAGCTGGATCTACCCTGCCCAGGATGCCCACATCTATTGGCCTAGATCTTGGACATGCTGTAGATCTGGTCATTTTCGCGTGTTTAAAGACTGCAATATTCCTTCATTAAGAAATATAATTATATGACATTTATAAATCAAAATACCACTAATTTGTATGCTAAGATATACATCTCTGTTACGAAAACATAGGTCAAATATAAAAATGATAGATATGACCAATAATCTTATGTCGTTTCCATTGACCATGTTGACTATTTTATTTTGTTGTTGATTTCGATTATTTTGTGATAAAAAATATGTTTCAACATAGAGAGATAACTATTCACTTCACTGTACCATGCGATATGTCATTAGAACGGTAAATTAATTATCTTTTATATGGTATATTAGCTTATTGTCTGCGACAGTGACACAACATTGATCAAGCATTGAGGTAATGTATCACGTTTGCTGCGCCATCCAATTTATTTGTTTTACATTTTTAATATACAGTACTACCTCGATCTAACGAGGAGCAAAATTAATCAAATAACAAATTGTGTAATCCAAAACAAATAAAACGTTCTGAGCTTTTGTTTGTTTTATTATACTGGGATATTTTTTATAAATATCGGACATATTCTACACGCAGCTTGAGGTGAGAATACTGATGCAGTTAACCCTTACAACGCTGGAATATTTTTGAATAAACCATGGAGACCAAAGGGTTTTTACTATTAGAAATCATCATGAATGTCTTTCCTCTTCATTTGAATACCTGTGTAATGGGTTTAAAGCCATTATACATTTTCAATTCTTTTAGTGCGGGAACGGTCTGTAGACGTCAGAATCTGACGTCTGTAGACGTCAGATTCTGACAAACGAGTGAGTGAGTGAGTGAGTGAGTGAGTGAGTGAGTGAGTGAGTGAGTGAGTGAGTGAGTGAGTGAGTGAGTGAGTGAGTGAGTGAGTGAGTGAGTGAGTGAGTGAGTGAGTGAGTGAGTGAGTGAGTGAGTGAGTGAGTGAGTGAGTGAGTGAGTGAGTGAGTGAGTGAGTGAGTGAATATCCCCGGTGGCCACAGCGAAAATCCGGAAATAATTATGATCATCGCGAAGTAGAGTCTTATACGGTGTATTTATAAATCGCCCCTTTATAATTAAAGGCACGAATCTGCCACTTTGTGACATTGCAGACAATCTTATGAATATTACTGTAATATATTTTTGTTATGGGTGGAATTAATTTTTGCACGAATCTATCTTATCGCGATTGGTTATTCACCACAATTAAACGGTCATTGATAGGAATTTCGACTAGCTCATTTGAAATGTTGAACATGCTTACAAGTCTTGAATTTTTACGTCTTGTTTTCAAGTCAGTCCAGCCCAGGTTCTGAATGAGAGCTGTCACACTGGCTGCTTGTCTATGATTTTGGGTGACAAATCTTGCTGCTGATCTTTGATTTTTTTCTAATTTATCAATATCTTTTTGTCTAAAGGGGTCTCAAACTGCTAAAGAGTATTTTAATATACACGAAAAAATACCTCATATACACACGAAAATTTGACTTTTTTAATCTACAATGCAAAGCATAGAGCAGAAACCCCGACATCGACAACTGCTTTCTCAGCAAACTCGAGACGTTGACCCGATGCTGGTAAATGTTGGGCCAGAGTCATAATTTACCCAACATTGTGCCAACGTCTCGTGTTTGCTGGGTTATTGTCGATGTTCAGTATAAACCACAATACTGCTCTTCAAAGGCAAAATGCAGTATCTGACTACATGAAAAAAGCAGATACTGCATTTTGGCTTTGCACGCCAGAATTATGTTTATATATTTTTTTTAGAGTTCGCGCGTCAGGAATATTACAAATCTGGGTTTAAATGATGTAATATATATAAAAGAAAAATGTCAGACTGCGTGATTGCAATAGTGTATACCTCGTCGGCGTTATCAAGGATCTGACAGAATATGTATTGTATATAATATATATTATGTAAACATGGTAAATATAGCTCGGAAGGGAGATCGCTGGGATGTTGATGTTGATCCAGATCAAGCTGGCTGTAAATATAACTATAAAACTACACAAATATCTTTATGCTATATGTTATGATAGTAAAAACAAAATAATATATCAATGCACATATATACAAGCGCTGGTGATTTAGCAAAAATATATTTGACTAACGCTACATTGATAGTGCGGTATTATACCACAAATTTACAAATTTTTCAACAGGGAAATAGATAGAGTTATCTAAATGTGATAAAAAGTATGTAGCCTATATCACCAAGCATTTTATTATAGTTTAAAAATAATCTTGTTTGTATCTTCAGTTTCCGCCGGTAGTTGGCAAAATATCACCGGTAATTGCCTCTTTTTATTGTTAAATTCTGCCCATAATTATTAGAATACTTAAGTGACATTTGGTATACAGCTGTATGCAACTTATGATGTTTATAATTTATATTATCATATAATATAATAAAAAAATCGCTTTCTTGCATGCTTGCTTGCTTGCTTTCTTGTTTGTTTGCTTGCTTGCTTGCTTGCTTGCTTGCATGCTTGCTCACTTGCTCACTTGCTTGCTTGCATGCTCGCTCGCTCGCTCGTTCGCTTGCTTACTTGTTTGCTTGCTTGCTTGCTTGCTTGCTCGCTCGCTCGTTGGCTTGCTTGCTTGCTTGCTTGGTCGCTCGCTCGCTCGCTCGCTCACTTGCTCGCTTGCTTGCTTGCTTGCTTGCTTGCTTGCTTGCTTGCTTGCTTGCTTGCTTGCTTGATTGCTTGCTTGCTTGCTTGCTTGCTTGCTTGCTTGCTTGCTTGCTTGCTTGCTTGCTTGCTTGCTTGCTTGCTTGCTTGCTTGCTTGCTTGCTTGCTTGCTTGCTTGCTTGCTTGCTTGCTTGCTTGCTTGCTTGCTTGCTTGCTTGCTTGCTTGCTTGCTTGCTTGCTTGAACAGTACCACCTACTGATTGATCCTTATATCGATCATACCATGTATCAGTAAACTATTAGGTAAAAATGACACGCCATTCATTACTATGGAAAATATTGAGCAATTAGCAAGGATAATTGCAGACAATCTTCGTTGTCTTAATTGAATAACCAGGTTTTGCAATAAAACACCAAACGCTCATGATTATTGTAAAACACGCCCATCTCTTTACAACGCGATTTCCTGTTAATAAATAATAATGGGGTAATTATGAAATTAATGGGGTTGAGAAGACGTTGCGTCACACTGGCCATACTGTTTACCGTGATATTTTTGACAAACATCGCCAAATTGCTCAAGATTTAATTGTCTCAACGAAAGATGAATATTTTCAGTTTCCCACCATTGAATTTAAAGTGAACGCAAAATTGACGATAATTTATGCAAAAGACACATGGCTGAAAAGAAAGTGTGACACATAGCTACCCGTTGCTGTTAATCCGATGAAGCAGGCAGTATGCAAAACATTTTCATTTTTTCCTCGGACAATACAAAGCTCATCATAAACAAGTTGTTAAGTCATATTTTACTGCCATACGAAGCCAAAAGGCAGTATATTAGAACAATTTAATGCTTATGTCTGGAATATCAGCGTTGTTGAAATGACACTCATTCTGTAGAACGTTGTTTAATTTTAATTGTTTTAAAAGCGAAATGTAACAAGAAATGAAACAAAAATGAAATTTTATACATATGTGAAACTTTATCTGTGATATTTTGGCGAGCATTTAAAATTAACTGAAAATTTTGGAAATGTCGGCAAATTTGTCGATTTCGGCCGCGACAGTAAATTGGCGAAATAGGGAAGTTGGCTCTCTAGGGTTCTGAAATATTTATGATCATAATAATCCGCATCGCAATGAACACAATGCTGTTATATGGACATGCAAACAACTGTAGCTGGTTACCTGCAAACAGCGATAAATGCATATCCAAAGGAAAACAGCAGTAACTGCTCACTTGTAAAGTGAGCAGTTACTGCTGTTTGCCTTTGCCCTGCAGTTCACGGCGGCAGACTCATTCAGGGCGATGTTTGCAGTTGCTGCGGAACAATACCAGTACTCCACAGAGCCTGAGAGCAGGACCACTCACGCTAACGACACCCCACAACGGGTCGTTTCACTGCGAACAAGAAAAAGTCATTTGTGAGAATACTATCAAATTAATATTTCTCTTCTCGCATTGAACAGGCCCGGGATGGTATGTTATCAGTTGACACTTTATGCTTCAGATACATCATCCTCCGCGTGTGGACTCAGGTCATACAGCAAACAGCGGTAACTGCTCACTTTTCGTGTGAGCAGCTACTGCTGTTTGCCATTGCAGTAGAGTGGAGAAGCCAGCAAATAGGCTACTTGATCGCAGACATACATGCTTATTTCTATGGGAAGCTGATGTCAAGATCTATGGTGTCAGATAGGTGTGTTTTTATAATGCTTAGTCTATCTATTTATCTATCGTTACAAAACTGGATCCGACGAAAAAGGTTACAAAATGTTAATATATTGGCTTGCAAAGTGTCCACAGTGAGTCGCTGGTCCTACATGGAAACGTTTTCAGCCAAGCTGTTCTGTCAACCACTCATGCCAGGAATGAAACTAATTGGCACTCTACCTATGGATTTAGCGTGACCACATGGGCAGACTGTCTGTCAGACTATCATATTGTATTTAGATCATATTTGAAGGCTTCATAAAAAAAGTGAGTGAGTGAGTGAGTGAGTGAGTGAGTGAGTGAGTGAGTGAGTGAGTGAGTGAGTGAGTGAGTGAGTGAGTGAGTGAATGAGTGAATGAGTGAATGAGTGAATGAGTGAGTATGTGCGTGGTTTTTGTGTTGGTGAGTGGATGAATGAGCCAGCCAGCCAGTCAGCCAGCCAGCCAGCCAGCCAGCCAGCCAGCCAGCCAGCCAGCCAACCCACCAGCCAACCAACCAACCAACCAACCAACCAACCAACCAACCAACCCACCAGCCAACCAGTCATTTCCCCAATCTGTTTCTAAGAAAGTAATTTTATACAACATGCTTTTTGAAGAAATAATGATGAACTTTCATAGCAGTTTTGTCATCCTTTTATTTGTGTTGAAACAAAAGTAGTATTATCACAAGCCGATCTGTCAATTTTTGTAGGACGCAATCTTGATGAAGGTTGTACAATTGGTGCATGTTTTTCATTGTATGAACTGGTATGGCCATGGTCAACTCGTTGCTTTGAGTGGTCCAGAATTCGCGAATTATTGATTTCGATGATAGGTAGCGCCATTATAATAATCATTTTCGCGAGATTCTTAAATTCGCGTATTTGTCCTCCTTGCAAAATTAGCAAAAATTAAAACCTCGCCAATATTACCAAATCTTCAAAGTTGATTAAAATGCATGAGGTATATGTCAACCAGCTGGTGGAAATTTAGGCCACCTTTGTGCACATATAGGCTAAACTGGGCCAGGAAAACCTCCTGAGGATGGTGGGATGATTGAGATGACACTGTCCTCCAGACACAGGATTCGAAATTCGAGCACGCTACCTCTCGGTCACGGAGGTTCCCCACAATACTAACTTTCACACGTGGATGGGGAAGAAACAATTTCGTTTCTTTCAAACCGCCGAGACCGGGAACCGAACCCCGGACTCTGGCGTGAAAGGCAGCGGTGCTAACCACTACCCTAGGGCCCCCGCCCACCAGCTGGTGGACAATGACCCATGGCTAAACCTTTCAGCGCTGGGGCCGTCTTCATGCGTCAGAATCTGACGTCTGTAGACGTCATATTCTGACGTATAAAGACGAGCCCCGCGATGAAAGAATTAGGATATTTCTAATGGTCGTAAAGCCATAACATAGGTATTCAAATAAAGTTGAAAGAGTTAACGAAGACATTTGTAATGATTTTAAACTAAA
>OZ024907.1:65367375-65635419 GCA_964017125.1 Flabesymbios commensalis | reverse complement strand
AGACGTTGTACAAATGTTATACAAATGTTATTGTGTTTGCTGGGATGTAGCTACAATCAAATATAATCTCCTTGCTACAATCATGTACTAACAAAAACACGGACCTGGTTGAAAGGTTATCTTATGTCGTATCTTATATATATCTTGCACTAAGAATGAATTAATAAATGGGGCTTTAGGCCACCTTTGTGCACATGCAGGCTAAACTGGACCAGTAGAACGTCCTGAGGATGGTGAGATAAGTGAGATGAAATTTTCCTCCGGACACATTATTCGAAATTCAAGCCGGAGAGTACCCACAATATTGAATCTTTACGAGTGAGCGGGGAAGAAATATTAGGTTTCTCTAAAACTTGACTGTCAAAGAGGGTTCGAACCCCCTGATTCGCGACTTTCCAAGCAGGCAGCTTTAACCACTGCACCAGAGCCCCCGCCCTTACACTAAGAGGGGCCTGCTAAGTGTGGTGTGTGGGGGGGGGGGGGGGTAGGGGGTTCAGAACCAATACAAGTAAAACAAGTCGAGATCAACAGATCCTGGCTTTAAATGGAGCTTATTTTGATAGCATGCCAAACTGAAAACTACATGACATAATATTTCAGTGTTGAACCAGCGTCTTACACATTGATCCAGCACTGGCACAACATACTGTGTCCAGATTGATAGATGTATGATAAATATCAGCGCGGATTGGAATAATGGTTGAACAGATCTTGTAGTTAGCCAAAAGCGAGCTGAAAGTGATATCGCCAGCTCTTACCACAACGCGAGTGCCTGAAGCAAGCTCCGACTTGTTATAATATTAACCCTTTAACCGCCGGTGCCGCATATATTCGGGTTTTATTAGCACATTATGTACCACCTTTTGAACATGTTAAAGATAAAATGTGACATCAATCAGCAATATTTGAAACGAGTTGACCTCCATTTTGTCAAATCTGAATAATTTTCACTCACTTGAAGTTGGGGATCGCGTCAGCGAGACACATCTTCAAGTGGGCGAAAATTCAGATTGAATAATTTGGCGGTTAAAGGGTTAAACCTTCCAGCCAAGGGACCGTTTTTAGACGTCAGAATCTGAAATCTTTAGACGTCAGAATCCGAATTCTATTGACGTCAGATTCAGACGTCTAAAGTCGATCCCCGCACTGAAATAACTTAAAAAAAATAATGGGCGTAGACCCGAAACATAGGTATTCAACTGAAGCAGAAAGAGCTAATTAAGCCATTTATAATGATTTCAAATAGAAGGAAACCTTTGGTATCCATATATTTTCTACACAAATATTTCAGCGTTGTAAGGGGCAAAGCGCTAATCGCCACCATAGTCGTTTATAATTCGTTTTATTTCATTATTGTTATTTGGAATGAAATGCGTGTTTAAACATCAAGATTTGCAAATGTTTGATTCCAAAATAAACCAAACTATGTGAGTTAAAGTTCTTCAAATGGGTGAATATTTAAATAAGACAATTTAGCGGAAAAGGGTTAGCCTACCATGTCGGTACTGATTCTTCATGGTGCATGACGTCTCTAATAGGCACTGGTATCTTGTGAGATAATCAGAACAGGAGTTCCCGAACTCCGAGGCCCGGCGTTAGTCTGATTGAGTGCTATAGACAAAAATCTGTTTAATATTTTGTAAACATAACCGTGTATTGGTCTTCCTCATGGGCCAGAATCCTAAATGTCCAGGATATAATTAGGGAAAGGACCAAGGAGACCAAGGTAAAATATACCTTCCACGTGTATTCCTTCCACCACCATCGCTGGTGCTGGCCAAGATTCATTCAATACTTGCCTACGATGTACCTAGTACAGAGGATGTAGGCCTACCCACCAAATTCTGGTTCAATGTTGGGTCAGCGTCGCAGCCCATTGCTAATTCAATGCCGACTGATAAAGACTGATGTACTGAAATGTCAACCGTTTCCCACACACAGCACCCCTCTTTCCGCTAAATAGGACACAAACTCAGGCAAAATAAACTTAATAGGCTCCTGGCCTACGGCCGGGTCTTATCCCGGCAGTAGTCTACTTATCTACTTCTTTTAGTTCTCACAAAACGGGTCACATTGAATTTGTGTACCACCTAGAGAGTTATTAAGAAAGCACGATTTAATCCAAGAGAATTTCCACGACTTTTTTATTGGTCACGGGCACAGGCCTATACATGGTAAGCCTGCACAAATAGACTAGCTTTAGCTTCGGTGTTCACCTTTTTTGCAAATATAGTTGTGAGGGTCGAATCTCACCTATGTCTGGCCTTCCAACACTAGCTCCTAGGTGACACAGCTCCCTGTTGATGAACCTGCTCTGGCCTGGAATATGACACACATGTTCATGCTAAGGATTTGTCCGCATCTGATATCGGTCCTCTGAAGATTTAGGCGCTATAGTAGTGTTATTGATAAGTTGATTGATTGATTGATTAATTGATTGATTGATTAATTGATTGATTGATTGATTGATTGATTGATTGATTGATTGATTGATTGATTGATTGATTGATTGATTGATTGATTGATTGATTGATTGATTGATTGATTGATTGATTGATTGATTGATTGATTGATTGATTGATTGATTGATTGATTGATTGATTGATTGATTGATTGATTGATTGATTGATTGATAGTTACAGAATTATTTGTGAAAAAAACAGTCGGGTCAAATTTGATTGTTTTTGTAAAACACTCTATTACCCAGCTATTTATTCATTTCAACTCGTTCTCTAGACAATGTCTAATCCATATTATTATAGTATACAAGCTGGTGTTTCCTAATTACAGACGATCAATTGAGATGGATATTAGCATGTTTTGGTGGATAACATCGTGTGTTTGAGATCCAAACGCGCCTGGATGTGGGTCTGAGAGCCATCTGGTGAGCATAGAAATCCAGGTTGTCACCTGGTGAGTGACTGTCACGACGTAGTTATCGCGTCATATTATATCAGATGTTCCTTTAAAGAAAATTGTTTTTTTTCTTTCAATGATAAAGTTGGACGGATTTTAAAATAATTTAACTAAAGGGGATATAAATAAGTGGATGACACCATTATGTACATGTATTGCATTATTCATGTCGCTTTATAATACTTTTAAATTTAGAATATGAATTGTCCTTAAAGCCCATAAATTATAAACATAATATTGAACCCTTAAACTATGGAGACCAAATGTTTTAGCTAGCTCTTATCGCTTCATTTGAATACATATGTTATGAGGCTAGGGCCATTATAAATATATTTCAGTGCGTCTAAAGGCAAACGCCGAATATAACCAATTCAAATTAAAGAAAGTAGGTATTTCTAATTAACAAAATAGAGGTAATTTTGAGTCCTTCAAACGTGATTTATTAAACATAATATTAGCTTATTATTATTTGTACTTTGGGTACATATTATAGTATATAATATATATATACTAAGAAGTATATTTTACATAGGTCATATCCACAAATAAAAATGTTGGTCCAAACTGTCTTGCAAAGTCCATTGCTCCCCTTGTGCAAGGCTACATTTTTTAATTTCTTAGCTAATGTGGAGGTGGATATTTCATTTCTGGGGACATTTCTGAAAATTATTGATGACAACCAAAATATACGATAAATGTTATTTGTAGACACTAGATATATCTGATTTGTAGATGAAAAAAAATAATTTCACAGCACATCAAATCACATGTTACTCTGCAAGACAACTAAATAGACTGGGTGTTTTCACGTATATCCTCATAATGGCTAGAGCAATAAAAACATACTTCTACATTACATACTAAATTTTACTCAGTTTTTATTTAGATCAAATATCCTGTACACAGTATTCTCTTGTAATTATGACAGAATATACATCATATTTCTGTATTTGTTGTGAAGAGAAAACACATTGTTGTCAAAATGCCTCCCAACAACGTAGCAAATGATAGTTACTGTAACAATAATTAGATATGTTATTAGACATGTTACGGTAGGCTATTTTTTGCGTTCATGTAGATTTCATAACCCAGTAAGATCTTTGAGAGATAACTTGGAAGAGCACTGGAAAGCTTAGTGATTTTTTGTTATTAGTACAGTAAAATTAGGACTTTTGATTGGACAAATTAGGAGAGAGATGACATTTGTGGAATTTCATCTTGAACTCCACCTGAGGAACATACAAAAAGTCTCTAGATTTTCTCCTAGTATTATGCCGCTGGAGGGCAAGATCCAAAACGGATGCCATTGTAAAACTTTGCTTCCAAACAGCGTGTTTTTGGTGTCTACATAATTATAGATTTTACCCTTTAACGGGAAACACGAGGAGTGGTTACACGGGACTTTTAGTATGTTTTCTGTGTAGGGCCGGATGCTTCTAATTATGCATCATTATTATAATGTACTCTAAACTATGCAAAAACCTGGAGTGTGCAATCCTTATTATGGTTCTGTGCACTATTAATATTAGAAGACCTAATGTATTTCGTAAAGAGTAGCGCCTTATTTCCCTCCTGTCGCACAGAACGCCGTACATCCACATTCACTCAACTATACACTCTAAACAATATAGGTTTTTTAAAAAGAACCCTTCAGTACTATTACCATGCAACCCCACGAGAACCCTTGCAGGGTTCTCCTGGGGTTGCATGGTAATGGTACTGAAGGGTTCCTTCTATAGAACCTATATTGTTTAGAGTGTACCATGTAGTAGTAACGTCCATGGTACTGTTTGTTCTGCCATTAACATGATTGAATTAAAAACAAAAAAATTGGATGTGCATGTGCATAGATTATTAACCAGCAAATAAATAGGTGTATGCACGATTCTTAATTGATTTTATTGTCTGGCTGATAAGTATTAATCTACTTTCAACTCAAATGACCTGTTATGACCTCGCATGACCCATCAATAACCGTCGATCCAATTATTCTTCATTTCCAGTCACGTATGAACATTTGGTGTCTCATACTGGAAATGATCTTGAACATAAAAAGAAAAACTGCCGACAATCGTTTTCTAACGAGAACATCTTATTGAACAATTTAAACGCTTTTGTCAAAATTAACATTTTAATCTTATCAAAATATTTAGCTCACAAATACATAACATTATCAGAGTTATTGTGTAATATGTTTTCTCAGCTATAATTAGCATGACTTTATGTGATCCCAAGAAAGAGGTTTGAATAATTTATAATTACACCACGGGGAGGGGGCATCAACCCTAGGTTGTTTTAATGCTGGGTCAGCGTCTGCGACGCTGGTTCAGAATTAAACCAGCATTGGTTCAATGTCTGGTGCCTGCCGGGATTTCATCACTAAATCAATAGGATATCTGTAACAATTTTGCATGCTCAGCATTGCTATGCAAATCTCCTTCGTAAACTAGATCTATATTTCCATAATCTAATCTGGCCATCAATCATTCAAAAATCTAAAACAAAGTCCAATATGGCCATAATAATCGCTACTTTGGCATATTTACATAGAATGAAATATTTACCGATAATCAGTCGTAAACGTTATATTAGTTCGGGGATCGACATTAGACGTCATTATGACGTCTGAAGTCGATCCTCATCTTTTTTATATCCCTGTTTCCATATGTTTTATCAGTAAACAATTATACACATGACTGGTGTTTGTAAAGTTGAAGTGAGACAATGGGAACAGGCTTTAGGGACGCATCATTAGATATCTGGGGGTGGGGTGAGACTATTGTTTTTGTTGATTGTATTTTTTGAGGGGGACACATATTTTGGTATGTTTCGTGTTAAAAACGGAAAAATTAGATTTTGTTGTATGCTTTCTCCATTATGCACGTTGCTCTTTGCATTTTTATTCTGGTTCACAGATGTTCCAGCAAATCGTTCAACAAATTATTTTTCTGCCCAAATTTTAAACAAACTTTTTTTCTGACTTTTGTGACGACAAGCTTTGTTCTCATATTTCTTCTACCTCCCGCCCCCTCCCCCAGATATCTAATAGCGCGCCCCTTATCGTGTGGAAAATCATCTGAAAGAGCACAAAAGAACATGATTAGATTTACACATGCCGCACATTTATTCGGAGGGAAGATGCCACTCGTGCATAATAACCGGATGATTGCGCAAAACCCCAATTAGCAATAGAGATGGTGAATAATTTATTGTTAACACTAAAAGCGCCGAGTTATAACAAAATAAATGTATATCTACAATTTTAATGCATATTGAAAATTTAATGCACATTTATATTACGATTTTTCAGGTTTTTAATGACAAACATAAATAATAAAAACGGTTATGGACGTGATCAGCACTTTAACCCCTTAACCGCCGGTGCCGCATATATTCGGGTTTTTCATTTTTTATTACCACATTAAGTAGCACCTCTTAAACATGTTAAGGATAAAATGTGACATCAATCAGCAATATTGGAAAACAGTTGACCTCCATTTTGTCAAATCTGAATAATTTTCACTCACTTGAAGTTGTGGATCGCGTCAGCGAGACACAACTTCAAGTGGGTAAAAATTCAGAGTGAACAATTTGGCGGTTAAAGGGTTAACCCTTAAAGCGCCGAATTATTTGTGTATAAACCATGGCAACCAAAGGGTTTTTTCAATTTAAAATCATTATTGTCTTATTTAGCTTTTCCGATTCAATTCGTTATAGGTCTACGACCATTATAAACATTTAAATCCCTACAGTGCTGTGATCGACTTTAGTCGTCAGAATCTGACGTCTACAGACGTCAGATTCTGACTACTAAAGTCGATCCCCGGGCTGTAAGGGTTAAGGGTTTATTAACATTAGTTTAACCCTTTCAGCGCGGGAACTGTCTATGGACGTCAGAATTTGACGTCTGTAGACCTCCGATTTTCACGTCTAAAGACAATCCCCGAACTAAAAGAATTAAACAAATTATAATGGCCGTAGACCCATAACATATACATGTAGGTATGCAAATGAAGCGGAAATAGCTAGCATGATGATTTTAAGTTAAAAAACACACCCTTTGGTCTCCATGGTTTATACACAAATATTTCAGTGCTTCAAGGGTTAATGTATTCTGTATGCCAGGGAGGATTCAGCTGTACTTCATCTGGATAAACGTTGGCCTATGGTTTGATATGAGTGGCGCCACGATAGATCCATTGGTAATGCGGATGACTCAGGGCCCGGGGGTACCGGGGCTCGAATCCCTCTGCGGTCGTTATCTTGAGGCACACATATGCAGCGACCAAAGCGGTTCAAATTCATGGGGTAATGACATTCGAAAAATACAACCAATTGACGGGCATTAAAAACATTCAAGTAATCACCACTATTTCAAAACTGACGGATAAACGATCAATAATGGGACAAAGTTAGCTTCCGACGTCCGAGGTCTACAATGCAGTATAAAGGCAACGTCCATCAATTAGAATTTGCATGGCAGTATCATGTCTGTCATAGAAATAACCTATTAAACATGTGTAATACAAATTTCCTGCTGTGTAGCCAATTTTAAATTGTGCTCATGGCGACAATTGAAATCGTCGACAATGATGGATGGTTCAGATGAAAGGAACATCCAGTAGAATGGAAGTGGAAAGCCGGCAGACACAAAACGTTGAATCAATGTTGGTTCAACGTTGGTCCACCGTCTACGGTGGACCAACGTTAAACCAGCATTGATTCAAAGTATTGTGTCTGCTGGGAGAGGTGGGTGATACGTCAAACTGGACAGGAGATGTGTGAAGCGTCACGGCTATTATAACAAGATTTGTGAAATTATCAAAAGCCTGGGCCATTAACCACGGTATCACGAGAAATCAATTTGCACTTAGAAAAAGGGAAAAAACATTTTATTAGATTTTCTCATCCAAAACAAATTACAAAAGATGTCTTTCACATGCAGGCTCAGTTGCAAGTCGTGAAATGAGGCATTTCTACTTTAGAGTACCCGTTTTTTTGTTTTATAACAGGTTTCATTGTTTATCACATTGAATTTCAATCTGATTTTATCACGTTTATGCCCTATGTACAACGAATGTGTATTATAGACCTCAGGACATGGTTTTAACCTCTACAACGGTGAAACGTTCTTGCATAAATTATGAAGACCAAAGGGTTTTTTTATTTTAAATCACCAAACATGTTTTAAACAGCTCTTTCCGACTCATTTGAATACTCAAAGTCTATCCCCGCACAGTCAGAGTTAATAACGTTCCACCTTTTCACACCCGTGTCTCGCAGTTGGAAGAGGCGCTAGTGTGGTAATTAACGCTAATGCCAGAGCTCAGGGTTCGCTCATCGCTCTCCGCATTTAGAAAAAAATATTAAATAGTATATGATGAGCCTGTGTGACCGAGAAGTAGCATTGTCGGCCTCAGACTGAATTAGGATCGTTCTCAAAAGTTGGCATAGCATAGTCTGTATGTGCGCAAAAGTGGTTTAATTAAATTCCCTAATATAATTTATTCAATCCTGCTAACGCGACACACAATTTTAAGTGGGTACAAGTTTTTTAGGTTTACAAATCCAAGGCCATTTAATAACCATAAAGCGCTACGTTATCAGCGCGTTATGTAATTTATATTAACCACGCGAGCCACCAACGCGAACGACAACATCAAATTGGTAACAATTACTCACATTTGCTCAATTTAAAGAACAACATAAAAAATTGCCATCAGTTGCTGGCAGGACCCCTCAGGCTCTGTCCATCAATATCAAGAAATAATTAGAAAAAAATGACCCCCACTACCACCATGTCAATTTTTTTCTTGATGTCTGCGGCAGCCATTTCGTTTTTAATAGATTTATCCCAAAAGTTAATCAGATTATCAGAAATACCTAGATAACAACCATACCAAATTTGAACGCAATCCAACCAACGGTTCATTAGTTAGCGTGCCCACAAGCTTTTTAGGCGCCATCTTATGGTTTAGTGCCAAAAAAATATATATGGGATGAATTGCCCAGGCACATAGGTCATGTCTGTAAAAAATAAACAAAATTCGCCCGCCCGCCCGACTGCCAGACAAAAAAAATAATAAATAATAAAATAATAAATAAATAGTGTTGTGTTTTAAAGTAAGTTTTACTACTGGTAAACTCTGCTGCCACAACAAGTTTATTAATAATGAACGCTGACTCGTGTGTGTAAGCATCCCGGATCCCGGATCTGTTTTCTGATCACAAAAAAAATATTGAAGTAGTTGACAAACATAAATATATATAAATCATCACATAGAAATGATAATTATCCTCGGTACATACACATGATAACTAGATCAATTAGTATAGACAATAATACAATACATAAACACAATATTATATTATAGACATGCTTAATGAAAGAATCTCGAATATGCAGAGCAGTATAAACAAGTGTTTGTTGAGACACTTCGATTACCAAGCACCACTTCTTGTCGTAGCTTAACCCAAAATGTGTGTTCTGAACATTTCGGTATAGTATATTTTGCCACTATAAAAATGATTAATCCCCCTCATGTTATTTTTTACAGAAGCGTGGCTTACTGATGTTTGTCAAATGCGATGAAAGAAATGTGTCTTCAACCACGAGCTACAATATAATTTTATTATGTCATTATTAATTCAAACAAATAAGCCGTGTGTCGTCGAAGAATTCGTACAGCATTCGGGCAACATTAAAAAACATTCGTACCGCATTCGAGGAGGAATGGAAAAAGTCCAACCACTTCAAAGCCTGCTCTAATTTAAAAATGACCCGGAATCCACATTCAATACAACTTCATGAGACATTCGGGCATCAATTGAAGTACACTGCTTTACAAAGCCAAAAGGCAGTATCTGCTTACTTGTAAAATAAGCAGATGCTGTTTTTTCTAGATTTGCGTGGCAGCACACAGTTCCAAAAATTGCGATTGTATTCGAACAGGATTCTAAGTATGCGATTATTGTTATATGGAACACCGGAAACTCATTAAAATTACTATTGATGGGAAACATGCTGCTATCAACAGAACAGAATAGACAACCATAACCTGGATAGCAGTGGCAGTTACACGTCATGTACAACTACGAAAAATATACATAGGCAAACAGCAGTAACTGCTTACTTTTAAAGTTAGCAGTTACAGCAGTTTACCTATGTATGGTAATATAATGTAGTGGTTCATCAAATCGAACAGACACTTGAAACTTATCCACGGATGCACGTATTGGCGAGATAGCATGTTTGAGCTGAGTTGAGCGAGTGAATGAACGTGGATTTATCTCGTAATACTAGTATATAATGACAGGAGAAGTTAGGATTACATGTATTATACTCAATTTGGAAAGTTTCAGATGTTTTTCTACTTTTGTATAGCACCATTGATAGTACCATATTGCACACTCAATTCATTTGAACAGTTTGGCGCACTGTACAACCACAATTAGCAACATTCAGTTCATTCGATATTCGAATCCTATACATCCAGGTTAAAAGACCGATGCACCGAGCAGAATGAGCAACTGGTGATTTTTTTAAAGAAAATGGCACAAACATCAGATGATTATTTACACGTTTTTACACATGTGTACATTCACATGCAACGTTACTTTTTGTGCGTTTGGTACGAAGAAATCAATCAAAGGTTTTGGAGTAAGTTCAATCAAGGACATGCCCACCATTTGCCTAATGGTATAAGTGGTCCCCCTGAATAAGATACTTATATCAAACAGCAGCGGCTTGATATTCAAGTAAGAAGTTGTCTAATTCTGATTTGACCACATTTGCCCAGTGCTCATGCACTTTAGAAAATCATGGTGAAAATCAGTTCAACGTGCAAGCTTCCTAATCTTCTAGAGACGTTGAATAATCTGTTTTCCAATTACATAATGCCACGAAACATAATGCCACGGATACTGCTTCCTTTGATCTTACACGTGTATCCACTAAACACAAAACATTGGTATAACATTTGGACAATGTTCGACCGACGTTTCACAAATGTACAAATGTTATGTGCTTACATGGATACATAGCTTGCGCTTGGGTACTCGAAATTTGCCGCCGGGAAATAAAAAAACATCTACTCGACAATTCAATTCCCCGAGACCCATTTACCCTGTATCCAGTCTAATCACGCTTTCTGATGAAACCGTGTCCCAAGTTAAGCAGAGGCAAAGACGTATGGATCCCAGTAGGAGTAGACTACATAGATCCCGGTCTCCCAAGTATATCACCTCCTATGTTAAGTAAGGTCAATGGCTCACCTATCTCACGGGATCTGAGCACCGCCTAGCGAGTAATGTTGATTTAAAAAAAATCATGAGGATAAATAGGTCTGCTGAAAGTGTGGAGGATAATTTCGCTTTTCTAGCAAGATTTGTGTTCCTCTTATTTATTGATATTAGGATGTTCACTCATTATTTATTGATATTAGGATGTTCATTACATTTTTATCCATTGAATGGATAAAAATGTAAAATATTGCATGGTGTGTGATAGGTTTCACACTACAAAACTGCAAAAGAACTGATTTTCCAATCTAAGTAGCTCATTTATTAGGTCTAATGATAATACACAAGGGACGTTGAAACAATATTTGAGTAATTGTTGGGCCATCGTTTGCGACGCTTGCTCCACATTACACAAATTATATTGTTTTAACTACTCGTACCTAATTTGGAATAATGAGTATCCCAGCAAAAAGTGAGACGTGGCCACACTCTTTTTAACCATATACGAATGGAATCGTGTCCAGTTTTGAGGTACGGTTCCAAAACTGTTTTCACTAGTCTGAGAAATGTATTCAACTTTCCCATGTGTGGAGGTTTGTAAGATGTAGTATTGTTTCGTGCGAGCCTTTATTTTACATAAATTGAACATCTTGGCTTTTTTCAGTTGACATTGTGAAATATTTCTGGAAAAGTTGAGAAAAAATTTGGCTCCGAGAAGCGTTGCACTTCGCCAATAGTCGTGTTTTTGAATCTGCAGTGTGCAGATGTGCTGCACAGATTGTCGTCGCGGTCTTATTCTGCCGTGGAAAGACAAAAGGCAATATCTGCTTACTTGAAAATGAGCAGAAAGGACACTCATTAGAGTGGCAGAAATAACCCATCGGAGGAGACATGCTACTGAACAATAAATGTACTGTAGCTACAACTCCACATTGTTATATCTCGGTAAAATAGGCTACTGCATTATTCATGCTCAATCTAACCATATCCCTTTAAACCTGAGCGAATCCAACTTGACACCGACATGACGGTTATGATCTGACAGTGATCCGTCAGAATAGTACGTGGATTTAAAAACTTTCACCTCACATTATTTTGGATTTAACATAATGTTTTACGATATTTCAAAATGTGTGTTATGCTAAGAATTTGGAAGACAAGAACAGACCACTGTGAGGAAAACATAGCAAACAACTGTTGGCTCATAGATCCAAAATCTGATTATGAATGTGTTGCATACCTCTTCTGATGCTGAACAGAGTGACACACAACACGTAGGCGTAACAGCCGGACATGTAATCAGTATTAGTATAATCCCCCTAATCCGTTAATATTTCAATGATAACGGTCGGAAGAAAGCGTTAATGCATGTTAACTCCAGAGCTAATTAACGCCAGCTTTTCCGCGAATTCCCACGGGGTTCGCTGTTGAAAGGATTCTTCGCCTGGAGAGTATTGTAATCTAGAATCTAGAATCCAACAATCAGTGAATACCTTGGGTTATTCAGTACAGCGGTGTTGCCGCGCAAAGGCAAACAGCAGTAACTGCTTACTTTTCAAGTGAGCAGTTACTGCTGTTTGCCTTTGCTGGGCGGAGTGCTTCAATGACGTAATCAGATCCCGGTAGTGGAAGCCAGCGGAGACCGCCGTGTATTATAATCAATGGGGGCTTCACGTGTCCGGTGCGGAGTAATTAGGCCACCGGATTGTCTGATTTCTCTTCTGTGAGCGCCATTGTGAACGGAACGATATTGGCTATTCATTCTGACACCGTTATTATCTCGCGTGACTGGTCCGCGATCTGTCCAGATAAATTATAAGGGTTATCTATCCTTTATGTATTACAAAATATTTATACAGAGTGTATGTACATGTATTAGCAAATATGGCATTTTTAATGTATGTGCACTGTTGTACATTCGATAATGCTCTACATGTGATTAATGTTATACTATTATGTAAATGTTATATATATAACGTTAAAATAGCTATGGTATAATCATAGTTACACATAAAATTTAATTGGCACTGTCATAGTACGTTCTTTAAACATGTTAACAGGACATGTTATCATGTGGATATCAAATGACACGTAAGATCGAGTTAATGGTAAATGCGGTATTGTCATGATAGCAGTGTAAGATACTTATCTCCCGCACCAACAACCAGAGATCAAAAACACATTTTTTGTAAGTGGTAAGAAAATTTACTCTGGAAAAGCGTAGAAACTTGAGTAACAATAGAACATCTAGCCACTATGAAAATATAGAGATATAGGATTCCGGTTCTGTTAATTTGTAGTTCTATAACAAATATGAAAGTATTTTTTGTCAAAACAACATACTCGCACATATATTATATTATGTTCCCCGAGACCCCTTTATATGCATAGATTTTAACTGATAAATGGGTAGAAAAATAATTTAAGGTTTTGATTCACATTTCAATAACAATACAGCATAGTACCACATATACAATAATTAGACTGAAAAGAAATCAATCCAGACCTCAAGAAGAAAATCAGTTGACTATTCAACCCGTGAATCCGCCGTATATAAGGCCCACCTCATCATCTGTCATCTATCACCCTGGTGCGTAACACGCTTCTCATGCTGCTTCCATCTAGCCTTATTAACATGATTACCATTCACCTTTTTATTTTAATTTAAATTCACCTTGAAGTGTCAGTGCTGCCGCATTTCAAATCCCAAAGCGAATTGCTCATGGTATATATTATTTTAATTATCATGTACCACGCATAACGTACAAATTCCATTGGAAAATACCATTTAATTGCGTGCTATGTTTTCTTGTAGCTCCAAATTATGCTGTTATTCTATTGCAAGCATGCTTGAAGCAGACACACACAAATACCATTTCTGTAGGAGTTAACGATTTTTGTGTATGGCATCTAGTGACGAACAATAAATTAACCCTTAAACCGCTAAATTAAATAATTTAAACTTTCACCCACCCGAAGTTGTGTCTCGCTACCGCGACCCATAACTCTAGGTGGGTGAAATTTATTCAAATTGTTTAATTTGAAACCAAACATTTGTAAATATTATTGTTTAAACATTCAATTTATTCTCGATAACAAAGATTTGATAGGCTAATACAACAAATTAAAAAAGACTTAGCTCTTTAAGGATTAACCCTTTAAGCACTGAATTATTTATGTAAAATCCATGAAGATCAAAAGTTTTTTTCAATTTGGAATTATCATGAATGTCTTTTTAGCTCTGGCCGATTTATTTGAATACCTATGTTATGGGTCTATGGCCATTAAAAATATCTCTACTCTTACAGTGCATGGATCTATTTAAGTCGTCAGCATCTGACGTCTACAGACGTCAGATTCTGACGACTAAAGTCGATGCCCGCGCTGTAAGGCTTCAGGTTTAAGGTGTTTGAAATTGCTCCGGCCTCCTACGCGAAATTATAATAAATAATCGTCACTAACATTTTTATGTCAACGGATGCGAATGATGAAATAGCACAACTCTTCGTGTCATTGGTTGCTACAATACATGCCATCGTCATTATAATTATGATCCTCAAAGAATTATAACACATTATTCATTAAGTCTATTATGTCGCTTCAGATTTCACATGACGTTTGCAAATCCTGTATCACGGACCAGCAAATCAGTCGGAACCAGTTGGTTCACTTCAGGCCATAAAATGGGAGTTATTTGTGCCTTTGACAAGCTTTTGAAATAAATTAGCATGTTGAACAAACTGTGGTAAATGTCAAATGAAAGTGGGTATGATAATACAAACATTTACTAACATGAGATGATGGCTCCCTATCATGCTCTATAGTCTGGGTCGGGTTGCTTCAGAGGAGAGGCAATCATCATGCAGTATCCACTCACTTAACTGAGCGGTTACTGTTGTTTGCATTTGCACTGTAAAAAATTGGAAATTGAGTTCGCCGGATCATGTGCACCGTTTAGCCCTTAAATCAGTTTAAGCACTGATATATTTTGTGTATAAACCAAGGAGACCAAAGAGTATTTTCAATATGAAACAATCATAAATGTCAATCATAGTTTACCCTCTTCTTTTGAATAACTTTGTTATGTGTCTAGGGCCGTTATAAATATTTCACCCTTTCAGTGTGGGGATCGACTTTAGACGTCAGAATCTGACGTCTGCAGACGTCAGATTCTGACGTCTAAAGACGGTCCCCGCGCTGAAAGGGTTATCTGAGCAGCTACTGCTGCTTGCATTTACACTGCAGAGAATTGGAAATTGAGTTCGTCTAATACAGCGATTGGTCAAACATTTTTTCAGAGGTGGCTGATCGACATTTAACGCCACCAATGAATAGCTTAGTATATAATTAGTGAGCACAATGCTGTTGATCCAGCATATATGAATATAGCATGCATGATGAACATTATGATAATAGTTTTTTAACCCTCTAAGCGCAGGGACCGTCTTACGACGTCAGAATCTGACGTCTACAGTTTACTTGCGGCAGATTTATATTAAAATCGCCCGTTAAACTATTTCGCATTTGTTATTATCTAATGTATTAAATATAGGGACTAATTCATTTATAAAAGACTGGTAGTTTTCATTTCTTTCACGAGGAGACATCTCCTAAACGGTTTTTTTCGCTAAGATGTTCTATTTTTATAAAACTTCTTTTCCATGTTGTGTTTTTTTGTATAAAGGCCATATTGGTCCAAGTCTTGTATTCTACCCCCCACCAATCGTAGAGTTGTTCAGCCTGTCACATGACGAAATCGCTCAATCACCGCCGTCATACAGTTGTTATTTAATTTCGGGGGTAGAATACGAGACTTGGGCCTAGCGTTAAATGCAAATTGGTGTTGTTTTATTTTATTTAATAATATCTGGAATTGGTCAATTTGACGTGTATGGAATAAATATTGAGACTTAGAATTGTGAAATACCGTAACGTATGTAGTGTTAATAACTCACTGTTATATTTGTAACACGTTGAACCATAATTGACGTTATTATATTTTTTTTTATTCTTTTCTTTCATAATTCTATCTCATTCTCCCGCTCGCTCTAGTGCTACCAAGAGGTCAAAATTGCCACTCGTACAGTATCAGAACCGACCTTTTGTTCCCATTGGAGCTGAATTGAATGCTCTGTTACAGTCTGTTGTGTAAAGCCAAAGGGCAGTATCTGCATACTTTATAAGTGGGTAGATGCTGCCTTTTGGCTTTGCATAGCTCAGTTATGATAAGCTAGCCTAGTTTTTTTTTGGACAACTGTATTCACTATCATTTTTTATTTGCCATGTATAAATCTATACGTATATGTAAGTATACGCATATTCATTCATTTATGTATGTAAATATTTTTATCTTAATCATTGCTTTATTATATGTTTTATAATCATGGACACCAGGCCTACTTAATTAAAAAAATCATATAATTAATTTTCTTGTGTTAAAAATGGTCATAGTCGTAGCGACATTTGTTTGTCTTAACTATGGTATCCTGTATATTGCAGCCTAATATTGTACATAGTTTGTTTGGTCAAATAAATTATTCTTTTTTTCAAGAAAATCACATGTCATCTTTGCACAGCATTGTTTCTGGCAGTTGACAAGAGTTTGCACGCAAGTGATACAATTCTAGTTCCACTTCAGATTGCAAGAGTATGTTGAATAATATATATCATAGACTTACATCAATTACCATTGCAACCATACATGCTAACTTGAGAAAACTTTATTTGACAGAATTTGAGTGACACTTACGACACTCTGGCTGCAAGGGGTGGTCGATGTGCTGAAAATCTTTATCAAACCCAGCCGTATCGCAATGCAATGCAAGATCGCGACAAAGAACCTATGAACCGTATTTTTAAATCGTTGACCGCGTTGGATCCCCCCCTTCCCCCATCCCCGTCTTGTTCGGTGTCATTTTCTGAGAACTTCGTTTGCCGACCGGTGTCATAAAAGCCGTTAATTTATGCATTGGCTATATCTCATTTTTTCCCGTGCACCGGTCAAACAGCACCCGAGTTGCGTAAACCTCCAAATGGGCGCCTCTGCTGCATCGATTACCTCGAGTTCACGTGCTCAAATTACGGGAACATCGGGGCTGTGCTGAAGCAGCGGGGCTGTGCTGAAGCACGACGATACCGTCACACCATGGCAGGGTCCCCTGCTCTTACCAGAAAACACGAGACATTGAATCATTGTTGGTTCAATGTTGGGCCATCGCCGTAGACGGTGGCCCAGCAATGAACCAACAATGATTGAATGTCTCGTGTTTGCTGGGATATTACCACGGGGGCGGGGGGTATTGCATAATATTACCAGCAGAGCATGACAGAATCTTATTTGACGCAACATTGACCTCACTGGCCGGGTTCCAGCCCACCGTCCGGTGCGGCGGGTACATTTCGTCACCTCGGTCTTAAAGGGTCGTATCTGCCACTTAGCTAAGTGGCAGATACGACCCTTTAAGACCGAGATGACGATTTGTTCACGAGAAATTATCCAAGCGAGCACGAAACGTTGACCCAATGTTGGTATGATGTTGGACCAGATTGTCAATATTTCCTAGATGCATTGCTGTCCAGTTCAGCTAATACACGTGGCCTAGAATAACATTAATTTATTCATTGTAATTATTATTATTTCAGTCTTATTTCATTACTTATTTTGATTTAAAAAGTTTCAAAATTAGCATTTGCTCCTCTTTTAAATACACATATTCTAATGGCAACAAGACTGCAACCCTCCGCGGGAATGATTGAGTAATCTGGATCTTGGATCCGAATCGTAATCCGGATCATCCCTAAAATTTAATGGATTGGTCATTGGTGGCCCGAGAAACATCTCAGATGAAAATTTCATGCAAATCCTGTCATTACTTTTTAAGTTTTAAATCCGATAGCCAAAAAAGCAACACGACCGAAAATATATATAACTTCCTGGTGGAATATCTAAAAAATATGCATTTTATCTTCCCCTATGTGAAATGTATCACAATGTAGTGATGTATGTGGTCTAAAACTATTAAACAGTAACGTGTTCTCTTCAATTCAGTTGATTTATTCAGATTTTTAATGAACCTAAGAAAATCAGCTAAACTTAAGTGTCGATTCAACCTAAACGTCATAAGCTTTCACAATATCATGTTCGTCATCGCACAGCAAGACATTTAGAGCCATGTCTTTGCCGCATAAAACATGACCATCCTCGCAAACCAGATGGTATCGGATACATAAAGAAGATTTGCAATTAGAAAGATACAGTCGTGTGTGGTGTATGCCTTAACTGATTGTCTCTCGGGAGAAACTATTATTGCCCACCAGCAAGCAAAGTGTCGCATGTGCCTCTCAAGCGAGGCGTATATACGACACTTTTGTTGCTAATGGCGGGGAACAAAGCTATGGTCAGTACATAAATGTTTTTTTTTTCAATATTCTATTATCTATTCTACATGTATATTGCATACAGTTTTATGTACTCTATATTTCTTCTTTCATGCTGAAGCATCTTCTCTATATGCAAGAGCTCACTCAACAACCTCATCCTATGGGTTCTTAGGTCATTCCTTGCCAATGGGGAAGATAAATTTATATTTCATCATGTATGTGTATTTAGTGTAGGTACATTTGTAATTTCGTGTATTTTGTTTTGGTAAAAGCAAAAACTCACTTGATTTTGACAGAAGATATCATAAGTTTTGAAAAAAATTAGGGTTGCATTTTTTCTAAACATGTTTAGGTTGAGAAATCCAAGATGGCGGCCAAAATGACCGCCACACTCCAAATATGTGATAGATATGCCAGTATATGTCCTACACATAGAAATGAAGTATCTGGATGTATGTTTTTTGAGACAAGCAAACTAATAAAATCATCAAATTTTGTTTATATGCAAAATCTACCGGGCAAAATTTAAAATGGCGTCTAAAATGGGTGCCAAAAACCCTTAATTTTAAGCTAATATTAGTATATTTGTGCAAATATTACAAAGTGGATATATTCTTATAAAAACAATCCAAATATTATATAATCACATTTGATCACAAAAAATACATGATTGGCAAGTCATTGAATATTATGCAGATCATATAAACGAACAACCTATACTGTTCAATATTGTCTATAAACATGATGCAGACACTATACTGATTGAATGGGTGTTTGTCAAATAATAGGTTTTTTTAAGAATGGGCATCAAGTGAATTAATAGTCCTATAAATTCATGGACAATAACAGCTCAATCATCACAGTCCCCATTCATCCCTGGTTGGATAGGTTTGTTGTTGCAATTGAAAAACCCAACATCCGCAAAGTTACATGGTACATGGTATATTGTTCTTGCGACAGCTACACTTCCTTTCGCATCCACTTTTACAGCTACATTTTATAAAGTCAAGACAGCTTCAGGAGCGGGTGGGTTCACACAGCGAACAAGGGAGAAGTGATTTGAATCCATGTCGAACGTCCAGCCAAATGCAGCTGGTTCTGGAAGACACGGGTGATTTCCACTAGCTTTTCTCCAAATCATGGATATGTAGTGTGACCGACGAATATGTAAGTCAAGTGCACCAGAAGTTGGTGGGAGGTTTTCTCCTTCAGCTGCACGGTATGAGTAGAGGAACCAACAAAGCTCATTTACTTTTGTGTATATTTTTGATCGATATAAAATACACACAAAGCGTTCTAACTGATAGCATGCATCATAGGGAAGATCATTGTCATTTCCGAGCATCGCTAGAGCGCCCAGGATCTTATCATAACAAGACATGAATGCTTTGAAACACGAGTCTTTGGTTCTGCCTGAAAATCTACCAGACATATCAGAACCTGTTAGAGCATGAAATCCCAACAGTGCAGAAGCACGCTTAGACCCCAAATTGTTATATATGACCTATACCGATATGTTTCTCTTTGTCGGGCCCTTTCCTGTGAAGAAAGTTGTAGCTATTGGAAAGTTTGGATGCATGTGGACTAGCAACAACAAGACGTCTGTATCTGGCGAACTGACAACGAGCTCTGTATCATTAGGAACATTTAGACAAGTGGTATAAGTAAAGTTTCTGCTTCTTCTTGACTGTGAGAGAGGAGTGAATCCGGAATATCAACATTTCCTTTGTGTGTGTTCTTGATGTTACCATTAGTCTTTTTAAGCTATTGTGCGAGTTCCTGCTGTGGCTAGCAATTTTGTCAGCCAAATATTCTGTCAGCTCGCCTTTGGTGCGGATATCGGAGAGAAAGTCTTTTAATGAAATATTCTGAATCGAAGTGTTGTCTTTTACATGGTAATATGTAGACTTCCCCTGCAAGATGATGAAGTACTGAAACCTTATCATATGCCAGAAGTAGAGATCCAGCAAATAGAGATCGAGGCACCACATCAAACTCATAAGTTCCAATGCACTCTTTGAGATCAAGCTCTCGTCGACTTCTGGATATTTCGATACAGCGTTGCATCAGACCTCGCTCTTCTTTTATATTGTCTCCAATTTTAATTTCCGCTGTTGCATTGGCACTTTTGAATGTTATAAGTTTCTTTTTTGTTATTTTGTCCCACACAGAGCGTTTTCCTTCTGTTAGACGTTCTTTCACAAATCCTTCAAACATCTGCTGTTGTCCAATCTCATCACGTTTAATGATATCATTAGCTGGGGTTTTAGTCATAACGGCTTTGGTAATTAATTTGTATATCTCATCTTCATCATTGGATTTAAATGGATTGCCATGTTCGTGAAATACTCCTCAGAGTTTAACTGCATTTTGTGTTATTCGGGACAGCTTCCCTCCTCTGAGTTCATGGTGTTCTGTTCTCGTTGACATATTTCCAGTGCAGTACTCTTTTTCAAATTCATGTTGTACATTAGATAGTCAAGGGGCAATGAGAAAGTATTTGTCCAGTGACTTTTCATTTTGTGTGATTCCAACTATTCCTCCAATAACTTTGAGTTCGCGATTCTCTTGTTTAATCCCATGGTCTGGGCATATTGATGTGAATCCCGCGACACCTTTGGTGACACAGATATGTCCTTTCATAAACTCTGCCCAAATCTCAGGATGTTGGTGTTCTGTTTTCTGCATTGTGGAAATGTACAATGGGAGAAGGCGTACATAGTTCAAGTGATCGTGGGCAAAAAAAATAATTTATAAGTGATTCCAGACTCTGCATGTGCAACAACAGGTCACGTTGTTTGGTGGCTCGAACAAATTTAAGGATTGTCTCAAACTGTTTCGTGTAGTTTCCGATGTAGCGTTGAATTTTGTTTGTGGTGCTTTCTGATTGTTTGATCTTTTGGAGAATTTCTCTGGATTCAAAAATGTAAATTGCTTTAGTAACAGCATCACTGAGGTTATGTCTGTGTTCTGCGTCCTAAAATTTAAAATTTGTGTTACTGTTGTAGGTGAGTAAAGTCCAGCCTCGACCAATGCTTGGTCAATACCACTCTATTCCACACAAGGCAGCGAGTGCCCAGAAAATAATGTGCATCTCACCAGGGCGAAACAGAAATTGGTTTTTGATGTCCTCGCGCTCCATCCACAAATCCATGGCCATGCCGTATAGCTGAAGATCAAAAGTCACGACAGTAGTAGCTTCTGATCCCATGGCATGAGTAGCAATAGCTCGTGCTCTCATCAGACCGGTGAACAAAGTGTTATAATCTGTTGGTGGCAGGCTTATTAAAGGTGGTACTAAGGCAATGTTTGTTTTGGAGCCAGGTGGAGACAACAGAGAGTTAAAGGCGCCCCATGTTCCTGGAGAAGATGAACTTTGTTTTACATCTACTTGGCTTTCGTAGAAATCCAAAGACCCAATGACCCATGCCATGTCTTTCTCTGTATTTGGCTCCGCGCTTGACTTGCAGGAATTCAGGAATTCAATGTGCAAGCATACCTTTTCTTGGTGGTATTGGGTTGTCACATGATACAATTTCACATGGAAATGTAGTCTCTAGTGTTTGAGAGCTTGATGACCGATCTATGTTAAGTGGTGTTGTTTTAAATTAGTCACATGCAGTCTGATATACAGCAGTGGCAGTGCCATGGAGTGTATTCATGCAACAAGGCGTTGATTCAAGAAAATTTAACTTGATGTGAACCTTGGATGGCATTTTTGCAAAAGAGATGCAACGATGTAGGTGGTACATAATTATCAAACATTCCTTCAAATTTCCACGGTATTGCATTTGCAATGTCTTTTCTAAGAATTTTAGCTGCTTTCAAAAGGATCTTTACATCTTTTCTGATATTTTCAGTATCTTCGGTCAAAACACCAGCTAAAAGGGTTTCTTTTAGTTTAGTTGAAATTATTTGTTCAAGTTTAGTTTTGGCTGGAGGCCTGGTGAAGTGCTTATCAGAAATGTTGTCTATAATCAGTTGCTTTAGGTATGATTTGTATCGTGGGCTGTTTGGTAAGGCGAACCCGTTAGATTCTAGCAAACTAATATATGAGTGTTCTATTTCGTTCATATTTAAGGCAGAACTGATGCCTGGGTCATTGATTTTAGTTTCCACCATGTCTAGTATCTCTAAGTCAGACACTAACTGGGAGAAAATAATGTGTTGGTCTGCGAGTCTTTGTGACTCTGTTTTGTGAGCTTTTTGTCCCGCTTTTTTGTCTCGCTTTGCATGACTTAGACACATAAGGTGGTATTTCATGTCCTCTGCAATGGCTGTAGAGAGATCAGATGTGCCAATAACATTGCTCAATATGACTTTTAGCAGTTTATTATCTGTCTCTTGGCCAATGGCTTTGAGCTGAGCTCCCATATTTTCAGTTAAAACATCATGCAACTTGTCTGCTTTATCTTTCTGACAAATGACGCACATTTCCTTGTCCAATATTTTACTTCGCTTAGCTCGCTCAGATAAAGATGCACTTATAGATGTAGCATCATATTTTGGTGGCCGCCCTTTTGCTTTCTGTTTCACATCCTGGGAGCTACCTGTCACTTTTCCTTTCTCATATCTGACTTTTGCTCGTTGAATGTATGTTTTGTGTTCCAGATCTTTATAGCATGTCTTGTGGTATTACACGCCATTCCGTACCAGTTCATCTGCAGTCAAGCCTTTTATTCGATTCCTCAGCAAGGGATGAGTAGTTTTCTTTTGCTTTAGTCAAAACGTTTTGAATTATACGATAATTTTCATCAGGATCTAAATTTAAATCTGCACAATTTTTTTCATTCAAATTTGCTGCTTTTATTTCGGTTTTGAAATCATCTAAAGAGTTTGATGAAAGGTTATTCACATATATGTATTTTGTTACCGGTGTTTGACAATGATCAATGTTTGGCGAAAGTAGATAGGGAAAATTATCTGATATGTTACTGGTTAATATGCATGCTGAAGTATCGACAAGATTGCAAGTTAACTTACAAAATAATTGTCTATGAGTGAACCTGACTCATCGGACAGCCTCTTCATATTGCTGCTATCTAATGTAATAAAAATAAGAACTAATTCATTGATAATTGATACTTGTATATTTCATTTCTTTCACAATGAGGCCTGTATACATTTCCTAAAATATTTTGCTTGTTAAAATCGTCCATTTCTATAAAATACCTTCCAATGTTGTCTTCTTTTTGTATAAAGGCAATATTTTGTGTTTGTAAATTTCATTTAAATACATAGCTAGCCCAAGGTACATATATAGATCCTTGTGAAAGTAATGTATACTCAGGAATTTGTAATAAACTGAGATTTAAATTATGTGACAACCTGGTTTCTTGGGAACAAATAACCCTAAATTCAAATATGTGTTGTTTTAATTCATTTAAAAATATATGGATTGAATATTGAGACTTAGAATAGTAAAATGTTTTGTTCATTCTGTACAATAAGATATGACTTCAACATTATTAAAGGGACCCCTTGGGATGAGACATTTTCAATGTTGTCAATTTTGAAAATTTAATTTATATGAAGCTATATAGCCTACTGGTCTTAACTAAAATACAAAAAAGTCAAAAAACAATTTTAAAGCACCGAAAAAGAGCGAAATAGTTGTATTTCCAGGTCGTATATTGCCATGTAAACAAATCAGGTCAGCAATATTGAGCACTTTACATCACATATTCCCACGTATCAGACGGTAAGATCAGAGCAGTCTCCGCTAATTGGTGTCTCATAGTCAGGACACGGAAGGACACACCTGCAGCACTGATTGTCTACCCAACGCTGGGCCGATGCCATCAGCATGTGGCCCAATGCTGTGAAAACATTCAATCGTCCTTCAGGTATACAAATAGTTTGTTTGGGTCACTTCTGGTTTCATAGAAATGTTGATTAAAAATATTTTTAAAAATTTGAAAATTCTGAAAAAATAAAAACATGATCCGTGGGATACACTACTTCAGTGCGGAATTAAAAACGAAAATTGATGTCATCCCAAGGGGCTGATTTAACATAAGGAGAGTGTTTAATAATATTAAAGTAATATTAAAGTCTTCTATTTTGCTTTTATCCTAATCTTTGTAATTCACTAGGTTTAGTGCATGATTTAAAAAAAATATTGTTGACTCTTCCAAATTTCCTCATTACATATTCTTCAATTTCAACACTAAATAAAGTTGTCATCATCATTTAGTATTATCTTGTATGATGAGCTTCTATCACTTTTGGATGCAATTTTGGACTTGGCTTTTTAAAAACAAACCATATCATATCGAAAGTCATTTCTGTATGTGCGGGGTCCTACTTTAGACGTCGGAATTCTGACGTCTAAAGTCGGTCCACCTCACTGGAAGGGTTAAAGCCACGTAATGTAGGTTATCATTTGATCACAATGGACTTGACACAAGCTATAACGCGAGACAAACAGCAGTAACTGCTTACTTTTCAAGTGATCAGTTACCGCTGTTTGTTTTTGCTCGGCAGATCTGCCCTTGTGGACAGATGTGTGTGGACCATCGGCTTTTTTTTGTCTGCTGATAATTGCCTGTCAGCCTGTTATTGATGCCCTGCCTTTCACAAGACCACCTTAGATTTCTCCTAAGAAATTCCAAGAAATTTCATTACGCAAAACACTTCGTAAATTGAGTCCTGATGTTCAATCTGCCTCATATTTCATCGTGGCAAATGGTACTCTTCATATTCATCACAGGCCACAAAACAGAATGTGGTCTAATTTCATATTTTCTTCAAATTCTTACCCGTATTGTGCTATCAGTAACGACCGTGTCATCATAAAGCCAGTGCGAACAGCACTTCAATACAAAGACAAACAGCAGTAATTGCTTTCTTTTCAAATTTGCAGAGACTGCTGATTTCCTTTCCAAGACCAAAAACTCTTCAATTGTTTTAAATATAGACATGATAAAATACTCCATCACTTCGCAAAGCTGTGAGTCCTCCCTAATTCAGAGACTGTGTGATCAGATTGCTGGAATATCAATTTTAGGCTGCCGTTTCTTCTTTCTGAAAGAAACACAGAATTGTTTACGTGGACATGGGCTCACCACAGGAGAGTACCCTTGATTAAAGGTCTTGTCAATTCAAGAAAAATAATAAAAAAATCGAGAAAAAGTCTTAAGTGGGTGGGTGGGTCAAGCCCAAACCCGATCTCTTTTAAATGTTTTCTGTGTTTTTTTTTGTCATGTACATGTTTAAAAAAATAGATAGAGGGATGGAAGGGTGGTGTCTGGCCAATACAATTTTTTGTTGGATTTCTTTAACTTGACAAGACCACTTAGCCCTGAATGCCAGACTACTCCGCGGCCGAGGGCCGCGGAGTAGTCTGGTATTCAGGGCTAGCTTTTGATCGCAAATCGACATTACATGGATGACATTGGTTAGAAGTCTGAACATGGCAAGGGGTAGTGGGTGAAAACAATGCTCGGGAAAAATACCATTTATAATACATCTAAGCCACACTGATTTACAATCGGTGCCAGACTGCGCAGCACTTTGTTGTGACATCATTATTAAATATGTATAGGAACGGCGCGAACGGCATGTGTGCGAGTTATTTTCTGCTTTGCAGAGTTAACCTTTATTGTCAATGAATCCCAGTAGACCATTTCTAAACGACTTTGATGAATATGTAAGACTTTCAGTCCAACAGAATTATAATTTATAATAACTAATTTATTATTAAAGTAGTAGGCCTAGCGGAGCTTAACCTAAAAAAATGGTCGAATCGTTCACTTCATTGCAAAAGTCTGAAATTTTTGTCACAGGCTGACATGACCTAGACATTTCAGAATCTGCCGACAGACAAGTGAAATGTGCCCCCTAGCGGCCATATTGGACGATTCAAAATGGCCGAAACTGAAACCTTGCGCAAGATAACTTTTTAACTAAAAACCACAGAATAACTTGTAATACCTCTATTCTGAGGTATTTGAGACCAAGAATCACAATTATGATGTCATTTTCAATCTAAAATGACCAAATCCAGGTCATATGACGATATAAGTGTAAAAATTCAAAATAATTTATATTTTCTGCAAATTTTAATGAGCCCCAAAACTTCACGGTTCTAATTTTTTTTGCATAGGGTTGTTATTGTTTTAGCTCTGAATATCAATTATCAGTCTATTCCGCCATAAGAATAATTTTACAAATGGTCTTCAAGGGTGCTGAACACGTTAACGCAGTAAAATGAATTCCAAAACTTTAAGAAACATGTCGTATCGTTGCATTAATATGTAATACTAAAACAGTAAGAATGGATGATTTTTAATTGATTCCACAACCATTTATCTGAATACTTTTGCACAATTAAAATTAATTCTGTCAACACTGCACATGAATTGCAAACCAGTGCAACAAGAATATACACCTGATTTCAATGGCAACAATGACTAATATTACTGTCGCTGCTATTAAGCCTTTCCAAATAACCAGATAAAGTATCACAAAGTACAAAGCTTGATATGATAAAAAACTAAGGGTTTTTTTCATGGACAATCGACAAAGGCAATGCAATAAAAAAATGACTAGATAATATGTGGTACCTTATGAAAATTGAGCTGTATAAATCGTATGTCATGAAATTAATATAAAAATAATAAAAACAAATGAAAAACTAATAATATTTCATGACTAGTCCAAATAAAAGTTGAGATGTTTTCAGTGCAATTATGTGTTCAGTTACTGGTCAGTATTTTCGTTATTTATACAATCTCCCTCACACTTGCATAATTATGCAACCGTAAACGCGATTTACTAGCACCAGCTAGTTTCGTCTTAAATGACAGCAACCTATTTCCATCACATTCCTATCCCCAATTGGCAAAGTCTGGTACCACCATCGATTGCCTGCTTCCATATATAGGAAGCATGTAGGAATGATCTCTTGACGTGCTCAAACAGAGCTGCATGTGTAAGGTATGGTATAAGGTAGCGCCAGGATGGCTCATTGGTGGCGTGGTTGCCTCGGAGCCCGGGGATAACGGGTTCGAGTCCCGCTGCGGCCGACGTCTTTCCTTGGTGCACATATATGCAGTGACCCAAACTGTTCAAATTCGTGGGACAACCGAACGTATAACCGATTCGCGCCGCATAAAAAACTTACAAAAAAATAAAGAATTAAAATGACCATTATGTCAAGGTTGACATGTAAACGGTCAATAAAACCCCATTCAAAACCCCCTATGTTCTTAAGGGAGCGTGAGCTCTATGTGAAAAGCTGCTGTCTTGCTTCTTTAACAGACGCAACATTACAACTCTTACAATATATATATAACATGTATAAGCACACAGAAACATTCCAGTCGCTTCACGTTGCCAGACTCTGACTTGAGAGATCTAGGTTTGTCTAGATTTTTTTGACAGACCTTTTTGCTAATCTCTCTTTGGAATTGGTGTACTCCCAGTAGAAGCAATTTGGGCGGGGGGGGGGGGGTGATGCAGTGGTTATAAAGCGGTCTGCTTGAAAAGTCGGGAGATCGCGGGTTCGTCCCCCGGTTTCCCGCTCACTCGTAAAGATCACTCGTAAGTACGATGTGAATTAAAGCAGCCACATCGAGAACATGGACATACCACGCTCAGCAAGTAATGGTCAAACAATCTGTCCATGTCCATTATTTCGGGCCTGGAGAGACATAAACATAAGAAGTGTAGCATTTTGCATCATTATTCCTATCTTTTTGGCATTGTGCTTGGTAGATTGTTTATGCACACACTATTCATGCAGATCACATACAATCTCTTTGACTGTAACTTCATGCTCCCATTACATCAACAGTTCCACTTACTACATGGACAGCATCCAAAAATGGACTTGCATGATCTATGAGTACTCTCATAGTGACAAAGTGTCGTTCTAGAGCTTATATAGATTCTTTGTGATGTACATCTGATGAGTCACGATGGTTTTGTGCACTTTCAAATTAATTATTGAATGTCAGAAAATCAGGTGCAGCTAGCATGTACAATGCAATAGGATCAGTATCGTCATACAGATCTAATAAGCAACCACCACCAGCTTGTAACTACCGATTGCTGTGTTCATGAGACTTATCCACCAAATAAAATTTATACATAGACCGTTGAACAACGAAAATATCGGAATGTACAGAAAACCACATCACTAAATCATTTACATGGTTCGGTAACCATTTGGAAAAAATGGTGTGGTCAAACGCTAATTTAAAAACAGCGACACAATTCCTCCAAGGCATTGAACTCAAAATCACCATCTCTCAGAGAGTGCACAAACGACAAATGAGAATTTCCACCTCAATAATAAGTGAACAGTACATACACACACGTCCCTCCCTCGACTGCTTGTCAAATCATTCTTCAAATGAGTATGTATTACCCTTTGACTATAGGTATGCTCCTTGCTGAAGGAGATAGAGGGTCACCAATGAAACTTGATGATCATACCGAGTGCGCTTAATATGGTGGTCATCCAGCGTTGATACATCTCTTCCAGAGGTGAACACCCCAGCCTCAGACATCACCCACTCCCCATCCAGAGCCACAGATAAAATGAACTGTATCTTCAATATGAAGTCCGCCTATCAAACTTGACGTAAACAAGGATGGAAGGAAATTGTCAGGAAAGAGAGGTAAAATGTCAATTTCTGTTCGAGGTTTGATGGAGCTTTATTCTTTCATCCGATAATAATAACCTGACCAGGTTGTCATAACAATCTCCTCTTTAGTTAGGAGTTCACAAACGTGCTTTATCCAAACTGTTTCTCTTATCTCAGACCAGGGGTCCTATAATATGAAGGCCTTACCACATCACCATCCTCAATCTTTGGCATAAACAAATCCATGCGGGTGAGATTAACATGAGGGGGTACAATGACGGGGCCATACGATACACTGAGACCAAGGAGGTGAATGTGTCAATATGGACTGGTGTTTGATATGAGTATTATTGTATAGCTCCATACCTATGTAAGCCTACAGTGGTTGAAAAGTTTCAGGCTCTCTACTGTGGCGTATTTGGACAGTGGACTGAGAGGGAGAGCCATATTTATTTGTATTGTATATCACCACCTGACCAGTAACACACGCTACTTAAGATCTCTGGTCCATAACATTATCAAAGGTATCAAATTATTTTAAACCTACGGATTTATTCAGCCCTATAAACATCGACCTATGAGACAAACAGCAATACGCAAATTTTAAACGATATTGACCTTAGTCTTGGTATTTGACCGTGACATTTCAACTTTTGATCGAAAATGATGGCATAACCGTCATCCTAGACCTCAAATACCCCAGAAAAGATGTATTACATGTGGTTCTCTGATGATCAGTTAAAAAGTTGGCATGAGTAATCCATTACAGTGGCGGCCATTTTGAAATTGTCCAATAAGGCCGCTAGAGGAAAAAAATCGCTTGTCTGTCGGCAGATTCAGAAATATTCAGGATTCTGGAATATACGAATTTAATCAGCTTTTTAAACATCGACCGATGAGAAAAACAGAAATAGGCAAAGTCTAAGCGATTTTGACCTTGATGTTGTTATTTGACCTTGACATTTCAAATTTTGATGGAAACCGATGTCATAATCGTCATCCCCGACCTCAAATACCCTGGAAAAGAGGTAGTACATGTGGCTCTGTGATGATTATTTAAAAAATTAGCATGCGTAAGCCATTGCAGTGGCGGCCATTTTGAAATTGCCCAATATGACCACTAGAGGAAAAAAATCGCTTGTCTGTCGGCAGATTCTGAAATAGCCAGGTCATGTCAACTTGTGACAAAAAATTCAGACTTTTGCAACGAAGTGAACGATTTTTTTATTAAGCCCCCCTACTAAAGGTGGTTAAATGACATCTTCCCACGCAAGGCTCGCTATTCCGCAGCTCTATGTCAAGCCTTGTGTCGGGAAGATGTTAAATGACATAAGTACAGTGACTATGGTAATGCCACGCTTATTGTTCAGATATTTTATGTTTTAGTTATTCAAGATGGCATCATAGATGGCCACCATTATTTGGGATTGAATTTAACTCAAGTTTCTTTTCGCTATTTGAGCTATGTGGTCAGCGAGTCCACTTAGACAACTCTCACACTTTGTTGAACAATCTTTAACTCTTTTAAGCACTGAATATTTTTATATAAACCATGGAAACCAAAAGGTTTTTTCAATTTGAAATAATCATAAATGTCTTAGTCAGCTCTTGCTGATTCATTTGATTACCTATGTTATATGTATATGGCCATTACAAATTATTATTTCAATTTTTTACAGTGCGGGGATCGACTTTAGACGTTAGAATCTGACGTCTACATACGTCAGATTATGATGACTAAAGTCTTCGCACTGTAAGGGCTACAGCTATTAGAGCTCCTATTTGGCAATACAATAATGTCTGCTGACCATCGAAATTATTTTCACAGTGAGCGAATATACTTAGAAAAATATGAGATCGTATATCCCTGGAAAAAATGGTAGCCACCTCTAAGCAACATAAACCATGGGCATTACTATCTCATGGTCACACTGCCCATCAAACGCAAACATCAGTAACTGCTTACTTTTCAAGTACTGCTGTTTGCCTTTGCTCTGTAGTGTCGTATATAATAGTCTAGCCGGTCAAATAGGGGTCATTATGGCATGAGATATGTTTTATATCACATTGACATTAGAAAATGACATAATGAGGGTGAAATTCAAACAAAACACATGATCTTGTACGTTTCAGGTATGTTACATCATTTATTTCTACGTGAACATGTAGAAGTGTTTAACAACTAACGTGTTGTTATGATTTACGGCCGCGGGAATATTCCGGCCCGGTAGTTTTCATGAAACCTTGACCCGGTGGGTCATACACCGGTCAATTAATGGAGTTTATGATTCGCTGCTGGCTGGCTGCGAGAAAACACGCCTCGTATTCGTAAACCTTCGGTTATCAGAGGTGTCAAAAATGCACGCCGAGAATGCCGACCGCGGTCGGATCGGAGTCGCGGTACAGATCTCAGGCGCCCGATTGGTAGAGATGGGCATCTCGATCAATCGGGCGCCTGGGATCTGGGTCAGTTCACAGGACTTACAGATATCGCCGCCGGGCATGAGAGATGTAGTACGGGGTGAGCTTAATTGGAGACATGGACGGTGTCTGGATGACGGATGTTCCCGCAAAGCCTGCGCAATGAGTACCTCGCGGCCTACAGGCAAGGTGCGCGGCGGGCGATTTATCGCGGAATCTTTTGAGACCCTCTGCGAGCCGCCGTCAACTTTATTAATTTTGCTGGGTGCTGCGCACGCAGAGTCTATAATTAACCTATGATAGTGGCATGTACGATGGGATGCTTCTGTAAAATAATCAACTGATCTGCACATTATTTTGTTTGTACCTATGATTCATCTTCCAGTGTAGATTTTACACGTCATTATTTGACATGCATTATTATACCTGGATCGGAGCGCAGCAACTTATCTACTTTAGTGACTGATTGACCTACGACATCCAGAAGGGATGACCCAACGTTGGTTCAATGTTGTACCAGCGTGTGAGACGCTGGTCCGATATTTACCCAAAGTTGGGTTGATATAATATGTATGTATTTCGTTTTCATGTCCCCCACCCATGATAGAAAAAAGCTGTTTTTCCTCTAAATTGAAAATTTGAAGAGTCCCTAGTGATCCCGTGTTGGGTTGCTATTTTTTATTTAAAAATCCGACGTACTAGAATATGATATTATTTTCAGCACACTTCAGCATAACATGATACATAACATGATACTAACATGATACATGCTACTAGCTTACGAGAGGCCCATATATAACACAGAAAGTGCTTGCAGTATGACATTTCTCATTTATACTTTTAGCATAAGATAAGCTTCAAGCACTATTTCATAAACTAATCAACATTGAATATCAAATAAAGTGTTTATAGTCTGGGGTTTTCATGGTCATCAATTGCGATGGAATATATTTTATTAAGATCTTTACGAGTAAGCGGGAAAGAAATGTTTTGTTTCTTTGAATGCCAGAGCGGGGTTCGAACCAGCGATCTCCGAATTTTCCAGGGGCGCTTTAACCACTGCACCAGGGCCCTCGCCTTTATGGAGAGGAAATGTAGCGATACGCGCATTTTATAAACTGCCCTAAAATGACGCCTAGTAGTGTTGTCTAATACGATATTTTAATACAGTTATATTAAAATTGATTGCCATTATTAGCTCCCAGCTCTATCGTATCCTTTTCATTTACATTGAGATATGAATAATATTGCTGCCGCAATTTATATCTCAATGTAAAATCTCTGCTGATGCATAAGTATAAAATAATAATTTCAAATGAAAGCTCCGAATTATTCGGCCAAGTATACTACCGTGCAAAGCCCAAAAGCAGTATGTGCTTACTTTACCAGTAAGCAGTTACTGCATTTAGCTTCTGCAGAGCAGTATAGTACGCTATTCTAACGAATCCGCGAGTAATTTAGTCACCTTACTTAATTATAAACCAATATATAGTGAGCCTGGTCTGGAGTACTATACTGTCGTGCAAAACCAAAAGGCAGTATTTGCTTATTTTTTAAGTAAGCAGATACTGCATTTGGGTTTTTGCAGAGCAGTACATGTCAGCCCAAATTTTTTTATCTAATGAAATAATTATGTTTAAAATGTCTCATGTAGTATACATAAATACAAGAAAGATGGCAGGAGGATTTCTGTGTTTTGTTTAATAAGAACGCTCGTGATGCATTTGATGGTCGAGTCTCACCGGCAGTGGTGTCAATGAGGTGCTACAGTCGATATTTGCTGGACCAAAAAACTCATTTTCCCGGATGAAGCCGGCTTTGTTGTGCCTTCGTTTTATCGACCATCTGTGTTTTTTTCAATTTATTTTCAAACCGCGCTGCTATTGATTGTCGTCTGAAAAACATCATGTACATGTGTTTCACATCATTCCCAGCAAACAAGATACCCTTATGCAATGTTGGTTTAACGTTGATCCTGTGGAACAATGTTAGACTACCATTGATTCAACGTCTTGTGTCTGCTGGGTTTTGCTACAGACGAGAAAACGTGCATAATAAATTATTGATAATCGAATGTGGGTAGGTCTGTTGCATGTAGCTAGTGATAATAATGATGATGATAATATTATCAACGCAACTTGGCAAAAAATACAAAATAAAATAATATTACTTATATCTTCTAATAACTTGTAGGATATTGCGATACCGCGATGAGGACGCTGCAGTTTAAACACAAAACGCAATAGCTGCTTAATATTCAAGTAAAAAGTTACAAATGCATATCGTCGCCTTGGAGCTAAAGGATCCTATCTGACACTCGTTAGAGTGGCAGATAGGATCTTTTAGCTTCGAGGCGACGATATATCAAACGTTACTAGTATATCGGCAAACAAACAATAGTCACAACTTACTTTTTAAGTAGGCCTAGCGAGTAAAGTTGGCACGTTCTACGTTTTTATAACAGATCAGTAATCTTATTATTATTATTATTCAACTTTTTCTCATTGAGTTTTCAAACAATTGACTTCAAACCTCGGCACAATGGTCCGAAGGTTGAAGTCTGATGTCTGATGTCTGGAGTCGGAAGTAGGAAGACTTGAGTCTGATGACCGAAGTTTCAAGTCAGAAGTGTGAAGTCTGAATTCCGAAGTCCGAATTCTGAACTCTGAAGTCCGAAGTACGAATTCTGAAGCGAAGTCTATCCGTTCGAAGTCTGGTATCCGCAGTCGGAAGTCTGAACTTCGAAGTCTGACGTCTGTAGTCTGAAGTTCGAAGTCTGATGGCAGAAGTGTGAATCCAAAGTCTGAAGTTCGATGTCCGGAGTCCGAAGTCTGAAGTCGAATTCTGATGTCAGAAGTCGGAAATCTGGACTCTAAAGTCGGAATCCACACTCTACTGATACTTGAAAAGTTACCTCCAGTAGTTAGGCCTACTATTGCTCGTTAATATATGATGGTGTTCCTTGTGTTCGAAATTTACTCATTGTGTTGATCGACGACAATGTACGACGTAGTTGATTGGGATCGTTTAGAAGAAGACAGGCGGCCAGACAATGAATCTGTCTCCGAGGCCCATCACGCTTCTCATGTCCGCCATGTTTTCTGCTCTGTAAATCCTGCTAATTTGTCCCTACTTTACCACTGTGCGTGCATTCTGTCGTGCAAAGACAAACAGTAGTGGCTGCTTACTTTTCAAGTAAGCAGTTACTGCTGTTTGGCTTTGAGCTGTGTAATTAATGGTCACGTCACATTCTGATTGTGACAAACAACATCAACCGAATCCAACCGGTTTTGTATGGAATCCCTGTGGTGAATATAATTCAAACATTGCATCAAATCTGTGAAATATTTATTCTCACTAAGGTAATCAAAGCCTACCTTGTGTTTCATCACCAGAAAAATTAGAAGTTATTATCAAAACGTCTCCCTGGGATAAGGATTTTCAAATTAGTTAATTTTGAAAAATAAATTTATATGCAGCTATATAGCCTACTGATCTTAAATAAAAAACAAAATCATAAAAAAGAAATGCTAAAGCACTGAAAACGACGAAACTAGCTCTATTTCCAAGATATATATTGTCATGTAAACAAGCTTGTTGACACCATACAACATCATAGACCACAAAAACTGACTATCTCAGACGGCATGATCAAAGTAACCACATAGGTACATCAATAGCTGCCGCCCCTAATTGGTCTGGGAACGCGGTGATCAGCGGGGTTCTCCCACAGCTCCGATTATCTGCTCAACGCTGGGCCGACGGCATCAACATGTGGCACATTGCTGTAGGAACATTCAAACTTCTTTACGTATACCAAAAGTCTCCGCCGGATTCATAAAAATGTGGATAATTTTTTTCAATCTAAAATCATAATCTGTGGGATACACTACTTGGAAAATTGATGACATCCCAAGGAGCCGTTTTAATATAATTTTGAGGCACGAATTGTGAAACACTTCAGTCAGTATAAAGCTCGCCTATTGGCTCAAAATTACGCTTTGGCCAATCAGCAATCATTAAGGCCTACGTCAAAAAATGGAACTGAGACTAAACTTAATTCTGCTCAGTTCCTTATTTATATACTTGTATGTATAGTTGTATGTAGCCACACAGCGATAACGATCACTGATATCTGGGATCCATTCGATCTCCGTTCTCGTCGTGATCGCTCACAGGCCGATTTTTGCAGTTGTGGGTCTACTTATACTGGATCTACATAATACTGCGTCTACATATACTGGGTCTACATATGATGCATACAATACTGCTCAGTTAGTCAACTAATTCAATTTGAGAGATGTCTATTTTTAATCTTCACACAGTTTCAAATATGTTTTATATGCATAATTAGCAGGTTAAATCACTGTTATTGGGAATGAAATGAGTGTTTAGATAGTCAAGATTTGCAAATGTTTTATCTACAATTGAACAAATATGAGTAATTTTCACCCACTTAAACTTCGCGGTAGTTTCTTTCCCCATTCACTCGTGAAGGCTCAGTATTGTGGGGAGCATCCAAGATAAAGAGGTAGCGAGTTTGGCCGGTCTCATTGAGTCAAAATTCTACTTTCTATACCTGAAGATCAGCACAATCTAATTTGTGTCAGCCTATGTATACATGCAGGTTCTCCAATCACACCACAGTCACATTTAAATTCATATAATCAGCTAAGAAATATAAACAAGAAATCGTAAATAAAATACCAAATTTAAAATATGAGAACCTACGCGATTAATGGAAGATAATTAATGGCAACAAATCCTCCAAATCACTTACTAAAGTATATATCGGGGTCTTTAAGAAACCTTTTATAAACTTAAATTACATTCTTAATTCCAAAAAGAAAACATTCTGATTAATTTTGATCCAATATATTAATTTTGATCAGGTGAAACACATTATGGTTAATTTTGATCAGATAAAACACATTTTAGTTAATTTTATTCAGGAAAAACACCTTCTTTTGAAATTCTAGGACAAATACGTGTCGTGCAAAAATGAAAATCAATCAGATATAATCAATCAAAATAATCATCCTGTGCTTGTTATGTCACAATACGATTTTTTTTGTTATAATGTGTTTTTTACTGATCAGGGCTGACATGTTTGCCATAAAGAAATCAACAGACCTCTATAGTTATAAAAAGTAAACAATATTTTGTTGCTTTGCTGATTACAACAAAGCCTTTGACACTATTTCTAGTGTTGTCTTGTTGAGGTAAGACAAAGCGAAAACGCGCCCCCCTTAATTGTTCTTTATATACATTAGTGATATGACTGTCTCGGGTCAATAAAACGACAAAAGATAAAATTGATTAATCTTTAATTACTAAATACATCAAACTTTACAAACTTCCTCACGTCGATGACACAGTGTTAATTGCTAAGTCAGCAGAAAACCTTCAAATTCAATATTATTAATCTGATCAATGTTTACTATGAACAGTGAGAACTAAATATTCATGTATCTAGTACCAAAATAACTATCTTAACAACACGCAAAATACATTTAAGTTTCGTCATAGACAATTAGATGTTATATTAACTGATCAATATGAATACCCAGGTTTAATTATTTTTAATTACAACGTTAAATGTAGAAACTAAAAACAACTATTGCATGACAAAGAAAAACGCTACGCAGAGGACAGGCAGTTACCAGTTGATGTAATGCTGCATTTATTTGATACTCCAGTAAGACACATTTTTGTATGGCAGCCACATATGGACTCCCCGACGGAACAATAATTATCGGAACACTTCTGGGCAAATATCTCTCAAGATAAAGATACAAATAACATGTCGAATTTACGATGTTGATTACTACAGAAATTAAATGAAGAAAATGTATATACATGGCTATGGTTCAATTCTGGTAAAAACATTCTGGAAGGTTGTGATTTTTCGGGTATTTGGGATGAGCAAATCATCCTTTGTAGTAAGGGAAGTTCCAAGCAGCAAGATTATCCTACCAGTATGGACTAAAATGGACAGCAGCAATGCACGAATCGTAAATGTGTAAAGCATAGCCTATCAAATAAAATTTGAAAATTTAAGGTTATTTAATAACTTTAGGTTATAATACTAGACTATTGCTTGCAATATCCCGTTACAGAAATCACAACCTTCCAGTCGAAATGGAATTTCATAGAGCTATACCTCCACAGCAGAGAAAATGTAACTTTACGTATGTGAGCGACCTCGGTTTTAGTTCCATTTTGTTCTCAATTATTAAACAGTGAAAACATACTATAATTAAAATTTTCAAATAATGATCTCAATTTTATACAGGAATCCATCAAACTATGTATATAATAACACAGTTTCTGTGGATTTCTACATGTATGTTCATTTACAGATACTATTAGTAAAATATTGTTTATTTTCGTGTCCTGGTCCAATTTAACTTGTATGTACATATGTGTAAAATTCATGCAGCAAGTTATCTAGTATTAACGCTGGTCGTGAAAATAACTCCTTGTATCACGACAATCGTCTTGACTGCTCACATTTTAAAACATCACTATTATTTTTGCATGCAATTCAATGAATAACAAGTAGCAGGTATTAATAAATAATACTTCAAGTTTTCATTTCATTGGTAATCAAAATAAATTATTTGTTTATTGCCATTAATGCAGGGCTCATCTGAGCCAAGAGCAATTATTTTAGTAATCAACATTATTTTATTCCCTTTCACAACGATTCGACTTTGCTCAGTCTATATATATATATCAATACATGCATGAATTATTAGTTGATTAGTTGACTAATTAATTAATTGACTGACTGACTTTTTAAATAAGCATTACTGCTGTTTGGCTTTGCACTGTGTAGTTAATGCTGGCTCGTGAATTAGGTGAGCTCATGACCGATTATGAAAAATCCAAGTTCATGAACAAAGTGATAGTTCATGAACGGAATAAATTCATGAACTTATGAATTTTCATGAAAGTCTCATTTGTTGTTCAAGAATATTCATGAGCAGTTCATTAACACTTTGCTGAACTTTCAAGAACGTTCATAGTTTTTTTGTTCACGAACATTCATGAACTATTCTTAAATGGGCATGAACAGTTCATGATCATGAAATTAATGTGACAACAATCAGCAGGATTTGAAAAAAGGTTGACTTCATTTTGTAAAATCTTAGTAATTCTCACTCACTTAAAGTTGTGGATCGCGTCAGCGAGACAAAACTTCAAGTGGGTGAAAATTCAAATTGAATAAAATAAAGGACTAAACCATATCACCGCTGATCACGTTGATCGTTTTAACCCTTGCAGCGCTGAAATATTTTTTTGTATAAACCTCAGCGAACACAGGGTCTTTTTCAATTTGAAATCATCATAGATGTCTTAGTTAGCTCTTTCCGCGTCATTTGAATACCTGTGTTATGGGTCTAAAGACGGTCAGTGCGCTGAGTAAGATATTGTGTTATTGGGTATGAATTAGGTGTGTGTTTATACCAAAACTTTGCAGATATTTTGTCTCAAATTAAACAACTATGAGTATTTTTCACCCGCTTGAAGTCGTGGTTCGCGGTAGCGGGACGCGACTTCAAGATGATGAAAAATTAAATTGAACTAGAAAATGAGTTCCCGAACTCCGAGGCCCGGCTTTAGTCCTTTTGAGTGTCATAGACAAAAAATCAGTGTATTGGTCTTCCTCATGGGCCAGAATCCTAAATGTCCAGGATATAATTAAGGAAAGAACCTTTTGAGGAGAGCATTTTCATTAGTTTAATACTATGTTGTTATCCTCGTTAAATAAATATGTCTGAACCAACCAAGGAGACAAGTTCAAATATATCTTCGACGTGTATTCCTTCCACCACCACCACCACCTACGACGCTGGCATATTATATTATATTATATTATATTACTTCTGGAGTACTGTGTGCGTGCATAAATATACTAATTAAAACATTATAATGTATTAACATGTAAAATATAATAACAATGTAATAACAAGTCAAATGTGATATAAAATTAATAATTGAACATATTAAATATAAAAATTAAAACCTAAGTAAAACCTCAAAACAAGGATATTACATAAGGTATTCGTTCAATCAAACCAATAAATTCATTTAATCTTGAGATGGCAATTGTGGTAGCAATTTGTGTTTCAAGTTGAAAGAAAATCAGAGTAAATAGCTGTCTGCTGAGAGGGTTAACCCTTAAAGCGCTGAAATATTTTATATAAACCAAGAGAACAACTTGTTTTCAATTTCAAATGATTGTAGATGTCTGAGTTACCTCTTTCCGCTTCATTTGAATACCTATTTTATACTCATTATACATATTTTGCTCTTTTAGTGCGGGGATCGACTTTAAACCTTAGAATCTGACGTCTAACGTTGATCTCTGCGCTGAAAGGGTTGAAGTGGAACCAATTGTTATTATCGTATTCTTAATTGATAGAGTTTCTTGTAATATTGCAAAGACTCTTTCATGGTTTCTTTCACAATATCTGGTAGCTCACTTACATCTGGAAAACTAGCTCTACTATCAGAATCAACGTTTATAATAGTTGTGGATTTGAATAAATCTTCACAGTAATTTCTCGACTGGTTGAATTCTTCGCGGTTTTCATCATTTTTCTTCCACGAAAGCATTTCTTCTTCGTAGGTGATATTAACCCGTTTGCAGTATTCCCGTAATATGCCATCTGAAAATAAAAATACTTTTATTAACTGTAAATATCGTGTTCTATGTGTACTAAGTAGCATTCGAAGTTACATATCACTTCCTCTTAGTACAAAGCTAATTATAAAATATAATTGTCCTCATTCGCACATCAAAGTTAAAAAAAATCAACTAATGTCATTAATTATTAGGTCATTATGTTAAGTGAAAGCGTAGGGTCCTTATTATTGGTGGATTATTCCACGTCTTGACAATTAAAGCGCTTTTCATTTGTTTTATACCCTGATCAAATCACTGTTTTGAAATTAGTGTTGAAGCATCAAGATTTAAAAATGTTTGGTCTCAAATGCGCAATACTTTGATAAGTTGCCATTGGGAAAATGTAGTCTAATTATTTAATTTATGCATTTGTAAATTTATTTTCACCATGTGTGTACATTTCTTCGTCAACTGTACCTATGTGTAAATGAAATATAATATTTACACTATATGACATCTTTCCCCAATCGTTGATAGGGCGCGAAATAAGAATTCACGAAATATAATATTAAAATTTATTATTTTATTAAATATTAATTATACAAATAATATATGTAACACACAACACATAATCACATATAACACATGAATAATAATAGTAGCCTGAATATATTTCTTACGGAACGGAACGTAGAAGTGACAAAAATATTTTTAAATTCGCTCATAGATTTTATAAACAAAAAACAAATCCATAGGTGGCATTGAAATCAGGCAGTGGGAAAGAATCTGTAGACGGTACACAGCAACGAAATACAGGAATGGGAAGGAAACCGTACACGTCGGGGAAATCAGAGAATGTGAAAGAAACTAGACAGGGGTGAAATCCGGGAATGGGAAAGAATACCTCAGCGGATGTGAAATCTGAGGAATTGTAAAGTAACTGTAGACCGTGGTGAAATCAGAGAATTTGAAAGAAACTGTAAACAGGGGTGAAATCCCGGAATGGGAAAGAATACGTAAGCGGGGGTGATATTTGAGAATTGGTAAACCATAGAGCGCGGTGAAATCAGAGAATGGGAAAGAAGCCATAGACAGCGTTAAAATCCGAGGAATGGGAAAAAATTTCTAGACATCGCTGAAATTCGAGGAATTGGAAATAATCTGTATAGGCCTACAGCAGTGAAATCGTAGGAATAGGAAAGAAACCGTAGACGTTGCTGAAATCTGAGAAATAGGAAAAAAACTGTACATGGCGCGGTGAAATCCGAAGAATGTAAAAGAAACTGTAGATTGCAGTGAAATCCGAGGAATAGGAAAGAAAACGTAGACGTCGTTGAAATCTGAGGAATAGGAAAGAAACTGTATATGGCGGTGAAATCCGAGGAATGGGAAAGAAACTGTAGATGGCAGTGAAATCCAAGGAATAGGAAAGACAACGTAGATGGCGGTGAAAACTGAGGAATTGGAAATAATCTGTAGACGACAATGAAATCAGAGGAATGGGAAAAAAATCGTAAACAGCGGTGAAATTCGAGGAATGGAAGAGAATCCGTAGACAGCGGTGAAATTCGTGAAATGGGAAAGAATCCGTAGACAGCGATAAAATTCGGGGAATTGGAAAGTCTTCCACACCATTTAAAGACATTACTTTCACAAGGTATTCTGTTACCTGGATTATAGTCAATCCAAATCCGTTGATTATATAATTCTACGATTTTAATAACATTACTATAGCATTACTGTCACCTGGATTGTTGCATAAATCGTCGGCGTCTATCACGACCGGGATCTGTCCCGAGGTACGTGTCACAAACTCATACAACTCCCACAGCTGTCTGAAACCGCATTCACGGGGGTCGAACGGCTTGTTAGGTCCTGAAAAAAAAGTGCTGAGGGTCGCGGTTCAAATACAACTGGCTAATTTTGTTTTAATTTAGGACGTTAACCCTTTAACCGCCAAATTATTCGATCTGAATTTTCACCCACTTGAAGTTGTGTCTCGCTGACGCGATCCACAACTTCAAGTGAGTGAAAATTATTCAGATTTGACAAAATGGAGGTCAACTGTTTTCAAATATTGTTGATTGAAGTCACATTTTATCTTTAACATGTTTAAACGGTGGTACTTGATGTGCTAATAAAAAAATGAAAACCCGAATATATGCGGCACCGGCGGTTAAAGGGTTAATGGTTAAACAATGATTCTACTTAGTTACCCTTACCATTTTTGATACATATATGGGTGTACAATGACTGTATGGATTTCTCAGGATTTCTGATCAGGAATGTATGCTGATATCCTGCAGGGATATATTCCTCACTTATATGACCCTCCATGGCAAATGAACTGTTCTTCACGAACACTTCATTATATTCTACAAACAACAAATATAGAATACTGTTTTATATAAGTGAATTGAACACATTTGAGATTTTTTTTTAGTTATCTTTTTTTTAACAACTTAGTACATGACTGGAAGTTGAGTTGGTAATTTGCAACATAAATGAATAAAAGATTTTAAACAAGCAGTCCAGCACCACAAGATTAAAACCGGAGGCATGACCTCCCGCGTGGACATAATCTTAGGGAATTCAAGCTACATATGAATGGGGTATCTGATATTAAACCAATAAAGCGCCGAAATATTGCTCTATACACCACGAAGACGAAAGGGTGTTTGAAAGCATCATAAATGTCTTAGTTAGCTGTTTCTGCTTCAGTTGAATTCCTTATGTGTTATGGATATTTGGCCATTATAATTTGTCTACACTTCTCTGTGTGGGGATTTTGACGTCTAAAGTCGATCTCCGCGCTGTAAGGGTGGAGTCATTTCATGGGCACAATCTGTAGATGTGCACTTATTATTTGGTCTGTAGATGTGACGATATTACATTATTCTGACCTGAATAGGGTTGTTCTAACAGCTCCCGAACAATCTCGTATGTCCATCCTTTGAGCCTTTGTTTGAAGCTTTGACGATCCGAGTGAAGAGCCCAAAGGGGAAGATGAGGTGACATGAACACCTGTAACATAGACAATGGGCTGCATGAATGAACGAACGAAAGCATGAATGAATAAATGAATGATTAAATGAATACATGGATGGATATATGGATATTTGAATGAATGAATGAATGAATGAATAAATGAATGAATGAATGAATTAATTAATAAATGAATGAATTAACGAATGAATGAATGAATAAAGAAAGGAATGAATGAATGAATGAATGAATGAATGAATGAATGAATGAATGAATGAATGAATAAATGAATGAATAAATGAATGAATGAATAAATGAATGAATGAATGAATGAATGAATGAATGAATGAATGAAAGAACGAACGAGCGAGTGAACGTATGAATGAAGGAGTGAATCCATGAATGAATGAATAAGTAAATGAATGCATGGATGGATAGATGGATATATGCGTGAATGAATGAATGAATGAATGAATGAATAAATGAATAATTTTATACGTTGACGCCGATAACAATCGCTTAGCTTCGCCAACATACAGATTCACAGTGCACCTGCATGCGGGTGACTCAAGACATGCTGGTTTCGAATCCCTCTCGAGTTGGACATTTTTCGTCATGAGTGTACATAATCATACATTGTTTTAGCAGTAATGCTAAAATGAGGACATATATACATTAACCATACCACGAGTGCAGCGGAAATAGGATTTAAATTAATTAAATACGACCTCAAAATGCATTTTAGCGGAATTTTGATTTTCACCTAAATAGATTTTTTTGTTTAAAGCTAATTCATTTTAATTTGCACATATCAATATTTTCTGTTTCACAGATCAACATTTTAACATTTCTCTTGCAGCGTTTTCGGTTCTTCGTCCCTCTTGCCATCACATTTAAACATGACCTTGAATGTGTCACATTTTTGCTTGAAATTTCAGATTTTATTTTTTCACAAAGACAAATAATTATTTTCTGCTCTACTTCATTCACTTGTATTTCAGATTTACCTTACAGTTTTTTCTGTTCATCATCGCTCTCGCCATCGCATGCGAACACGCTCGAGGTGGATGCCACATCATCACACGCTTCTGCCCCAAATCCGCCATGATGACTCAGAAATTATAATTGATGTTATTGCTGGGGACCTTTCTGATAAAAAAATCATATCAGAAAAAAATAACGCATGTGCGTACCTCAATATGAGACAATATGAACTCCGAACCTAATAAAAAATAATCAGCTGTATCATGTGTGATTAGGCAATAGCAAAATTAAATTTACCATCGATAAAACAATACGTATAAATCAATATTCGCTGTACATCTATATCCTATTCTCAATAACATATTTTAATGCTTAAATTAAATCTGCAAGAACACATTACTACACAATAATAGACTAGTAAACACAATGACAGAATTAGACATTCTAATCAATACATGGCATTCTACTTTTAAGTGTCAGATGTTGATAGACTTTTTCTGACATTCACTATAACCAGTAGGATAGAAAACCGTTGAGAAACATTTAATAAGTATCATATGATTTTATTGAGGCCAGGTGCTACATCGACCGGGCAAACCATATGTCATATGTATAAATCTATGGCGATGGCAGCCAGCTTGATTTCTAATCCAAAAAATAGCCGTTCCGGTTGATTTGTCACTCAATCATAGCGGAATCCGACATATAACTTACCTTTATAGTTTGTTTAGCTTTTGAATGTAATCAATACATCAGGTCATCACACACGACAGACATGTTCTCACCTGGAATGCTGAATTAATTACCACAGTCAGACATCACACAGATGTCCTCAAATACATGTTACCCCGACAAAAACGAGACATTAGCCCAATAAATTACTATGTTTAAATGTCCCAGAATTAATTACCCTGATGTTTCTGTGAGGTGATATTATCAAGTGATTAGCCAATTATCAGCTCTAATGATCACATAATATCTATTTGGTTTGGCTAAATTAGGTAATGTGTTGTATATTTTTTAGATTATATTGATATGGAAGTGATTTTCTTTTTAATATATAATAATGCATATTTTATAGTGGATTTCTATCCGGGCAATAACAACAGGCATGGTTTGCAACATTCCGGAATTTCTGGCTGATTAGTGATACATTGTTAATATAAACCTCAATAATCATCATAATTACATGGTTAATAATATTTTTTCGTAAATATATTTTGCCATATCTTGTAATAATTTACATTCATATATTTCAAAAATGCTTATTAGTCAGGGCCCATTTTCGACATTTCTGACTTGGTAAGGCATTTTTCAGTAGAATTTGGCATGCAGTTGTTCTTACACAATTTGGGAACGCTGATTCCAAATCTGCCCCATGCCAAGCTATATTTTGTGTTTTTCCCACCCGAAATTTAAAAACAAAATGGCCGCCAACATTAGTGAAAATGTCACAACTTTACATCACGGCTTGACTTACAAAGAACATAAAAACATCATTTTGGTGTATTAAAACCCACATGAGCAGCATAATTAAAGTCCCCTGAATTTCACCTTGTGCGTTTACCACTAGAGAACAAAATCCAAAATGGCCGCCACTGCAAGGCAATGTGCCATAACTTTGCTTCCAAATAACGTAGAGATATGTTTTTGGTGTCTACATATGGGTTTCTATCACCCGGGAAACTAATTCAGAGCCGTGATAACATCTATTATCAATATTTCACAAAGTTATGGGGGAAAAACAAATGTTGCACCAGGAAAACGACACATCGTAGTCCAGTGTAATAATAATGATTTATTTAAGTCATTATTTCACGTTTAGAAGCAGAGGGAAAAAAACGTAATATCCGATTTGTTGTAAATTTTTTTAGACTTTTGACAAAAAATATTTTATGATTGTTGATCACTATCCGGCACTAGATAACCTGTCCTCACCATATATCCGTTCTAGGCCTATTAGCATGTGGCCTATGTGATATCCACCTGCATCGTGTTTTTACAGTACCGTGAGGAAGAAAGCAATAACTTAAATGTGCATTGGCCACGGGTGGCACCCTCCTGCCCAAGCCCTGTACTAGGGTTAAGCAAAACATGAAGTTAATCCATCAAGGTGGTCTGCATAACCATGACAATAATGACACACATACATGTTCTGTTCCTATTGAGACAAGAAGTCGTTTAAATTTAACAATTTATGATTCTAGTAACTAGTTATATTGTGCTGGTTAAAACGTGCACATCACATAAAAAATATGTTTCTCAATCGGATTGACAATTTACATAATTATGATAATAGTATCATCTTAATTTTTATATTTTTTATGAGAATAAATACCGTACAAAAGCCTGGTAATGCGCTGATAATACAGTTTTCAGACATAATTGAACGAATAAAGTACCAAGCATTGGCTCAAAGATCCACACAAAACTGTTATGTAGGCTACACATATTTCTACTCCCCTAACTTGAATCAATAACTATGATAAAATACAGTTACACGATATCGGAAATCTGTAACTTGGGTGCAGAAGTTTAATTATATAGATTCTGGGCATATAAGAGTGATGGTTGAGGACACGCTAGGGTAATGTTTAAAATACTGCTGATGAATTTATTTTATAAATATAGTATGAACATACACCATCTTCATAAAATGTTAGTAACTAACCTAGTCTTGGCAACTAAATGCTATAGAGTGTCATGAACAAGTCACAAAAGATTATTGGGTACACTATTGTAATAAGATATGATGCAGATTATTTGGTAATTGGGGCAATAATACCGTTCGTAGCACGATCAGGATGTTTTTATGAAGATTAACATAAAATACAGAAACTTTCTAGATGTGGTCGTGATATGGTATAATGTATGAGGAATCAGTGGGTTCTGGTAATGTATGCTTCTAATCAGAATATAAGCTCTCATTCTCACATAATATACAATAAGCCAACAGGTTCAGTTGTGTCTTAAAGTGGTATGGGAGGGACAACCCTATTTTGCAGGAAAAGGTATCAATATTAAAGACAAGTCTTACCAGGTATAAAGTGATGAAATCATATGATGGACGTAAAGATATTTAGGTCCCTAATAACTATATGTCTCCTCCTGACATAGTAAATTAATTATCTTTCACCAGAGTATTTATTACTCATCTATTATATTATTTTGTAATAAACATTGATCATCTAATAATCTATGCAAGACACATGTATCCTACATCAAAAACATTTCCATGCACACTGCGATGTTATCTCAGATGAATATATAACAGATAAAGTACAGAATCGGGGAGGAGGGCAATACAGTTTCAGTTCAATGTTCAAATTCACCACCTTTGGTAAAGAACAATACCATTCAACTATTCAATGAACACTGGTATTTAAGTGTGAAAAATACTGAAGTACAATGTTGTGGTCCTAGGAACTGATGTAAACTTGCTTATTCTGCTTTCGAAACGTTCTCATCATTGCAATGCCTAGCGGTGTAAACCTAGAACTGGTGATATTTATCGTACCATTCAACCGTCTCAATGGCTTCCACAACACCAGCCAGGGGCGGATCCAGGATTGGAAAAAGGAGGGGGCGCAGGTGGTTCGGGGGCGAATTTTTGGGCATATTTAGGCCAACTTAGGTGACTTTTTGAAGAATTTGGTGCAAAAAACGGGTGGGCGTGCGCCCCCTGCACCCCACTCTGGATCCGCGCCTGCGGGCAGCACATCAATTCAAAAAAAAAGATATTTAAATTAATTCATAAACATCCAAAACTAGAACTTAGGCCAATTGGAGTATTTTAATGTATCCTCTTCGTCAATAACCTGCCACAAAAAGTGGATAGTGTTTCCTTTGTATTTTAGGCCTGTTTAGCAATAAATACTCTGGCCAGATAACAATTATAAACATCTATGAGATTGTGGTTGATGCTTTATTGATGGACAACTGCAACTATTTCTCGTGTAAAAGCTTCCTGCTCAACCCGAAGAACTATCATATTTAGTTTGATTAAGTGTGAATTAGGACCACGAGAAAATAGCCAATGGTGTCCTATCAAGGAGTCGCTACATCAATTCGGAAGCTGCACAAATGTATGATCAATATATTGATGAGGGTGACTATTCTAGCATTATCATTATGCAAGATGATGGCATTAATGCAAATCTGAGATATACACAGCAAGCCTATGTAGCAATTTCAAGCAATTTCCTCATAGTGGGCGGGGGCCCTAGGGTAGTGGTTAGCACCGCTGCCTTTCACGCCAGAGTCCGGGGTTCGGTTCCCGGTCTCGGCGGTTTAAAAGAAACAAAATTGTTTCTTCCCCATCCACGTGTGAAAGTTAGTATTGTGGGGAGCCTCCGTGACCGAGAGGTAGCGTGCTCGGCCTCAGACCGCCAGGGCGCGAATTTCGAATCCTGTGTCTGGAGGACAGTGTCATCTCAATCATCTCACCATCCTCAGGAGGTTCTCCTGGCCCAGTTTAGCCTATATGTGCACAAAGGTGGCCTGAAGCCCGATTCATTTCATTTCATTTTCCTTATAGTACATGTGTTGTTTTTAAATAATCATATTTTTTGTATTCCCCGTAACTACATGTAACATGGAAGTTGAGTTTTTTGATGCTGTGTAATTTTTTTGTATCAGAAAACTCTTTAAGCGCCAAAAATAACTTCCTACGACATTTAGAGAAATGGTTATAGTACTTGCTGTGTAATTGGCGGCCATCTTAGAATTTTTCCTGAAACGACATGTAATATAAAGGTTAGACTTTATTACTGTATTTTACTAGATTTATTGGTAATAAAAACCTATATTTAGCCAACAAAACTTTCTATGACTTTTAGAAAAACGTTATGGTACTTTCTGTATTATTGGCGGCCATCTTGAATTTTTTGCGTGATAGTTGACCAGGTCTTAGAACATGAAATTCCGCTGTGCACCCAGACATGATGTATAATCATGATAATTGAGACTTTATCTGCTATTTTGGCGGCCATTTTGTTATGCAATTTTGAAAGGGAAAATAGAGCTTGGCATCGGCAGATTTGGAATCAGCATATCCGAATTGTGTGAAAACAACTGCATGACAAATTCTACTAAGAAATGCCTTACAAACTTTAAGAATGCCTCTTTTTGAAAAATGGGCCCTGACTATATGTTATACTGTACTGTACTGTACTGTACTGTACTGTACTGTACTGTACCGTACCGTACCGTACCGTACCGTACCGTACCGTACCGTACCGTACCGTACCGTACCGTACCGTACCGTACCGTACCGTACCGTACCGTACCGTACCGTACTGTACTGTACTGTACTGTACTGTACTGTACTGTACTGTACTGTACTGTACTGTACTGTACTGTACTGTACTGTACTGTACTGTACTGTACTGTACTGTACTGTACTGTACTTTAATGTACTTTAATGTACTGTACTGTCGTTTTTCATCTAGGATTTAGAAGAAGCATGAGGCCACCTATCATCATGGACAACTTATCATGCACATCTGTGTAACACCACACCCTTGAAACTATCCCCAGATTGTGTGATCTCCCAGTATCTCTTGTGGTAGATCCTGGGGGTTCTCAGAATAGACCCCTCGTCCCAGGATCTACCCTCTATTCGTGATTTGGTGAGGTGTCTTCGGATCACAGAATCTTCCCCTCGATCCCAGAATGTACCCCCTTTTTCAACAATTCTATACATGCGACCCTACCAGAATCTGCCCCTCCCTGCCAAAATATACCTCCCTTTTCAACAATTATATTATTATTCGACGCTCCCATAATCTACCCCTCTCGTCCAGAATATAGCCCCACCCTTTTCAACAACTATATGCGACCTCTCCTAGTATCTCCCCCTCCCTCACATAATATACCCACCTTTTCAAAAACCCTTTTCTACCCCCCTTTTTACTAAATTTATATGTGCAACCACTCCCAGAATCCACCCTCTTTTCAACAACCATATGCGACCCTCCCAGAATCTACCCATCCCTCCCAGAAAAGCTTAGGATCTGTATAATTCCGTATAGGAACTGGTCCACTCGATTCGTGAATTATAGCATTTTTCTATAAATTGTGCAGCAGCTCTTTGCATTTTGCACAATTTATTATCAAATGGAGTAAATAAAAAATAGGCGTATTTAAACAAAGATGTTTGTTCACGCGTTTGTTAGAAATAACTATATTGCGCTCATAAAAAAACACAAGCTGAGCAAAATAGGAATGTGCGGATTTTCGCATATAATTTCGCTCATCAAGTCATAATAGAGCGGTATATATAATATATAGATGGGCATGTACGTAGGCCCATGGGCTGATCTAGCTTTCCACTGACGGGGGGGGGGGTGAAAATTGACAGAAGAACATTTCACTGTTACAGTAAGGGGGGTCCGGAAGGCTGGCATATCTCGCAGAAAAATTGTGAATTTTAAAGACTTCTCCTGCAATCTAAGGCATATTGGTCACTGTTTATCCATTAAATAAGATTATGGATTTTTTTGAGGGGGAGGGCGGCATTAAACCACCTGATCCCCCCCTTAGAAACTGCCACTGACATGGCCTATCATTAAACAATCCTAAAATCGGAGAAAATATGCAAATAAATATGGGAACCAAACTCAATACAGTACATATTTATAAATAAAGAAAACATGTTCACACGCAAAACGTAGTCTGTACGTTGGTAAAAAAGTCATGCATTGAGAATTGTGTCTTCTTTTGAAGAAGTCACATAATTATAGTATGTGATTTCAACATAAAGTATAAAAGTAATAGATCAACTTCTTATTTCATCTCGCACGTGGAAATACATTTGGTAGTTTGAGTTGAATAAACTATTGTTTAGGCCTAGATGAGGTTTTCAAATCAATATTTCCTCTCATTCCCAAGCTGTCATTTAAACATAGTACTTTAGCTTGATGTTTTTTGTAAAACTAGTTTTGTCAACTGATTATATAATATTTCTAATATTACTAATGCTCATTGTCGAGGAATCTAAAAATAATTAATATATAGTAGCATTATATGTATATATCAGTAAAAGTTCCAGGAGTATAATGACTCATAACACAAATTGATCCACAGCTCGGTAATTATTTCCAGGATGGTAGTTGTACCATGCAACACCAGAGTACATGGACAAACATGTTTCCAGAAACCAGCTCTGAGTATTATTCTCCTAGATATATGTGATTATCTGCCGGGTTACTTCACAATGTCATCGGGTATGTATCATACAGCCATAGCCCTCTCATACATTGTACATCGTCAAAAGAGCTACTGAACTTGATCAGCTGCAACTGTAATACTTGATGTATATTTGCTTAATATAATGTGTATAGTACATACCAAAACTTCGAGGCAATTATGCATTTTGCATGGTTTTTTTTAATAATAACAATACGGTATATAGTAAGGTAACACTAATAATAACTATAATAAGTTGTACAATCTAAATTATAATCGACATGGTCGAATTATGCGAGAAAGTCTTGAAACTTCACATATGACCCTCCTCTATTGGTTATTATTCCATGATATTGACTAATATTCGACTTTCCATGCCATTGCATTATTTGCATCGCTGTATTTTAAAACTATGAATGCTCAATATCAGCTGTGACAACCCGTCTGGTAGCTCGTTTGGGCTGAATCATGCTAAATCAGCGGACACCACTGTTATTCACGGTGACAATTTATCTTTAAGCCCTATAATACATTGACAACACTTAATCATGAAAGTGTCATACAGAATACGTTAGCTGGTCTGAAGTATCAGTAAATCACTATGTCATATGACAATAGGCAATAATATCAACTTAAACCAACATAAGCTTATGTAATTTTTTCTTTATAAAAATGATGACAACCATTTTCAATTTTGCCTGCTCAAAATATTGAAAGTAAAATAAACTTTTCTCAGTCCCAAATGTTTAGAAATAATCTCGGCTACATTTTTGTCAGTTTAATAACTGTATTATAATACTATTTCATGAATGAAAAACAAAAGCTGCCATCTTGTGTGCGTAAAATATCGGTCAAATTATCAGGCAAGACAGGCTTTTTCGACCGTATAGTTACCTAGGAACGTGAAATGTAGTTGAATTTATCAAAAAGAAACAAAAAAATAAATTTATCGATGGCACCTATAAACCAAAAATCACACATAGCAAAGGGATAAATCAATAGAAATTCATTTTTTATTAAATTTTGGGGGCCATTTTGAATTCAGCGTTTTGTGAAAAATTCTCAAGGTTTAAAATCTGTCACTCATCGGATTTGGAGTCGGCATGGTGGAATGTCAGACTGGTTATCACTCTTTCTCAACCTCTAAACCGCTAAATTAAAGAATTTAAATTTTCACTCACTTGAAAACGTCATAAAACTATATAGATGTGTCAAAACAAGGTGAATTGCCCAGTAGCTTGGACTATAAAGACGTGTGGGACTATGCCTCTCATGACAATCAACAATCTACATTATCAGCGCTTTCGTCATTTGGAAAATGAATCGGGCTTTAGGCAACATTTATCCACATATAGGCTAAACTGGGCCAGGAGAACCTCTTGAGGATGGTGAGATGATTGAGATGACACTGTCCTCCAGACACAGGTTCCGAAATTCGAGCCCTGATGGTCTGAGGCCGAGCACGCTACCTCTCGGTCACGGAGGCTCCCCACAATACTGACTTTCACACGTGGATGGGGAAGAAACATTTTTTGTTTCGTTCAAACCGCCAAGACCGGGAACCGAACCTCGAACTCTGGCGTGAAAGGCAGCGGTGCTAGCCACTACCCTAGGGCCCCGGCCCTTTCGTCATTTAGACGAATACGGCGTTTATGTAGCATACGAGTCATATGGCACAGGATGACAGAAAATAACTCGACAATTCCGAGGATTCTTCTACAGACGAAAATTGCTGATTGATGGAAAGTCAGATTACATCACTGAGGAGTATAGAGTAGTGTTTGTAAAACTTGAATTTTGTGAAACTCAATGACCTTGACCTCCATTGAAGTATGGGGGAGGGGATCTTATATAACCTTGTTTTCACCGAGTGATGTCACTGCGTTTCACAGAATGAAGTATGGGGGAGGGGGTGTTATATAACTTTGTTTCACCGAGTGACGTCACTGCGTTTCACAGAATACATAGTCTCGATAACCATTTAGCTGGCAGTGTATTTACTGCTTCGTAAGTGTGGATAAACATTATGTGCTGTGCATGTCGCGGAGACAGCACGGTTAGATAATTACTTAACAGTACCTTGTGGATGAATGGCAGGTAGTACCAGCTAAATGGAATGGCTTCAGATAAGTTTGCCTGACGAATATGTGGTGACAGGTGTAATTATTAAACAAAGATGCGACTGGACTCCCCAAGTAAGTAAGACGTGATCACATCTGTGGATTATGTGTTTTGGCAGGATGTGGTAGTGGAGAAGGATATAGCTAAACGTTACAGTTCTTATGACTGACAAGGATCTGTCAGTGTCTGTTTTTCAAGATCATATACTTCACAGTATTGGAAACTATACGCATCCTTCCATAAAATGTGATCTAATTGGCTATGCTACGTAAATTAAAAAAAAAATCATGGACAGTTGAACATCACATAGGCTTGATACTGACAAATTTACATTGCTTAGTTTGAACACATCCTTCTACCAAATGCAACCTGATCGTTTATGCTAGTTGAATGAACGTCCAATTTTCAACCAAGCTAACGTGTCCGAGGAAATAGACATGTTAAGCCTTCTAAAAATGGTTTTAAAGTTGACATGAAACATTTGCAAATATTGATGTTTAAACATGCGTGTAAGTTCAGTGGTCATAGCCAATATTATGTAGCTAGGTCTACGATCTTAAATGATAAAATGAGAAATATAAAGCTAAGGGGGTGAGTATGACTATTGGTATAATATATTTATGCTTTGAAATTTAAACTTTTATTGTAAGTTTGCGGTCCATGTATTTTTTTGTAACAGAATAGCTGATCGTTAGGACATGTTGAAATTGTAATAAATAAACGTAGCTGTGTAAACAAGTAAACTTATGGAGTGGTGCAACTTCCCAGCCTGTTGAAGCTTTTTTGTGCTATTATCCTATGCTTTTAAATTGCTTATATACATTATAAATCACTGTATATGTGCATTCAAGGCAAGTGTGTTATATTATCATGTATATTGTATATACGATGTTGACTTATTGGAAAAATACATGCCGCAATTCACACATCTATATTATATTGTCTTTTTATATGGAATTAAAAATGGCTTGTGACTTGGTCAGTGCATTTCTCTGAATACAAACTATTTCAGGTCAACAAGTAATAGTAAACTGAAACAACGACGTTATTTTGATGTTCTCATTAAAGCTTCATTCTGACACTGTGAGTAATACGCTGTTTCGGAGTCAAAATAAAGACGTTTTCAAATTGTAAATCCAACCACTTTTCAACGTGTTGTTTAACTTTTGTTTAACGTTGTTCAAAGTTCCAATGAGATTATTGAATTTACACTATCAGTAGGACTTAGTAGGACTTACATTCCCACCCACCCACATAAATTGTGTCTCACTACCGCAACCCCAACCTCAAGTGTGTGAAAATATTACAAATATATGTTTTATTTGCGTTAAAACATTTGCAAATCGTGATGTCTGAACACTCATTTAGACTTTTGTTTCAAGTTTAAAGTTCGTGTGTTATTTCCAGTAGAATAGCTGATTATCAGAACATACTGAAATGGTGGAAAATAGACTTAAGAGTGTGAACTAGCGAGTAAACTTATGGGGGTGTTGTAACCTCCCAGCCTGTTGAAGCTTATATGTGGGATTTTCATATGCTTTTAAATATTTGTTATTATAATAAGTCATTGCATATTTGCTTTCAATTCAAGTGTGTGTATGTTGCATACATTTATGGCGTGATGTTGCTTTATTTTGAAAAACGTGCCACAATACACACATCTTTATTGTTAATACAAATAATATGTATATATCTATGTAAGCATATTGGCTTTTTCTTGAAATTAAAAGTGGGTTGTGACTGGTCTAGTGCATTTCTGTGAATACAAACTAGCCTATTTCACCACAACAAGTAATAGTAAAATCAAACAACAGTTATTTCGATCACAAGAGTTGGTGCACTCTCAACTCTATTATATTATATATAAATTGCTGCCATCAAATACTATTGGTATACCTCAGTTATGATCAGCTTTTGTAGAATTTGTACAACTATTCTCTGTATCTAGGCCTAAAACGTGGATCAATCACTTCGTGACTTCACTTGAATTTAACCACATCATTAATCTGTGTCTATTCCAGACAGTCTACGGTATCAAAGTTTGAATTTAACCCTTTAAGCGCTTGGCACCTCTGTGGTAATTTTCTTCAACCCAATTATTCTAAGCATCAATTATGTTGGAATTCACAATGTCCTATGCTGACCTTGTAGGGGGTGCGGGTCCAAGGGGAGAGGGTGCCGGTCTGAATGGCGGGTCCAAGGGGAGGGGGTGCGGGTTCATAAAACACATGCTGGAGGAAGGGGATGACTGTGACAACGTTAAGACCACCGTATCCAAATGTTGATAGCATTAAAAGTGTTAAACCAACCATATGCCGACTCTGTTATACTTGAATGTACTGTTATGGTGGTTCAGGGTGGGCCTCATACTACTCTATATTCAGATGAATAATTTCGTTATTTTTTTGGCAGATTTGCAAATCTATAGACTATGCATTTTTGGAAACTGTGTAGTGTCAGCAATCAGAAAGGTTTCCAATTCTCCAGATGTCTATATGGCGGCCATCTTAGATTTTTAAAATAGCCACCTTGATAATGTGTTTTTCTCCATATCTTAACATTAGGGGACCGAGGGTCTTGGTTTTAATGGGTAAACCTACATTTTTAAGGTCAATGAACCCAGTGATACCAAGTGCAATAACCTTAACGCAACCGGTTGTGAGATAGTTGTGAGATGGTTGTCAGATGGTTGTCAGATAGTTATGAGATGATTGTCAGATGATTGACAGATGGTTGTGAGATGTTTGTCAGATGGTTCGCAGAAACACACATATTATTCCCAATAACTGTGATTTAATCTGCTAATAAAATTAAATAAGAACGATTATGATCGTGCCCAGTGCTTAAAGATTCAAGTAAACATACAATGTCCCGTGGCAGGAAGTGGTGTTATATCCCTATTAGATGATTGTCAACAGTGATATGTACGACTGTAACAGCTAGAATATAAAATAATAATTCACCCCGAATTCACAAAAATATATATTAAAAAAATACAATAAATCCTTTAACCGCCGGTACAGATTATATTTGTGTTTTTCACCGTTTCTATTAGCACATGGCATATCAGCTTTTAAACATGTTGAAGATAAAACGTAACATCAATCAGAATGATTTGAAAATAGTTGTCAAATCTGAATAATTTTCATTCACTTGCAGTTGTGGATCGCATCTCGTATTCACACAAATAACTATATTTAACATTCCACTTCAATAAACATATCTACATGTCTACATGTCGATGATGATCAGATCCTATAGTACACATTATTCTACTTAAATGCAAATGATCTATTGCGTATTTATAGAAGAATATATTTAACATTTCACTTAAATAAACAAATTATTGTCTACATATAGGATTTAGTATACATGATACTCATCAGAAATAGTGGTACAGAATCTATAACCCTGCGGCCATCTCGACCAATCAACATTCACCTGTTGTTGCGTTTTGTTTTGAATTTATAACACTGCAACCATCTCGCCGAATCAACTTTCACCTGTTGTTGCGTTTTTTTCAATCTGTAACACTGCAGCCACCTGACCGAAGGAGCTTTCACCTGTCGTCACGTTTTTTGTTAATAAAGTTGTTGAAAAAAATCATAATACGTTTATCACTTCAAATCTGGTATATAATTACCAGCATTGAAGGCGCAGTGTATGTAAGCTCTATGCTGGTCATTAAACTATAATCTTATAACAATCATGTAAATTCAGGTGTGATATTTAACATCTTTTCTTCAGAGAGATTAGCAACCCAACATTTATTTATGTCGGACATCCGTTTTTTAGAGTAAAAGTAATGAACGGTAAAGCGAGTCGGCACTGTTCAAAATTTGTAATTATTTGAGTGATACGTCCATACTTACAAACCGCCAAAAATCAAACACCATATCTTGTCTGTCCATGACACAATGCGAAACCAAACCAGGTCTAAAACGGAAGAATCTCATAAAACATTGTGTTTATTTGTCAGTCAGGCAAATCTTTAGATATTCTCTACACAACTACAAGAGATTGTGCGGAGAAAAGTGGCGATAAGGACTGGGCAATTAGGTTGGCAGATGTCATATCAAGATCTATACTTTCACGTGATATACTATATCATAGCAGATATAGGATCCAATATTGGGGAATGTTCATTCTGAAGCCAACTTGTAAAGCACATGATCTAGGCAGACAACCACAAATCAGCCACATGGTAAACAACACAACCTTAAGCCTAATAGCTGCATATATATAGGTTTTTCAATACACCTCTCCCAAAAAAAATAAATGATGGGCAATGGTAATCAACAAAAGACCTCCACGAACCATTTTAGTGAAACGATGTCTGCTGTGGTTGAAGGTACCAAAGATATTAGATCTCTGGTGCCATCTACACTTAGCTTATGAGCAATCCGTTGTCTTGGAAAGACTATTGAACATAGTGGCCTGGATTACTTTTAAGTTTTCTCGCATTATAAGAGATGTATGCCTCCGATGAGATCAGCCCATCTTGCCTACGCTCCATTGCTACTGTTGATTTCATCGTTGGGTACAGCGAGGTGGGCTGATCTCAGATGGCACTCTGTTGTCATGTACTGACAAAAGTAACTAGTCCATGTGCTAGAGGAACTTGCAGTATCTGACACTAAAATATATTCACAAGGCTCAACAGCCTCAATGAACAAAGAATCATGACTATAAATGGTATAATATGGATGTCACTCAAACTATTATACATACTGGAAGGACTGAGATATACAAACATCTTGGCCAAGCTTTAAGTAAAATCATGCATAGTTATGCTGAAAATTATGCAGGTGCAAGAGTCATCCTTCACATCCACAATAATGCAAAATCTTTGAGGAGTTAAGTGAGATAATTTATATACATCATCAGGAGAGGAGTGGACTTGATTGTAGAAGCTTCTGCATCAATAAAAGTAAAAACGGTCTTGTCAAGCAGAACAACAAAAACGCATTGACCATTTTCTCGGCTAACAAGGCCACCAAGTTGCGCAACACGCATGTCATGACTGCTAGCAGCAAAAGTTCTATGACGAGTTCTGAGCAGGTTCCATCAACAGGTGTCAGTCTCTTTGTGTGATGACTCACGCAATTGTACATACTGAATACGAAAACGTGGCTGATTTTTTACACAAGGCACATATTAGTGGGTACTTATTCTTCGTAGACTAGCTAAGTTAGGGTCACAATTAGCATTGTTTACTAGACAAATTAGTGGATATTAGGATATTATTGCTTCAACAAGCTTGTTCTGCGTTAACCTGTTTTTCTTTTAATAACGGGTGCAGATATTACAGGTGGAATTCAAATTGTTTTAAAAACGTTATCGAAGAGCCCACGTTTCATACTTCCAGTTTTTGGCAGTGATAAATTACCACTACCTGACATCATACTATTTGGTTGTGAACAATTTCTTTGTATGGTTATTAGCTTGTCAAAGCTGTCGAATCTATTAATAATGTTCTAGTTGTCACATTCTGCCATCAACATTCTGCCATCAACATTCTGCCATCAACTGACGGAACATAGCTTCAGCATAATTATTACAGAGCATATCTCCAAACACGGGCCCACTTCTGGGCGCATCACATGGTTTAGCACCCACTGTAAATGATATAAATGAAATGAATGGCTACTTTAGTGAATATATAGGCCAAACTGGGCCATGAGAACCTCCTGAGAATGGTGAGGTGAATGAGATGACACTGCCCTCCAGACACATGATTCGAAACTCGAGCCCTGGTGGTCTGAGGTCGAGTACGCTACCTCCCGGTCAATGAGGCCCCCTACAATATTGAATCTTTACGAGTGAGCGGGAAAGAAACATTTTGTTTCTTTGAATCTTGAAGATCAATGTGGGGTTCGAGCCCGCGAGATCCGACTTTCCAAGCAGGTAGCCTTAACCACTACACCAGAGTCCCCGCCGAGCACCCACTGTAGCTGAAAACTAGTAGCGGGTATACATATTGTGTCCGTGATAATTTAGTAAGGTATTTACAATTTTAGCACCTAACTTAAAATAACAGTACATTTTTGTAATTGTGTGTCACATATTTCACACACGGAGCGCATTTTTCATTTTATAAACATTTATTATTTAGCGCCTAATCTAAAATAACATTACATTCGTGTAATCGTCCTTCACACAATTCAAACACGGAGCATATTTGTTAACAACGACATCATATCGCAGCAGTTTTTTTAGCGGTTTCATGACGACAACACTGCTTTTAGATATTTTCTGGAATGTATGACGCTGGATTAAATGATCCGATACTGTATATCTAATTACATCTATCTTGTACACACTGTATGAAATCAAGCATATTATCATCGGTTACATATACCTAAAATAGGAAGAAAGGTCACATCTGAGCAGTTCACGGCAGGCATGATATATCTCAGTAACTGTTTTTCTTGCCCACTTCACAGCTCCCATTGCCTGTTAGCTGTCATATGTTAGCTGTTACAAATTGTGTGTTTGTGCATTATGAATACACATACTATTTAAATGAATTATCTGTCATTAATAGCGTCAGGTATGAACTTACTTGTTTTCCAGCAAACATAAGGGATCAGGATACCCCCCGCACCCCAGGTAAATTGTTGGAGTATGACTGCTGTAGCTTGTCTAAAACTCTCCCATAAATATAACGATCACTGTTCAGAATATTCAAATGTGTGTGGCTCAATCCACTCGCCTTATTTCGAAGATATTGAAAAAGTCAAATGCTTGTTCCATAAAAAGATATGTCGGCACTTGCCAAACACGTGTTATGGTTGAGAAGATCGATGGCTGCCAGGGTGTTTGTGCTTGATCTTTGGTGGATATACAGCTTGATCTGTGCTAAAATAATAGCAGAGGTTGTTGCCTAATCTTGTAGAAATGTTTATCACACTACCATTTTGATAATACACAGACAGCCTCAATTTAAATAGAGCCTCAACCAGATATTTCGTTTGTTGTGGATCAGCACTACTAGATAATGATTGGAACTAACACCTAGACAATAAAGAAGCAAAGCTATTGAGCATCACCAGCTGCGACTATTATAGGGTGCGGTAACTTCTCTAGCTCTGTCTGTTGCTGGTTCCATGCAAAAAAAAACCAGATATATCATGTCACTATTTTGACGAGTAGGCCTATAGGGCCTATACTTTTTAGGGACATATGTATTGTCTGCTAAATTAAATGCTGTTTTCCTCTTGGCAGGTTGTTCAAGCTTATTTTTGTTAGATTGTAAATTACATTCATCATGCCTTATTTTGCCTGTAGCAACAAAAAATCAGTGACGTGCAAATTATATTATCTGCATTCATAATAATTTGGCAATGATTGTAAATAAATCAATAGAACGTTCAAGCAAGCATTTATCGGATCATTTAGACACATATTTCTGATTGTTCTCCCTAATCCTTGGTCCTGAAAATGTATATTAATTTTAAACACCAAGATTTTTTTCTAGGTGAATTAGAAACGGAGATATTAAAACATGTATATTCTGGCGGCCATTTTGAAAAATGAATCCTAATATTAAATTACCGTATTTGTAATTGCCTTTTGTGTAATCCTTGGTCCCGAAAATGTATATTTAGACACTAAGATCTTTTTTCTAAATCAATTAGAAACTGAGATATTAAAGCATGTATATTCTGGTGGACATTTTGGACATTTACTGCCATGATGGTCAAATATTAAATTTGCGTATTTATAATTGTCTTTTTTGTAATCCTTGGTCCAGAAAATATATGTTTAGACACCAAGATTTTTTCCTATGTGAATTAGAAACTGAGATATTCAGGCGGCCATTTTGGAAAATGGTCACCAATCAGGTCAAATTTGCGTATTTGTAATTGCCTTTTTTTGGAATACTTGGTCCTAAAAATGGATATTTAGATACCAAAATCATTTTTCTATGTGATTTAGAAACTGAGATATTGAGACATGTACATGTATATTCCGGCGGCCATTTTGAAAAATGGCCGCTATTAAGGTCAAGGATCAAATTTGAAATGTCCTTATAGCTAAAATTTACCGTCATGGTATGTTCTCCTAGCATGCAAAATGTCATGCTTTTATCATTAAATGAACATTTTTTTACCAGTAAGCCTGAAATGACCTTATAGCTAAAATTTACCGTCATGGTATGTTCTACTAGCATGCAAAATGTCATGCTTTTATCATTAAATGAACATTTTTTTACCAGTCAGCCTTACTATATTAACTTGGCGGGCAAAGGGGTGAAAATAATTTAAGGTTGTATAAAGACGGCTCCCAGGGAACGGGGCGCGGAATGGCAATTATGCACTTGTGAGCATCTAATCTCAGATGGCAGAGGCAAGAACGAGTAGCCCCCCCCCCCCCTTCCCGTGGCATTTCACGATGTGTGGGCCACATACCACTTCTACTCACCCTGCCCAGTCAGGTTAGACCGTCAGACTACCAGTCTGACCTTGACAACAGGTGTGTGTGATGCAGGTACGAAAAGGAGGGGGTGCGAGCAACATGAATATTCATTATGACGTCACCGGTTTACTGACTGTGGTATGGGGGTCACACTCAGGTCAGATTGTCTGGCCTGCAGGAGTTGGGCAGGGAAGAGGGGGGTTCTGAACTCATAGCACATATACGTGATATCAAGGAGTCCAACTGGATAGATGAAGATGACTAGTACTTCTACTATGATGGATATATTTCCCTGTGAGCAAGCGATATCATCCCGACGAGGTCTAAACACTGGCCTGTTGTCGTATATTCCCCGCATTAACCCTTAACCCACTAAATGAAAGAAATTAATTTAAATTTTCACCCACTTGAAGTTGTGTCTCGCTACCGCGACCCACAACTTCAAGTGAGTGAAAATTACTCATATTTGTTTCATATCAGACCAAACATTTGCAAATTTTGATGTTTAATCATACATTTCATTTTCAAAAATTGTGATTTAACCCGATAATAAAATATATTAAAAACGACCTTAGTCGTGCTTAGCGCTGTAAGGGTTTACCCATATCCTGCTGATCACGACTATTGTCGTTTTTAATCTGTTTTATTAGTCAACCAAATAACTGTTATTGGGAAAGAAATGTGTGTCTAAACATCAAGATTTTCAAATATATAATTATGCTCTAATTAAACAAATATGAGTAATTTTCAGCCACTTGAAGTTGTGGGTCGCGGTAGCGAGACACAATCTCAAGTGACTGAAAAGTAAAAAAAAAATAACCTGCAAGGATAAGGGTTAACACGAGGCTGTAAAAGGGGATGCTTAGCAATGAGTAAGTTGTTGAGCCGCCTCGGCAACCTAAAACCCGGCTGACTGATCAGTAATTGATGAGCGTGTAAACCATCCAGTGCCAATGATGGTGATTTACGTCCTCCTCTCTGGATCACAAATGATCCAGGAATTAACACTCTCATCTAGCGTACTCACCGCCCAAATCGCAATGGCAGCACTACACTGTAATATCTAAATGCAGTACCTTGTAAAGTGAGCAGATAGGCCGACTACTGGCTTTGCAGAGCAGAGCCGCTGTAGCTAAATAATATTTTGCGTTAGTCGCAGTAGTGGCATGGTCGTTCATTAGAATGTGTTCAAACCCCGCATGAAATCAGTGCACATACAGTGCCTCAAATTCATTCTCAGCAAACACGAGAAGTTAGGCCAGCGTTGAAAACGCTGTTCTAACATTGGACTAAAATTGCTTCAATATCTCTTGTTTGTTCTCAGCAAACACGAGGATTTGACCCGATGTTTTTTCAATATTGGCCCACCGCCAACGGCGCTGGACCGACATTGAAACAACATTGGGTCAAGTCTTCGTGTTTGCTGGGAAGTGCATATGTTAACCAAACAGCACTAATAATTACCATGACTGAGTGGTAAGAATACAATATAGACGGTGTTGATCTGAGAGCGAGTGTTCATCACCGTTGACTTATATAGTGGGCTTAAAATTACGAGAATAGAATAAAACAAATGGGAGTCGATTGAGCAATTGTATGAAACAAACTGACAGCAGGCAAAACTAGTTAAACATTGTTAAACAATATGTTTTGTATTGCAGGTACCCATCCGACAAAGAATCCTAAAATTAGGATTATCAAAATTTTTTCTCATTTCTATTAGAAAAGATCTGATTTATTTTCTAATGGAAATGAGAGAAAGTTAGGATAATCCTAATTTTAACCCTTTCCCCGCCGGTGCCGCATATCTTCGGGCTTTCATTTTTTATTATCACATTAAGTACGAACTTTCAAACATGTTAAAGATAAAATGTGACGTCAATAAGCAATATTTGAAAACAGTTGACCTCCATTTTGTCAAATCTGAATAATTTTCACTCACTTGAAGTTGTGGATCGCGTCAGCGAGACACAACTTCAAGTGGGTAAAAATTCAGATCGAATAATTTGGCGGTTAAAGCGTTAAGATTCTTAGTGGGACGCGCACCTGATGCTTATTGAATAACAAAACAAAAAAAAATTAATTGTCATTGTGTGCAGAAATTAAAAAGAAACATTGGATACAAGTGAGAAAATCTCAACCTTTTAGGCTGTTTGAGCCATAGGTGACAAAACATTTGCTTCGGGTCCTAAGTAATCAATTAGGATGATGTTCAGAGCCATTTATTCATTCAATCACTCTCTGGAGGCTGGTAGACTCCCTCTTGAATTATATAGCAGGCAGCTAGGGAAGGAAATTATTACCATCACTCTGTTTTTCTCATGTCCCTGTCACGACCTACCAGACACCTAATGTAGGCATCCATGGTTCACTGCAAAGTCAATATGCAGTATCTGCTTAGATGTAAAGTAAGCATACACTGTCTTTCAGCTTTGTAAAATAGCATTGTAACTTATATTTTACACATGGCATGGAGCATGATATATCGTGTCCAAAATACTGGGCTGGAAAATTGTCAAATCATCCTTGCGAAGACCTTGACAATTTGTACAAGATGCAGGATCGTATTTCTATTTATGAACTTAAGTGGGTGTGTTTTGTTTTAGTTTGTTTTTTAACCTTTTAACCGCCAAATTATTCAACCTGAATTTACACCCACTTGAAGTTGTGTCTCGCTGACGCGATCCACAACTTCAAGTGAGTGAAAATTATTCAGATTTGACAAAATGGAGGTCAACTATTTTCAAATATTGCTGATTGATGTCACATTTTATGTTTAACATGTTTGAAAGGTGGTACTTAATGTGCTAATAAAAAATAAAAACCCGAATATATGCGACACCGGAAGTTAAAGGGTTAAGTTGTTCCTGCTCTATAAATGACGAGCCTGATGATACAGCTTTAACTCTTACAACACTGAAATATTATTGTATAAACTATGGGGACCAAAGGGTTGATTTTCAATTTGAAATCATCATTGATACGTCTTCGCTAGCTGTTTCCGCTTTGTTTGAATACCTAAGTTATAGGTCTACGGCCATTATAAATATTTTAATACTTTCTGTGCGGGGACCGTCTATATAGACGTCAGAAACTGAAGTCTATCGACATCAGATTCTGACGCCAAACAGGTGATGGCGTCAGAATCTGATGTCTCTAGACGTCAGAAACTGACGTCTATCGACATCAGATTCTGACGCCATACAGGGGATGGCGGGATCACAAAGAGCACAGTAAGTGATGAAATAAACCACCCACCAAATAATGTACTGCGATACGTGGGGACGATCGCTCTGTCCGAGAAGCTGATCCATGAATTTATAGGTTTAAAAATATATCCGGCAAGGTCACACGACGGGGCATAGGACTGCTCCGCAAAGCCAAGAGGCAGTGTCTGCTTACTTTTCAAGTAAACAGATTGTAAGATCGGGATTCCAGTCCATTGATCTTAGCAACGCATCCGACTTGGTTCAATCAGATCCCGATTCCCAGTACCGTAGTACTGGCAGAAAGTAATAACTCGAACAAGTATTCAAATTTAATATAGCATGGCTGATGACAGTGCTTCTCTCGTACTTTAACTCTCGTTACTCTCTGGTCTTAATCTCGTACCAATCTGCCCCTGTCATCAGCATGGCGTCTTTTTATTCAACCTCTCATAGCATCACATTTACATAGCATACATCGCGCGGCCTATCGGCGAAGCCCCGTGGCGAGGAGATAGGGCCGGGAGGTGGATCCCAGTGCCCTCCCCTGGCGACGGGTCGCCGGTAGGTGGCGCGATCAGCGGTGTTTACTCAGGCCTTTGATACCCCCCGCTTGTGTGCTGAAGGTTTAACCCCTGTCGCTGCGGCTGCCGCCGATTGCTTGGCTCAGCAATTGGCACGTCTGGTTGCGTCATAGACTTCGCCATGTCCGTGACGATCTGTGGCAGCCGCCTTGATCACAGGTCGGTTTTATTAGGGCTGTCGTAAATGTAACAAACAATCCAACCACTTGTCAAACTAGGGGATTACATATCGTCCTGTCTTACGTCAAGTCGTTGATTTGTCGTGCTACGGCAGTCCCCAATAAAGGTGAATAATAATAGTAATAATATAACATTATTATATATGTGAATCATTGGATGTACATCCAGGATTCTACATCCGTCCCCCTCTTTTTAGTCAAGATCTTATCTTGACATAATTACCTTAGTGCTCACCGTGAAAGGTGACAATACAAATGATTCAATAAACATTCAACTGTGACTAGGAGTTATCTTGCAAAATACCACTATAAGTGCTATTTTGTTGGACATTGCCCGTTGATAATCTAACAGTCATACATTTATCTGTGAAACATCAGATAATTGTCTACATTGTTCAATATTCAATGTACAGTTCGCCGTTCCGAATAGGAACGTTAAAAACTCATTTATAGTTCATTCTCTGTCTGTTTAGAAACATACAGACGTTAACATACCTACCACGTTCCGTCATTGTACGTCTTGTTGTTCTAAAAGCAATGGTAAGCACTTATTTTATAGTTCTTCAAATGTTTGTTGAAAATCATATAGACATTAATCTATCAAATATACACCATTTCTGTTGACGTACGTCTCGTCGTTCCAGAATGAACGGAAAAAACTCCCTTTATAGTTCTTTATATGTTTGTTGAAAAATCATACAGACATAAATCTATAAAATATACACAATTTCTATCGATGTGCGTCTCCTCGTTCCAAAACTAACGGTAAATACTCCTTTATAATTACATATGTGTTTGTTGAAAATCATCCATACACAAAATACACACATTTTCACATCGTTGTACCACTCATCGTTCCGGCGGAACGGTAAATACTTATTTTTATAGTTCTTTATATGTTTGCTGAAAATCATACAGACATTAATCTATAAAATATACCCAGTTTCGTATCATTGTACATCTCATCGTTCCAAGGGAACGGTAAATACTCATTTTATAGTTCGTTATGTTTGTTGAAAATCATACAGACATAAATCTATAAATAGACACATTTTCATATCGTTTACCTCTCATCGTTCCGGCGGAACGGTAAATACTCATTTTTTATAGCTCCTTATATGTTTGCTGAAAATCATACAGACATTAATCTATAAAATATACCCAGTTTCGTATCATTGTACATCTCGTCGTTCCAAGGGGAACGGTAAATACTTATTTTATAGTTCTTAACATGTTTGTTGAAAATCATACAGACATTAATCTATAAAATATAACCAATTTCGTAACATTGTACATCTCATCGTTCCAAGGGAATGGTAAATACTTATTTTATAGTTCTTAACATGTTTGTTGAAAATCATACAGACATTAATCTATAAAATATAACCAATTTCGTAACATTGTACATCTCATCGTTCCAAGGGAATGGTAAATACTTATTTTATAGTTCTTTACATGTTTGTTGAAAATCATACAGACATTAATCTATAAAATATAACCAATTTCGTAACATTGTACATCTCATCGTTCCAAGGGAATGGTAAATACTTATTTTATAGTTCTTTACATGTTTGTTGAAAATCATACAGACATTAATCTATAAAATATAACCAATTTCGTGTCATTGTACATCTCGTCGTTCCAAAGGGAACGGTAAATACTTATTTTATAGTTCGTTATGTTTGTAGAAAATCATACAGACATAAATCTATAAATAGACACATTTTCATATCGTTTACCTCTCATCGTTCCGGCGGAACGGTAAATACTCATTTTTATAGCTTCTTATATGTTTGCTGAAAATCATACAGACATTTTTCTATAAAATATACCCAATTCCGTATCATTGTACATCTCGTCGTTCCAAGGGAACGGTAAATACTCATTTTTTTTTATAGCTCTCCATATGTTTGTTGATAATCATACAGACATTATTCTAGAAAATATACCCAATTTCGTATCAATTACCCATGGTACTAAAATACGGTACTCGTCGTATCTCCTTTTAGTACAACCTCAAAATGCAATATCACTAAACAGCTAATGAAAGCGCTTTAAAACATGTGATTTCACAAAGCAGTAATATTACTGAACGACTAATTAAAGTAATTCGAAAATACACAATGTCGATGAGCGGCTAGTTAAAGCAACTTGAAATCCATTGTATCAATTAACCCATGGTACTAAAATACGGTACTCGTCTTATCTCTTTTTAGTACAACCTCAAAATGCAATACAACTAAACAGCTAATGAAAGCGATTTAAAACATGTGATTTTACAAAGCTGTAATATTACTGAACGACTAATTAAAGTAATTCAAACTTACACAATGTCGATGAGCGGCTGGTTAAAGCAACTCATTGTATCGATCAAACAATAATACTAAGATACGGTACTCTTCGTATCCTCTTTATATCATAAAGTAGCTAATTAAAACAACTCACTGTATTTTATGAAAATACAATGTCGCTGAACAACTACTGAAAGTCATTAAAATATGTAAACGGCTAATTAAAGCTATTCAAACTACGAACTTACTTGTCTGGGCATACTGTGCATCAGAAGCCATTTACATCGAAGTCTCCCCCCAAAGACATACAATGATCGTCGGCTACGCGTCGACATTAGATCGTTATAATAATACCGTGTCAAGCATTCTAGTCTCCCCCCAAAGACATATCATAACCGTCCATAACACGTTGTCTGTCAATTATCAATTCGTTAACGTTGTACATTGTGATCCAGCTGTGAAAATACATCCCAGTTCGTCAATGTCACAGAACAACTAATTAAAGTAATTCAAAAATAAATAAAATAAATGAATAAAGATAGACCAATATCACTGAACGGCTAATTAAAGCAATTCGCGCGGGTGGTCATGCCACCTCGGTATTTAATATTACAGCCTACTAAATACCTTGGGAACAATTTCGGTCATGACCAGTCTTTCTCGTGTAAGCTGCACGGGACTGTCGTTCCTGCTGACACACTCCCACTTCCAGATTAAATGCTCGGCACGTTGCCGTAGCACTGTTTGCCAGGTACAGCGATGGGCGTGGGGATGTTGTAGCCGACACAGAGACAGTGCTGCCACTAGAATACTCACGAGGCCATGTGCCCAACGCGGCATGTTCGTCCCGCTGCCTGGCCTGCGTTTGGCTACGTCCCTGCTCTCCATTGCGTTTGCGTCCAGCGGCCTGAACTGCGTTCTTCTTTGTCTCCGCTCCTGATACGGACCTCAGCTGCTCTTCCAAGAGGCGCTGTCTGTGATAGGACCTTGGCGGGAACTTCTCTGCAACCTCTCTGTCACCTCCGCCTGTTTTACCCATGGCTAGAATGCACAGGAACTCGGATCCCGTGGCTCCTGGATGCCATCCATCACTTCTCTTTGTGCCGTCCATCATCATTTCAGCTACCTCACCATCACGGCTCTGCATCCATCGCCCAATGGTAGCTCTGTCCATTTTCTAGGCGAGCATTATGTCAGCGTGGCCTCCCAATGTCAAACTTTGGCTTTGTTCAGCTGCTGCTAATGTCGTGTTCGCGTTAGCCATTCTGTCACACTTCCTGGTCTTTAGGCAAGATCGCCAGTTGTAAGATCGGGATTCCAGTCCATTGATCTTAGCAACGCATCCGACTTGGTTCAATCAGATCCCGATTCCCAGTACCGTAGTACTGGCAGAAAGTAATAACTCGAACAAGTATTCAAATTTAATATAGCATGGCTGATGACAGTGCTTCTCTCGTACTTTAACTCTCGTTACTCTCTGGTCTTAATCTCGTACCAATCTGCCCCTGTCATCAGCATGGCGTCTTTTTATTCAACCTCTCATAGCATCACATTTACATAGCATACATCGCGCGGCCTATCGGCGAAGCCCCGTGGCGAGGAGATAGGGCCGGGAGGTGGATCCCAGTGCCCTCCCCTGGCGACGGGTCGCCGGTAGGTGGCGCGATCAGCGGTGTTTACTCAGGCCTTTGATACCCCCCGCTTGTGTGCTGAAGGTTTAACCCCTGTCGCTGCGGCTGCCGCCGATTGCTTGGCTCAGCAATTGGCACGTCTGGTTGCGTCATAGACTTCGCCATGTCCGTGACGATCTGTGGCAGCCGCCTTGATCACAGGTCGGTTTTATTAGGGCTGTCGTAAATGTAACAAACAATCCAACCACTTGTCAAACTAGGGGATTACATATCGTCCTGTCTTACGTCAAGTCGTTGATTTGTCGTGCTACGGCAGTCCCCAATAAAGGTGAATAATAATAGTAATAATATAACATTATTATATATGTGAATCATTGGATGTACATCCAGGATTCTACACAGATACTGTATTTTGGCTTTGTACGGCAAAGTAGACAAATTATGCTAATACAATCTGATAATGAAATATAAATGTTAATTCTATCGAACAACCTCCATTATTTTTCTAAAATAAAATTATTTCATCAAATAAAATGTTTGTTCGCGATGTGCAATTCATGATCCATCCTTTTTTGCAGAATGTAAAATAATTTCTGCTCTATAGTTGCCCTGAAAGTCTTCTGTGTATGCACTGTCACGTGTGTAAATACTGACTCACCATTGGCCACTTCAAGAGTGCAGCTCTGCAGTGCAAAGGCAAAAGGCAGTAGCTGCTCACTTGTAAAGTGAGCAGTCACTGCCTTTCGGCTTCGCACTGTCGCTCGTCTTGCATAACTCTTTGACTGGGCATGCCCAGGCAAATTGTATCGTGTTTGCGGTGGGTGATATTTTATGTAGAAAAATACGACCACGACTAATTCGTATGCATATATGGGAAGAGTAGATTGGTTTAAAAAGTCACAGCTTATTGACTGCCGCAAACGAGAAAATTCTGGGAAATATAATTCCAATACTAACCGTGGTGAATGATTTTCGCTAATTTTTTCAGTTAATTATCAGCCAATTCTCATTAAAGTTTTAAAGCCTTCTAGTCATGGGTGACGACCCTGAAAAGATAATCTATTCCACATGTAGTAAATAAACAAAAAGTCACCGTTTTTTAACCCATTATTAGCTTCGTCTCAGAATTTTATTACATGTCAAATGGTCCCGCTTCTAAAATACCTTCTGAAACTTCGCGTAGTCGCCCGGCCCATGACTAGAAAATATTATTGTCTGTGCAAAATATCGTGAAAATTGGTTCAGAATTGCCTGAGGATTCAGCGAAATTCATTCTCCCTGGTTGATGAATTTATCGTAAAACTGACTATAGCAAAGTGTTCAGGAAGCAAGAGTATCTTTGTTTTTACACAGATATTAATCAGTATGCGGCGCCAACATAGTGTGGTGTCTTTCCAGCAGACAAAGTGATTCCCAACAGACAGGAGACACTGACCGTCAGATGCTAGGCAGTTCAAAATACATTACATGAATGTTTTCAATCGTACTTGCATATATGTTTTCTGAACTTGCATTGATGTTTTCTGATTTCGGATGAAAATTTGCAGTCGTACTGGCATAAGTATTTTCTGAACTTGCATAAGGTTTTCTTAACATGCATAAATATTTTCTGAACATGCATAAATGTTTTCTGAACTTGAATAAATGTTTTTAATCTTACTCACATAAATGTTTCCTGAACATGAATAAATGTTTTCTGAACATGCATAAATGTTTTCTGAATTTGCATAAATGTTTTTTTCCGAACTTGCATAAATGTTTTCTGAACTTGCATAAAGTGTTTTCAATCGGACTGGCTTAAATGTTTTCTGAACTTGCATAAATGTGTTGTGAACTTGCATAAATGTATTCTTGGCTTGCATAAATGTTTTCTGAACTTACATAAATGTTTTTAATTGTACTTGCATCAATGTTTCCAAGCGTACTTGCATAAATCATTTCAATCGTACTTGCCTAAATGTTTTCAAACTCACTTGCATCAATGTTTTCAAGCGTACTTGTATAAATGTTTTCTGAACTGGCATACTTGTTTTCTGAACTTGCATTAATGTTGATGTCACCTGTGGGCCACCGTATGAGACCCCTGTTGAAATTTATCATGTGATGACTAGCAAAAATGATCAGGGCTGTTCCATTTAATGTGTAATGAAGTGTAGCGTGTGACAATTTTAGTAGATAGATGGCGATGACCAGATGACACCTACCTACTTGACGATATCACGAGCAGTAAGCACTTATTGATGTTTGTCTTTGCACTTCCGGATTATCATCGAGCGTAAGTAATTCACCCTTTAAGCGCTGAGCAGGACTAAAATCGCTTTTAATCTGTTTTATTAGCTAGTTAAATCACAATTATCAGCGGGAACGAAGTGTGTGTTTAAACCAAGATTTGCAAATTTTGGGTTTTAAATTAAACAAACGTGCGTGGTTTTCATCCACTTGAAGCTGTGGATCGCGGTAGCGATCCACAGCTTCAAGTGGGTGAAAATTCAAATAAGATACCTTCGCGGGTAAAGGGTTAATTGAATACGTCAAGGCAATAAGAGGCTCTACTTTTTTCTACGTGTGGAAAAATACTGCCGTGCAAAGCCAAAAGGCGTTATATGCTCACTTTACAAGTAAACAGATGCCGCCTTCTGGATTTGCAGGCCAGAGTACCAGGACGACGTGTGATTTACGCGTCTGTAATCTGGGTATTATCTCATCAGGCGGCGGTCAGCGTCCTCTTAACGCACGGATCATCGGGATCCGCCAGGGACTCATACATATGTATGGACGCTCGTCCGACAAAGACTGGCTGTGGCGTCACAGATGCCGGCCGCCGATATAAACCGAGAAAAAACGGAGAACGGTGCGGGGACAGTATAGTCAGATCGTTGGACCAGATTTGACCGACTTAGAAAACAACATAAGCGCCAGTGTTTGCCTGTTTTTTGAGGGCCGTTTTCCGCTTGTAATATGGCAAGATAACCCTGCTGTCACAATGAAGACAGCGTTTCAGCAATCGTCACACTTGTTTTAGAACATTTAAAAAAATACTTATCGATTCCGCTATCGCGGCAGCTTTAATTCATCGTGTAACGTGTTTTTTCTTGAGATGGGGTTTCCAGAGAAGAGAACGGGTAAAATGCTGTAACGAATGAGTCGTCTTAGTTTTCAAAGAATGCAGATAATGCTAAGCGGGGCAGAATGAAGATAAGACTCGCCGCATCACCAGTCTCTGCACACTCCTATGTAAAATAAACCTGGCGATCTAATTCATCCCCTAGCAGCTAAAGGGTCTTCCCTGCCACTCACCAGAATGGAGGATAGGATTATTTAGCAGGAGCCATATGGTGTGTTACCTGTCACTCATTATAGACCTAAGGGAAGATAGAACCATTTTACCGGAACTATATAGTGTATTAACTGTCACTTATCAGTGTAAGATAGGACTATTCCTACCTGCCACTCATTAAAAGGGCAGATAGAAACATTTATCCAGAGATAAAATGTTTCACATGCCACTTATTACAGGGGCAGATAGAACCATTTTTCTTTGAGAGAAGAATATAGTTCGTCAACATGTTCCGTTGTTGGATCAGTTACATACTACGATTTTTGTCTTTGACTTGCAATGTGAAATAATGTCGATAATAACAGAAAAAACGAAAAGGAAGCACATTCAGCTATAATTACACGTCACACTGAACATGATATAATGAGACTGAAAAAAATATTTCAAGCTAAAGTAAATGGTAATCATGATAATGACGTAGTTCACTTAATTGATGACCTTCATTACCTGACGATCAGCATGACATAATTATTTAATCATTAAGAAATCAGTCAACACTTTCCAATCTTATGTATTCGGCTTTTTTTTCAACCACTTGAAAGATTATTCGACACACATGTAAGGCCGCAATTAACTAGCTTAGTATGAGAGGCAGGGAGCGTACGTCTTTCCTATCTCAAAATACCCCGTAGCGGGAATGATAGGTGACTCTAAATTAACGCAGACCCCTCGCGGGCTAATGGTCCTAAGCTGTCAGACGCCCTGACCTTGACCAAAATGTGCAGTCATTCATAAGACAGTCCAAGGTAACACACACCCTATGCCGATTTACCATTGGGCCAGCGTCGCAGACGATGCCCAACGGTAAATCGGCATAGGTGCAACGTCTTGTGCTGTACATGTGTGACAATTTATAGGAGACGTCCCTCGGCGGGCATTGACAAGTCCTGAATACGGTAGCAGAGCCTCTGAATCCGGAGATCCGCACGATCCCGAGGTGATTGTCCAACGCTCTGTAGGTAATCATCTACGACCCCTCCGGGATGAAATCGCTTAAATTTTCTGGCACTAGAGTCTAGGTCGGCCTTTCTTCGTCTGTTCCAAATACATAATGTTTATCACATTAAATCATAAGAAAAGTGAGTGAGTGAGTGAGTGAGTGAGTGAGTGAGTGAGTGAGTGAGTGAGTGAGTGAGTGAGTGAGTGAGTGAGTGAGTGAGTGAGTGAGTGAGTGAGTGAGTGAGTGAGTGAGTGAGTGAGTGAGTGAGTGAGTGAGTGAGTGAGTGAGTGAGTGAGTGAGTGAGTGAGTGAGTGAGTGAGTGAGTGAGTGAGTGAGTGAGTGAGTGAGTGAGTGAGTGAGTGAGTGAGTGAGTGAGTGAGTGAGTGAGTGAGTGAGTGAGTGAGTGAGTGAGTGAGTGAGTGAGTGAGTGAGTGAGTGAGTGAGTGAGTGAGTGAGTGAGTGAGTGAGTGAGTGAGTGAGTGAGTGAGTGAGTGAGTGAGTGAGTGAGTGAGTGAGTGAGTGAGTGAGTGAGTGAGTGAGTGAGTGAGTGAGTGAGTGAGTGAGTGAGTGAGTGAGTGAGTGAGTGAGTGAGTATACACTGCTAATCAGTGGTGTCTCACTGAAGTTTACAGCTGTGGAATTTGCACTATTGTCTGCACAGAGGAGCAAGCTGGAGGGTTTGGATCATTTAGTTGATCACGTCGATGTACCGGATGTAATTCGGGCTAGTTCCTTGGCGTTCTGGATCGTCAACTTGACACGCCTGTGGCAGGAAATAGGTGTAGATGCCTCAGTTCTAGAGGGATAGAATCACGTGATAATCCTTGGTGTGGTATTGTTAACTATTTATAGCGTGTCAGGCAAGGAAGAATGTCAAGGGCTGCCTGTGTTAACCCTTTAACCGCCAAGTTATTCAAATTGAATTTTCCCCCACTTGAAGTTGTGTTTTGCTGGCGCGATCCACAACTTCAAGCGTGTGAAAATTATTCAGATTTGACAAAATGGACGTGGACTATTTTCAAATATTGCTGTCACGTTTTATCTTCAATATGTTCGACAGCTAATAAAAAAGTAAAAAACGAATATAAGCGGCACCAGCGGTTGAAGAGTTAAGCATGTGAAGCATAGATTAAGAAAAAGACACGAACACACCCTATAAAATGAGTCCCGTATTTCGTGCGGTGGAAGATTGTGTCATATTCTTAATTGTTATTTAAGTTATACATGCACGACTAGTAGAGGGGCATATAATATGCCATTCCCAGTCTTATTTTTTCTCTCCGTGGGTGATCTGGGTTAAGAAAATAGCTGGAGCTAAGATGACAAAATTAATATGTTTTTTTCAAGTTATCAACCTGAAAGTGCTGATGACTTCTAAGAACGTCAGATTTTGACTTCTAAAGACTGTCCCTGCGCTGAAAGGCTTAACCCTTTAACCGCCAAATTATTCAATCTGAATTTTCACCCACTTGAAGTTGTGTCTCGCTGACGCGATCCACAACTTAAAGTAAGTGAAAATTATTCAGATTTGACAAAAATGGAGGTTAACTCTTTTCAAATCTTGCCGGTTGATGTCACATTTTATCTTTAACTTATTTAAAATGTGGCACTTAATGTGCTAATAAAAAATGAAAACCCGAATATATGCGGCACCGGCGGTTAACGGGTTAAAGTAAGTCATGGTCTTGACACTATGATCATTGGTCAAGGTGCTAATATTTAACGACGACCCTGTTGTTCAATCTTCATGAAATCAGCCTTGAACTAGATTTGAAAAGGCAGTATACTCAGCCAACACGAGACGTTGAACCAATGTTGTTTTAATGTTGGACCGCCGTCTTCGACGTCGTCCCTACATTAAAACAACACTGGTTCAACGTCACGTGTTTGCTGGGTGTGCTCACTTTAGAATAATCTCAATATGCTCTTATTCAAGATCAAGAGGAGGTCTATGGAGAATATATCCAGACATGCAATATCATGCAGCGCAAATTAGGAAAGCATAATAGAATAAACCATAATGATTGTATCTGCTGTCCTGGGGCCCATCCCACTGAAATTCATAAAATGAAAATTTACCTTTATCTGATTTCCGTTAGAAAAGTTAAGATTTATTTTATCTTTTCTAATGGAAATGGGGGAAAGTTAAGATAATCTTCATTTTAGGATTCTGTATAGGATAAAACCCGAGGAGCTCTACATTCATAACTGTGAAAAGGGTTGAGGCCGAAGACGGAGGCTTTTTTCATAGCTATGAATAGAGAACCCGGAGGGTTCTAATTGACTTAAAACACTTAAAACATTGACTTAAAACAACCAGGTTTATAGTCTGATATCAAGTCTGAAGACCTATTATCCGACTCTATGGGCGCGGGCCCTCGGGTAGTGCCTTTCACGCCAGAGTTCGGGGTTCGGTTCCCGGTCTAGGCGGTTTGAAAGAAACAAAAATGTTTCTTCCCCATCCTCGTGTGAAAGTCAGTATTGTGGGGAGCCTCCGTGACTGAGAAGTAGCGTGCTCGGCCTCAGACCGCCAGGGCTCGAATTTAGAATCCTGTGTCTGGAGGACAGTGTCATCTCAATCATCTCACCATCCTCAGTAGGCCCTGGCCCAGTTTAGCCTATGTGTGCACAAAGGTGGCCTAAAGCCAGATTCATTCATTTTCCTCATCCGACATCTTACCCACCTGTTCATTCGTGTGCCATTTCAACTATACAGAGAGCAGGCCGCCACCCACAAGGTAACCGTTGTTATTTCCCACTAAAGTCTGAAATTATAAATGTAAATGTGCAGGTTTATAGTTTGATATAAAGTTTGAAGACCTATCATCCGACCTTATATCTGGTCCTGTTCATTCGTGTGGCATTTCAACTACACAGAGAGCATACAGTCCTGCAGCCTTTTCGGCGCATTGAACTTATCGCACACATTGCCATCTCTGTCCTATCAGGTACTCATTTTCACCTGAGTCAAGTGAAGCATTTAAGGGTTAAGTGCCTTGCCCAAGGACACAACATCTTAACAATGTCCCAAGATTGAGAGGGGAGAAAACATGATATTTCTCTGAAAATTCGGCACCAAGCGGGATTCGAAACCGCACGGCAGGCAGCGACATCGGCAGAGCGCCACGCTCTAACCATTGCGCCATGCATATCCCTCTTTCTACGTAACAGATAGATCCCACGTGCCGCCACGTCTGAACTCAGGATCAAGGAGAGCGAGATGATAATTAAGATGTCCGTGATTGATCGCAACTTCTCTTCCATTAGATGACTGCTGTGACTGAGTGACCACCGTGACCATTGGTGCACAGATGCGACCACCTTGACCATTGGTGCACGCAGTCTTCTAACTGTTTTCGGACCCCTCACAAAGACAGCGTATGTTTTGCTCGACCACTGCAGCTTTTACCAAACACGGGCCCATGTTGGTTTAATATTGTGCCACCGTCTGAGACAGTGGCCCAATATTAAACTAACATGTATTCAATGTGTTGATTTACCCCTTTAACCGCGGATCCAGATTATGTTCGTTCTTTATTTGTTTATTAACACATTAAATAGACTACCATGTTAAGGACAAAATGTGACATCCACCGGACAGATTTGAATATCGTTGACCTCCATTTTGTTAAATCTAAATAATTGTCACTCACTTGAAGTTGTGGATCGTGTCAGCGAGACATAACTTCAATTGGGTGAAAATTCAAATTCACTAATCAATAACTATTAGCACATTAAATAGGCTACCATATTAAAGACAAAATGTGACATCCACCAGACAGATTTCATTTTGTTAATATATCTAAGTAATTTTTACTCACCTGAAGTTGTGGATTGCGTCACTGAGACACAAATTCAAATGGGTGAAAATTCAAATTGAATAATCTGGCGGTTAAAATATTATAAAACGCACAATTTTGTTCCTCAGAAGGTACCACTGCCTCAGTGGCAGATTCAGAGGGCGCACCGCTCCCCCGTTCAAGGTCCTAAAAAAACACGTCCAAATTTGGACCGAAATATGTTCTAGAATGCAGCGTTTGAAGCATCAGATTTCAAAATTTTCCGGGGGAGCAGACCCCTCCCCTAGTTATTTCAATCTAAAACTTAGTCGACTAATCTGCCAGCATAGATTGCATGGTGGATTGTGATACTAATTTGAATTCGGATTGCTAGTCTTGTCTGTTTATGTGATGGAATGATATAATTTTAGAAATGGCCAAAGAGAAATAAAATGAATCGGGCTTTAGGCCACCTTTGTGCCCATATAGGCTAAACTGGGCCAGGAGAACCTCCTGAGGATGGTGAGATGATTGAGATGACACTGTCCTCCAGACACAGGATTCGAAATTCGAACCCTGGCGGTCTGAGGCCGAGCACGGTAACTCTCGGTCACGGAGGCTCCCCACAATACTGACTTTCACACGTGGATGGGGGAGAAACATTTTTGTTGTTTCTTTTAAACCGCCGAGACCGGGAACCGAACCCCGAGCTCTGGTGTGAAAGGCAGCGGTGCTAACCACTACCCTAGGGCCCCCGCCCAAATGGCCAAAGAGAAACTGACGTGTTCATTCTTGCGGTTATATGCTCTTATAGTATAGAGCATATAAGAAGCTGACTGTGCCAGCTGTGGTGTGATTAAATTCTAGTAGAAAATTGGCCCTCCCACCCCCAATCTGTAATTGCCTGGATCCGCCCTGGACCCGATTTCTCATCAGGCCTTATATCACATTACATCTGCTCTTCAGTCCTGATTTTAAAACAAACGCAAATGTGACTCTCTCATGACACGTCTTACTAATAGGAAACAAAACTACGGGAAATGTTGCTAGTAAACTTTGCCAAACAAATCGCACAAAATAAAAAGAGAAAAGACGAACCATCAATAAAACAATGCAAAATATGACAGTAAATCATCTCCAAACTACTCAATTAATCAGAACGCTCAGAACACATCCACTGAATCTTTTTATCTCGTACAGCGCTGACATATGTTTGTATAAACCATGGAGACCAAAGGGTTTTTTCAATTTGATATCATCGTAAATGTCTTGGATGACTCTTTCCGCTTTATTTGAATACCTATATGTCATGGGTCTATACGGCCGTCATAATTGTTTAATTCTTTCAGTGCGATGACCGTCTTTAGACGACAAAATCTGACGTCTGTAGACGTCAGATTCTGACGTCTTAAGACGGTCCCCACGCTGAAGGATTAACAAATAGGCCCACTTTTTAGATAAGAGTGGGGGTTTTCTGTCATATCAGGACGTAGCATCATTGTTTGCAATCAGGTCGTAGAGTAAGCGAGCACAGACGTCAGATTCTGACTCTGGAGACGGTCCCCGCGCCGAAAGGGTGAATTTTCTCAGGGACAATGGACATTTGTTTGCGGGCGCGGTATCCCTAAGCCAGGAATGTCTTGAGTATATTCTGCGGGGTTAGGAGCTTGCCAGTGCTAAATGATGGAGCGGGAGGAATTCCGGGGAGAATCTATTAGGATCAGGATGTGATGCACCATAGCACAGCGGGATTAGACCGGGCGAGAGAGAAAGAGCCCACACATTATCAGCCCTATAAAGGCCGAGTCCAAACTCTATTAATCGCCAGATCTCCCTATACAGATTGCGCAGACAAAACCTAATGAAAAACTAAATTAAAAAACTGGAGGCTAAGGAGACTCACGGTATATTATAATAGGATGTTATACAGATCATAAGTTGAATTAGGGATTTTGTTTAATAAAATACCCACGAATCACTCAAATGAAAGCTTAGAGCATCCTTTTTGAGATGGATTCTACTGTTTTTCATTAAATGAATTTTATTTAAAATATACCATGTGGTGCATGAATATAACGATGGAGATCAAATGGTTTATAAATATGTGTTGGCTTTAGGCCTTTATTTAATTATTATAGTATACAGTGGCACAAGGATAGCTCATTGGTAGCGTGGTTGACTCAGAGCCGGGGGTACCGGGCTCGAGTCCCGTTGCGACCGATACTTCTTTGGTGAACATATATGCAGTGACCCAAACTGTTTAAAATCGTGGGATAATAATGCAACCGAGCGTATAACCGATTCGCGCCGCATAAAAAAATGTACAAAAAAAATAAAGAAATAGAAATGACCAAGTTGACAATAATTATGTATATGGTCAATAAAACCTTTTACAATTAAAATTAAATATAACATAATGAAATAAATACGAAAACCACCATTCAGCTGCTAATCTGATTTCAAATTAATCATTATCATGGGCAATAGAGATGGCCATTCAGGACGAATTTGATGATTTTCGGTGTGGCTGAATCAATACATCACTTCCATTTTACACCTGTGGAGCGTCGCGCGGTCGCTGCGCAGCGCCCGGTGTGAGCGGGGCGGTGCGGGCTAGGGTCGCACTGGCCATCGGGGTGGCTAATATAAAAGTCTAGACAGATAAAAAAACACTAAAGATTCCCCTGATTGATTGCAATCGATGTCTCAGAGTAATGTTTCGTCCCATTTTAACAAGAAAGACGTTAACCCTTTAAGTGCTAATCGAGTTCACAGCCGTTTTTTTGTCCTCAACCCTTTAACCGCCAGTGCCGCATATATTCGGGTTTTCATTTTAGTACCACCTTTTAAACATGTTAAAGATAAAATGTGACATCAATCAGCAATATTTGAAAACAGTTGACCTCCATTTTGTCAAATCTGAATAATTTTCACTCACTTGAAGTTGTGGATCGCGTCAGCGGGACACAACTTCAAGTGGGTTAAATTCAGGTTAAAGGGTTAAAAACCTTGCCAGAGAAATGTGCATTATATTTGCGAATTTAGCATATGTTTTGATTCAGATTGTACAAAATTATATTAGATTTTTAGCCACTTGAAGTTGTGGGTTGCGGTAGCGAAACACAACTTCAAGTGGCTAAAAAAGATAATATTGCGCTTTAATGGTATTTTTTTTCTTCACTTTCTCCTCACACACACCCCCCCCCCCCATGTGTGCGTGCAGATATAAATTACTTTGTTTTTGTTGCATTTGTAGTTTCTCAATATCGATCACTAGTGTTTCACACTGGGATATTCCACAGTCGTACCCATCAGTGGTATTTATTAGAGGTTCCCATAAGCAGACGATGCAGTCTGGCGGGGCTAAGCGGTTCACGTTGAGCCTTCACAGGGACACTAACTGGCCGTAAATAAAAGAAGACAATGACCGCGATGTACTTGTGTACATGTATCCTTTCCGCTCTGCAAAGCTGAAAGGCAGTATCTGCTTACATGTAAAGTGAGCAGATATGGCACTTTGGCCGCTTGACAGAAGGCTCTCGCAAAAAACCTTTTTATTTGGTTACAGGCCTAGTATGTTACTGTGGCATCCCCGATAGTTATCTTTATATATACTAGTAATTATGTTTGAACCTTTTGGTCCAAATATATTAAGGTTTGAATGGATCTCGACACTTTTATTATTCTATGTCGAGGGCTATTACTCCCTGAGTTTTTATCCAACTTACTTCAAACCTTGGCACAATGATCCTTAGGTTTTGTGGAGGTGTGCTCTGACTTTTCTAAGTCATACGTCATGTTCTTAGGGATTTTTTTCAGTATTTTCACTATGTGGATCAATGTTGGTACATTTATGTACTTGTCTATCGGCAGAAGTCCATGAATGAATCTTGGCCAGTCAATTTAGGGGCCCATTGTCAGAGGCGACACGACTGGCTAGCACCCTTTGAAAACCCTCTACATTTAATCAATTAAAATACAGAGGCCTATATCCAATAACATTTCAATGTGGGGCCAGCGTCGCGGAGAGTTGCTCAGAATTGAGCCAACATTAGGTGTTTGATATGAACAGTAGAACCTTTCAAATGCTGCATTTTAACATTGAACTAACAGTTGTAATTCCATCAAATACGAAACGTCGACGCAATGTTGGTTTAATGATTGGCCAGCGTCGCAGACAGTGATACAGCATTAAACCAACAAAGAAGTCAGAATCCAGAAGTCTAAAATTCTAATCAAAATAACCCAACAATATTTAAAATGGTCGCAAAAAAACGTACAAAACGTAGTCCAAACATTATTGGTACTTGAAAAGTCACAATTCCCCTCTAGTTATATTTGTGCACTGCCCAAATATATTGGTTTCTCTTTAGATCTTTAATCTTATTATTCTGTGCAGGTTTTTTGCGACGCTATTTCTCCCTGCGTTCTTATCAAATCAGCATGAAATTTGTACACGATATTCCCAGAGTAGTCAGGTATATACTGCTATGACTTTTCTAAGTCATCCATCATGTTCTTCCGGATTTATCTGGATCCGTCTACTCTTGAAAGGCAAAAGGCAGTTTCTGCTTACTTGTAGAATGAGCAGATACTACCTTTTGACTTTGCACGGCACGTAGGCCTATACTAGGTACAATGGTGTACATGACGGGTGATTCTCCATTCATTGCCAGGAGGGTGAACAGAGCTCCCCTATGTGCAGAATGACTCCACCCTATAGTCTTTAGATTTCATAATAAAAATACATTTGTCCAATGTTTCAATTCCGGGCCAGCGTCGCAGACAGTGGCACAGTATAAAACCAATATGGTGTATTTGGTATGGACAGTTGAAACATTTGAAATGCTACAATTAAAATAACATTTGCAATTCTATTCAAACACAAAACGTTGAATCAATGTTGTTTTGATGTTGGGCTAGCGTTGCGGATAGTGATACAACCTTAAGTCAACAGAGATACAAGTCAATGTGTGTACTGGGCACTCTGAATGCGATTCCATTTGACAAACAAATATATATCTATTTAAAAGTGCAAAAGCTCAGGGGACTTATGAAATTTGAAGTCTGAAGTCCGAAGTTTAAAATTCCAGCTCAGAATGGCTGCCAAAAAACTTATACGCGAAATTCCGATCAATCTGTCATAATAAAAATAACCCAACAAAATTCAAAATGGCCGTCACAAAAACTCTAGCCCAAATATTATTGTTACTTGAAAAGTCACAATTCAGGTCTAGTTACAAACTGCTCTGCAAAGCCAAAAGTAAGCAGTCCTGTTTGTCGAATAATTATGTTATTACTGGGCTCTGGAACGACCAGGGTGAATCTGTTATAATATTAGATTAAGTGGGGATTATGTTGTAATAAAATTGCGAATCCCTGGAAAAGGATGTTCTGTCGAGCATGTGAATCCCTGGCAGCAGTGTATAATATTGAAAATGGTCAGCCAAGCTCAAGTGCAATGAAAAGACATCACTCTGGAGGAAACCCCTACGGCATCATGGTGTCCCCTGTACAAGGAAATGTATGCTCGATCACCAGTACTAGCCGAGTGTGTGGAAACAAAATATGGCTCATCACTGCCATAGACAAGTCGGTCTTGTATTTTACTCCCGACAAATTAGAGAGTGGTTCAGCCTGTCACATGACGAGATCAGCCAATCACCGCTGTAATTCTATTCAGTTGTTATTTAAATTAAGGGGTAGAATACAAGACTTGGGCCAAAATTCCCGTTGTATTTGCTAATTATTATGATAAATCGCACCGGATGTTTCAAGTACACCGTCAGGGCAATTATGAACTACATAATATCGTTTGTAGACCGCCCTTTTTCCGTATTCGCCTACAATCATTCGAAAATATTGCAAAACAAAAATATAGAGTCTCCGGGCTCAATTACTTTTTAAACTTCTAGAAATGACATGTTGTTACAAAATCAAAAACGTTAGCTTTTCATACTCCCTGCTGTTGTAGTGGTTAAAGCTTTCAGATCGCCAGAGTTTGAATCTCGAAATATGTGCTTGGAGGACAGTGTGAACTAATTCATCTAACCATACCAAAGAGGTTATCCGCCCAAATATGGCCTAAACCCTGATGTATCCTTCCATCGATCCATCTTCATATTTGGAATGACATTCATTGGATTAACGTACATGATTAATTGGTATTATTAAGATGTAAATAATTACTCTGATAACATCACAAGACTCAGAAACAATGGAATAGTTCTAACACGATCACTAGATTTCGGCAGCTGAAGATGGCCGATAGTTTTAATAAGCCCTCGAAATTAATGGCTCCGCAGTTTTTCGGTTGAGTTTCATTTTTACACGGCTGCCTGTTCATAAAATGGCGGTCACTGTCACTGCGGGGTATGCTGCAAAGTCGTTCTCATTCATCAGATGCACTATCCTTCCACTGGCGTTTGCCAGTCTAGCTGTGCTGCTCAGGCACTGAGAAGGAGGCTGCTGCGAAGTGAGTTAGGCAGCCTGGCCATGACGGGTAGTAAATAATGTACTTTATGTTAAATACATTTTTAAAAATTATTAAGCAAACAGGATTCGGAGATGAAAACACAAATGGCGTTTGCTCGATCATTATGTTTAAAGTTTGAGGCGGTTATCTCCAGTAAACACAAAACATTTGTATAACATTTATACAATGCTGGGACAACATCGAAGACGTAAGGCCGACGTTGTATAGATGTTACACAAATGTTTTGTGTTTACAGGAGAGGTTGAGGAACCTCCCTGACTGAGATGCGCATGAGCGTAATAGTCACTCTTGAGGGATAAATCCACGTCTGCCTGGCATCCATATTCTCGTACAAGTTACGATATATCGCAGGCTTCGGATTGGTCGAGATGGCCATCTTGACCAATCCGAAGCCTGCGATATATCGTAACGAGAATACGGTCGCAGGACAGCGTCCTTGTCCACGAATTTGCTGGGCAAGCAAATGTCTTCCGTGATCCTGGTTCAACATTTATGGTCATAAACAGGACAGCAGCTGTAGCAAACGATTTGACTGCAGCAATATCCGGAGGTGCAATGAAAGAATGACCGAGGCTAAAGGTTAGTTAACTCAGCTTCACACTGGCTGAATCATCCAGAGAATAGCGTTCCCCACATACCGTGCATACTGGCTATCAGCTTGACAATGTATAGGGCCTATACTACTCAAATTACAAAAAAAATAGTAAACAATAATTACAAAATGCCACAAGGAATTATTAATTATTTTCTTACAAATATATAAGTGGAATTATATATATTAATTCACATAATAACTTCTGCGTTTTTATTTGTGTTGGCTATTTTGAGCACACTAAGTAACTTCAACCCGCGGGATGGTATGTGTCCTGATTTGTTTCAGACGCTGTGATAACATTGGCTTAGCCTTTACAACGCTGAAATATTTTCGTAAAAACCATAGAAGCCAAAAGGTTTTCACAATGTTAAATCATCAGAAATGTCTTAGTTAGCTCTTTTCGCTTCATTTGAATAGGCCCATGCCTACCTATATTACAGGTCTATGCCCATTGTAAATATTTTAATTCTTTCAGTGCTGTGACCGACTTTAAACGTCAAAAACTGACGTGCACACTTTAGACGTCAGAATCTGACGTCCGCAGACCTCAGATTCTGACGTCTAAAGACGGTCCCCGCGACGAAAGGGTTAATAATGCCCCGCAAATTCAAACAGTAGTAATATTAACTGTTTACCTTCCCAAACAGTTATGTTCAGCTTTGTCCTCCAGACAATTACTCTGCCATGCAAAGACAAAAGACAGTATCTGCTCACTTTACAAGTGAGCAGATACTGCCTTTTGACTTTGCAGAGCAGTTACTGAACTCCTGTGCTGATGATGCCCATCTACACACGTTGAATGTGATGTGAGAATAGCAGACACTGCGGGGAATCAACTCATTACTCACATTTACTCTGGGGTGTCTGCTTTTTGAAAAATACATAAATCAATTTGCGAGGTCAACCATCCCTGCAGGAAAACGCTGGGCAAATTGCGCCACTGCGATAAAACACTTCTTGAAAATATGTCATATACTTGAATAACTATGAGAAACGCAACACTTAGGCTATTTATGGGACAAACATTAAATAGGAATAAATAAACCAACACATACCATGCATTCGTTAATTATTGAAGATCAGTTTATGACCGTTATTTTGTCGTATACTTCAGTGTAATATTTCTATTTGCATACTGTGCTGCAGAGAAAGGCCACTATGTTTAATTTTACTCCTTTAGAATCTTAAAATCCAAAATCTAATGAGGTAGGGCGGTAAAAAAACAGATTTAAGAAAAAAAAACATGAACCTATGTTAGGAGAAGTTATTGAGGGCGACATATTAAGAAAAAACATCGGACAAATTTCTAGAAAACTTAGTGAGGGCGACGAGTTGAAAAAAAAACTTTTGATCTATTTGAAAAAAAGTTAATGAGGGCGACAAAAAGCAAGCAACAAAATCATAGATGGGAAAATGATTTTTATCTCCTAAAATGAACTTGTTTATTTTCGGAATGTGTTTTTTATCCCCCGAAAATAACTGTTTTTTCTCGAAATCGGCCACAATCCAATGCGCGCGCTGAGCACAAAAAACGTATTTTTTGGCAATGCGCTGCCTAAATCTAATGCGCGCGCTGATCTCCAACAGAGAAAAGAAACATAATAGCCTAACATGAACAAAACTGCACACACACTAAAGTTTTCCAAATAAATCCCACGGAATAATTATTTTTAGAATATTGAAAAGACAAGCATTGGGTTTTTATATACTACTAAAACATGCTTGGAATTTAAACCATATAATTTTATGCGAACGTAATATAAGCAGCTATTATAAAGTTACAACAACACCTTTGTCATTTGGCAAATGGTTTGGCCCCCTGGACAATGGAGCGTTAATAGACGCTCAATTTGTCTTCACACTGTCTGATCCGCGCACTTCGCCATCGTGGCAGTTATGCCGCAAATCCCAGTAAACAAGTTCCCATGATCCAGCCACGGGGAAGTGATGGCCCGCGTCTGGCCACATCGGCCCAGAGCCTGGTCTATTGAGTTGTGCAGCGAGTCATATCACACCATCACACACCCACAGGGTCTTAACTATTGTCATCAGTCAGGGCGAGACCCGCAAATCAAACACGAGTAACTGCTGACTTTTCCCAGTGAACAGTTACTTCTGTTTGCCTGTGAGGGACGGAGAGCAAGACATGCACAATCTATGTACCGGCATTCAAACACGAGACGTGAAACCTATGCTGGGATAATGTTGGCTCAGCGTCGTAGACGCTGGGCCAACATTCGCCCAGCATTGGGTCAACTTCTAGTGTCTGCTGTCTGATAAGTGCGTGTGATATTGCACAATAGACTTGGCGGTGCTACTCTCGGGAGCTGGACAATGACCATCAGGGTTGGCCAAAGGCCTGGCGTTGTTCCCGTCTGTTTCCCGTCTGATTTACGTCGGCCTTGGCTATGGAACACTTTCATCTGGTCGGCCATGATCTCGTACTGCCACCAATAAGTTGGCGCAACGCCGGTCAAAGGTCGCCCGACAATAGCTTGTTACTTTTCTGGTGTTTAGATCTTGTTTGTTTTTAGGTGGGACATAATTTTGTTATTCTGATATGACTTTGTATGTGTGTTATGGAGAACCTAAAGTTTTTCTTCTAAATAATCAATTCCTCAAATAACGCATTACATTACGTTCGTTATCTTTGTAGGAAGGGGAAATCAGTCTATTAGAAATAGCGTGAGTGATCGTGCATAACAGACATAACCTGCCAACATTTATATTTGAAAACAATTTAACTGTTTGATAGTGTTTGTTTATATTTTTTTGTGATAAAAATGTCAGCGCACCATTTAAGTATTGTTATGTTGTCGTGATTGTGCACATATAAACACCTGCATGTTGCAGAGCCATCAAAAGAACGCTTGAACTCATGTACGAAGAGTAGGCGTGATCTCACAGTCGGGCTTCCTGCCATTACGACATTGTCACAGAGCGAAGAAAAAAGACTCACTCACTATCTCACTCGGAGCCGGTTTGTGTTACAAAATGTATGTTAGGTTCATGATGTCTCACATTACAAAATCAAAACAAAAAAAACAAAAAAATTTAAACATCCGAGAAAAACTCGGATTGACCAGACAACAAACACCCACCCCTCTATACATTTTTATTTGTTTTTGGAAACATGTACAAACAAAACTGAACACGCCACTTCCGAGATATTCGATGTAGCATTGCACCGCAGTGCAAGGGCAAACATCAGTAGCTGCTTACTTGAAAAGTAAGCAGCTACTGCAGTTTGCATTCGCAGGAGAGCCAGCAGTATTATCAGGTTGTCCGCAGGCGGCGGTCAGCGTGAAGTGTCTGATGTCTCACACCATTTAGTCGGCGTGTCATGTAGTACCGCAGACGGACAATGGCGCGCCGGGGAAATCTACGGCGGCCGCACGACGGTCCGCTGACGGTTCACTGTGCTTCCGCCCTGATTTACGTTACCCCTGATCCTACGATTCTCTGCCGACTCACCATGATCTCTCCACGAACAACTGACCATTGGCCTGTTATTGGATCAAAGCCGCCACACTCAGCCCAAGGCCGATGTCAGCACCTTTCCACCTTCGCTGTTTTGCCGCTATGTTTCGCCTCCCGATTGTGCAATTGTGTTTTTTGCTGAGGTCTATGTCTACATTTATCTTCGCCTTTTTCTTTCATTTGTTGTATACACTGGTGCACTATTCGTAGTCAAAGCAGCAGGTTGTCAGCAGGCTCTGCTGAAAGTTGGCATAATGTGGTTTTACCCTTGCAACCCCTAAATGTTTTTGTATAAACCAAGGAGAGCAAAGGGTTATTTTTAATTTGCAATTATCATAAATGTCTTAGTTAGCTTTTTCCGATTCATTTAAATACCTATGTTATGGAAGCAAAATGTAAATAGCTTTACTCTCTCAGTGCGGGGAAAGACTTTAGACGTCAGAATCTGACGTCTACAGATGTCAGATTCTGACGTCTAAACTCGATCCCCGCTCTGTAAGGGTGAAATATAAGACTATCTCGCATTTTTCTATTGAAAATATGACCAGGTTACGTCTCTAGATCTTAATTTACTGACTGACATTTCAATTTGAATCACTCAAATAAATACGTAGCAAACAATAAAGCCCCGAGTGGTGATATGTTGTCAGCATGCAGTCAATGGGTTGAGGAATGTCCCTCGTGCAAATCAACAAATTCTGGCACGTCCGTTAGACAGGGGAGCGGACAGACCAACCCAGACTGGAAACGGCAGTGGCATACTATACTGCCGCCTTGCAAAGCCAAAAGGACGTATTTATTTAAAAATATTTTAGTTATGGCATTTTGCTTTATAGCAAAGAATAATACCTTTCAGGTGAGCAGTTACTGCTTATGCTATATGGCAGCGTGCTCACGGTAGTATAAAATATCAACCGAAATATCAAATCTCCTCATTGTCATGGATTGATCCTCAGATCACTGAGCTATTCAATTTAAATTTTCAATCACTTGAAGTTGTGTCTCGCTACCGCGACACACAACTTCAAGTGACTGTAAATTTGTTTTATGAAATTTGTGTTGTGAAATTTAAGTCCCAATATATATAAGTGTTTCAAGATTGAAGGCATATTTTATTTTTAACAACTGGTTATCAAGGGTTATACAGGTGCTAAAACAGATAATGTCCACCGTAGTCGACATCAGTGTTTAACCCTTAAAGCGCTGATTATTTTGTGTAAACCACGAAGACCAAATTTTTTTTTCAATCTGAAAGCATCATAAATATATTAGTTGCCTCTTTCTGATTCGTTTGAATACATATGTTATGGGTCTACGGCCATTGTAAATATTTTTTACTTTTACAGTGCAGGGGTCTACAGACGTCAGATTCTGACGACTAAATTCGATCCCCGCGCTTTAAGGGGTAACCATTACACCACTATAGTCACGGCTATAATCATTTTCATCTGTCATATTAACCGGTAATTATAGAGTGGATCACTTTTTGTTTTGCGAAAATTGTGGGAGAATACGAACAAAGAGCGGTGTAAAACGCTATAATGTAGTTGACAATGGTCCTATCAGTGTACTTGAACCTTGTCGTGTTAATTAGCAAATACAACGGGATTTTTATGGCCATGATGAACCATATTTGCTAGCGCCGGTGATCGCCACCGTAATCAAACATACTTACCTGGTACAGGGGACATCGTAGCCGATTATTCCATTGCACTTCGGTTTGCCTAACTATTTTCAATATTATACACTGCTGTCGGGTAGGGCTACTCACATGCTGCCGACATAAAGTTGTGGATCGCGGCACCGAGACACAGTATTTAAGTGGGTGCAAATTTAAATAAGATAGTTTAGAGCGTCAAGGGTTAAATCACGGTCATTTTATTCGAATAATAATTATTGTAATCAAAATATATCGTGCGGTGCACAAATGAGACGGGGAGCTTAAAGGGTCAACGGTCATCCATGTTTTAACCATCGCCACCGTCGTATTCTGGATAGCCTGTGTTGTCTGAATGATTTAGGCAATGGGTCTGAGACTCCCTATTATCCCTCGACCTTCACGTGAACGCCCACTCTATACCAACAGATTTGTGGGTGAGGTGGGGGGGGGGGGGGTGTCCGCAATCAGTGATTGCTGGCATAGAGGTTGTCGGCTTCTCAGCGGTGAAGTGTCCTATCTGCCATTCTTCGTCTTCTCGGAGGTGAAGTGTCCTACCTGCCACTAATTGGAGTGGCAGATAGGATACTTCACTTCCAGAAGACGACAAGCTCAGAAGGGACAACATGTCGTCCTGCTTCTTATTTTCATCTTCACTTGGCCAGTCTCACGCAAATGCTTTCCGCAGGAGCCTGGCCGCATCAAGTACCATAATCAGCTGTATCTGTCTATGTGGTCATCTTGGGGACGGGAACAAGCAAGCCAGCCAGCTCTCAAGCCCTGTCTGATTGGCCGGTCTAGAGACAAGCGATATTCAAGGTATCTCGCTATTTAAAATAGTTGGACGCTATATGTTCGATAAAGCAAGGTATCGCACTACGTGCTCGTGGGTAAGATTATTCGATGTGGAAGATGCTTATTTTGAGCATGCCAAATTTCAAAGCTCTGAATTACATGTGTCCCAGCAGACACAGGACGTTGAATCAATGTTGGTCTAACCAACACTGATTCAACGTCTTGTGTTTGCTGGGAATATTATATGCCCCAGATATACATTCCCATCAGCACGACACGTTCATCTAGTGCTGAGCTGTTGTTGGTTCGGCATCGCAGACGGTTGGCATCAGCTGATCGGCTCGTGTTTGCTGGGCTAGAACATCCTGCAGTATTCGTTCACGCTGCAGTTAGGATGGTTTAGAATGGTCTTTGACCCTTCTCATGCTAAGCCCGTGTACGTCTTTACACCCAAATGAAATGGCAACAAAATTAATTTGAAAATGTGTTGTGTAAATTATATGTTCAACTTAGGAGGTGTGTATTTGTCACAAATGTACACATTGTTCGCCCTTGAAGTCCTTCGATAAGAGTACGGCATAGTACCGCTGCTGGCTTCCTCATGTCGCAATATTGCCATGATTGTATAGAAAACGACGTAAAGCAATATTCACTTAACTTCACATAGTGTTCGTCATTAGAAATTGAAAATTGTGTTTGAAATTCCAGCCTCGAATGAAAAGGATGCCCCACTCGAAGCTGCCAGACGAAACAGAAACATATCCACTGGGCACACGACGTTGTTGCGACGTAGAGTCAACGTCGATGACGTTGATTCAACGTCGCAGCAACGTCGTGTGCTCAATGGGTAGCCGTCAATGCCACTATTTTGCTTGGACAAGGTACATTTTATCGGGCGATATCTCAGTAGAAATCACTTCTGTTTCAGTCATTTGTCAATGTTATCACTAAAATAAGCAATATTAATTCTGGAGTGATTTACAGCTTTAGCGGATTGTGTAGCCCCTACACGATATAAAATTGTGCAAATTGTACTATATTTATTTCCATAATGTTATTAGTTATCGAGTCGTAAAATTGTTTACACAAAAATAGTGTGTTAGACGGCTGGATAAATTATTGTAAATCTAATCGTTTTCAAAGGATTCTGGCCTCGGACCTTTGTTTTGTCTGCACTTATATCACGGCTAGACGCCAAGGCTGCTCGGGCATTTATTTCAGACCCCCGGGGGCAGTGTAGGAGCACGTAAAGACACGTAGAAGTGGCCATAACCCCGGTCACCAGGGACCCACAACACAGTTTTATGTGCGTTCACGGGAATTACATGTGTGCCGGGTTTAACGAGCCCGCAGAAAAGATTACTGCGGCGGAGTCCGAGTTACCGCGTGCATGGGTGGGTTCAAGCGTCCTACTATGTTGTGTTGTGATTGTCAGTTTAGCCTATTCAGCCAGATTTTTTTGTATTTAATGATCTGGGTATTAAAATATGTAATTTCCGTGACTAAATAGCTGATGTATGTATTAACCCTGCAGACGTCAGATTCTGACGAATAAATACGGTCCCCACACCATCGTAGACCCATAACATAGATATGCAAATGAAGCGGAAATAGCTAACTAAGATATTTATGATTTCTAATTGAACAAACCCTTTGGTCTCTATGATTTTTACACAAATATTTCAGCGTTGTAAAGGTTAAAGTTGACATATTCACGCCGATTCATAGACTAAATTATTAGAACGTTCTATGCTGGCAGAATCTGCAATAGAACGTTCTATAATGGAATGACACGTGAGCCCGTTGGCCACCCATATGTACGAGTTTAGCTCGAGCTAAAATAGCAAGACACGTTGACCTCCCTTATGACCGCGCGATAAAAACGAAACGGTAACCCCATATTGGTTTTGAGGATGGGCAGCGTTTGCGACGCTGGCCCGTCCTCAAACCAACATAGGGTTAACCCTTTAACCGCCAAATTATTCAATTTGAATTTTCACCCACTTGAAGTCGTGTCTCGCTGACGCGATCCACAACTTCAAGTGAGTGAAAATTATTCATGTTTGACAAAATGGAGGTGAACTCTTTTCAAATCTTTCTGGTTGATGTCACATTTTATCTTTAACATATTTAAAATGTGCTACGTAATGTGCTTATAAAAAATGAAAACCCGAATATATGCGACACCGGCGGTTAAAGAGTTTATGTCAACGTGTGATGGCGATCCATGTGTCATTTAGATCCCGGCACTTACACTTGTATCTAGTCAGCCCATCACTTAATCCCAGTAAAAATCAATACCTCTTTTATGGAGGTACCATCACGACCAAGGACGAATCACATGATCAAATTATGCTCATCATGTGGCAACACATAACCTTTAAAGCGCGAAATAAAACAAAAATTACCTTGGAGACCAAAAGGTTTTTTTCAATTTGAAATCATCATAAATGTCTTAGTTAGCTCTTCCTGATTCATTTGCATACCTATGTTATGGGTGTACGACCAATAGAATTGTTTTACTCCAGCAGTGCGGGGATGGCTGTAAGGGTTAAACATCCGTTTCTGAGTAAAGCACATAATTATGGTTGTAAGGGGTTGTAACACATTATAAAATCAACTGGTCGCCAGTTTTAGGCTTAGGTGTACACTGTCCCCATTTAGACACTGTCGCGTTACGCTAAAAATCCTGCCCGAGCGGCAGTTTCGTTTAAATGAAACAAGTAATAATTTCATACAAGGGGAGGGTGGTGGAAGGGGTCGGGGAAGGCCACTTGCAGTCGGCATGAATCAGCACACGGCGTAGCAGTGTGTAGGCACACACACTGCTACGGAGTGTAGCTTAGGTGTAGTTATCATAGATACGGTGGAGTTTAAAATATCACTGTTAAAATCCATTTTTTTAATATACACAGTAGATGATAAAATGGTTAATGTGTCTATATGGAACAAAGATAACAAAAAATACCTGTCATCAGTTTCCCACACCTAAACCAGAGATAAAATAGCAAAAAAGACATACTGAAAAGGGTAGAAACCCAATACAATACTATTCTAATTCACAGTAGTGTGCACAGGCAGCGAAAATTTAATTGAGGTTATTTAAAAAAAAAATCCTACTATAGTATATGCATTATTTGTAAGCTGAGGGCTGACATCCATGAAATGTAATGCAAATAGATATACACAGCAGTCCCCCACAGCGTCTCAAGGGTCATTGGGTTCACAAAGAACATTCAATTATGTTGGTCCATTAACCACGATCATAGTCCTTTTTAGTCTGTTTTATTCGCAGGCTATTTGAGAATGACGTAAGTGCTTAACCTTTTAACCACCGGTGCCACATATATTCGGGTTTTCATTTTTTATTAGCACATTAAGTACCACATTTCTAATATGTTAAAGATAAAATGTGACATCAATCAGCAATATTTGAAAACAGTTGACCACTATTACGTAAAATCTGAATAATTTCTACTCACTTGAAGTTGTGGATCGCGTCAGCGAGACACAACTTCAAGTGGGTGAAAATTCAGATTGAATGATTTGGCGGTTAAAGGGTTAACCACGAGCATAGTCCTTTTGAATCTGTTTTATTCTCAGGCTATTTGCGAATGACGTAATGCTTGAAGATCAAGCTACTGGGAATGAAATAAGTGTTTAAACATCAAGATTGTCAAATGTTGGGTCTCAAATTAAACAAATATGAGTAATTTTCGCCCACTCGAAGTTGTGGATCGCGGTAGCGAGACACAGCTTCAAGTGGGCAAAAATTCAAATTACATAACTTGGCAGACAAAGGGTTTTAAACTGTTTGGCATGTTTGGGCACAGAATACAAGTAGAGGCTGAGCACCGTATATCAAACGAGTTCTCATAAAGAACATTTACCAGTTGCGCATAAAATTGTCACATAAACATTGATAGATAGACATTTTCATTGATTCCTGTGCGGACCTAATTGAACTACGCCACTTAACAAAACGCTGTCATAAAAAACAATGACGTGAAATGGTTTATGTATGTATATTAACCCTTTTACTGCTAAAGCCGATAACTGTGTTTTATTGCATGTTTTAAATACAATAAAATGCGGCTAAGTATTCTATGGCATACTTTAAATCTTTCAGCGTTGGGATCGTCTTTTGCCGTCAGAATCTGACGTCTAAAGACGTCAGATTCTGACGGCAAAAGACGATCACCGCTCTGATAGAGTGAAACATTTATAATGACCGTGGACCCATAGCATAGGTATTTAAAAAAGCTAACTAAGATATTTATCATAAGTTTTTTTCAATTTGAAATCATAACAGGATTTCAAATTGAAAAAAACTTAGTTAACCAAAACTTTGTTAACATGGTTAATGCAAAAATACTTCAGCATTGAAAGGGTTAAATGATTGCGGATGACGTTGGTGATTAAGCGGATCTCATCATGTGAAAGGCTGAGCTGAGCGCTCGCTTGTCGGGAGGGGGGGGGGGGGTTACAAACCTGTTTTTCAATGCCAAAATGACAGGAACCCATCCCACTTAAAATCTTAAAATCAAGATTATCTTAACATTATCTTAACCCATATCCATCAGAAAAGTTGAGATAAATCTTAACTTTTCTGATGAAAATAAGAGATTGTTATCTCCTTGTAAAGTAAGCAGATACTGACTTTTAAGTTGTCAGAGTCGAATACTTATCCATAAAAGGCTGCTGACAAAAATCACTGTTGATCAAATACTTTCTCTGTAGACGCCCAGTGAAATCATTCAATTTGGGAGTTTTTTTTGATAAAAAAAGTATTTTTGTCATTTGAAGCTAAAAGTTAAGCTTAAATGTTAAGCTGAATTACAAACCTAAATTATTTTAGAAACCATCTTGTATTAAAATACCTTAACATAGCAGGTCTATGATTCAAAGTCTTCGCGTTATTATCGTGAACATAATTCATGTTCTTCGGTTACTAATTAATACAGGGATTGCTTACGAGTGCCGGCTTTTGGGAGCCGTTGTAAGTTTAATGGTGATTAGGTGAAATCTGGCGTGGCTCAGCGGGGAATTTGTGTGCTGGAATCAGATCGCGCAGGCTGACCACCTGCAAAATAAGACGCCGGGCCAACGGCGGGCCAAATTGGCCCGCCATCTTGATGGGTTTACATAATATGCATCGCCATGATCATTAATGAGTTAAGCCGACCAGGCAGAAGCCAAATAAATATCACCCTATAGATATAGGGTCGAGCGGATGTCAGTTTAATGTTGGGTTACCGTCTGCGATGGTGGCCCAACTTTAAACCAGTATCGGGTCGACTTTTCAAAATGGCACCAATAGGATATTAGTTCCAAGTCCGGTATTAACCCTTAAAACGCTAAGCGCGACTATAGTCATTTTAATCTATTTTATTACCGAGAAATTCACTGTCACTGGGAGTGAAAATTACTGTTTAAACATGAAAACTTGTAAATGTTTGGTCTCAAGATAAACAAATATGCGTAATTTTCAACCGCTTGAGGTTGTGGATCGCGGTAGCGAGACACAACCTCAAGTGGTTGAAAATTTAAATAAATTACCATAGCGGGACAAGGGTTAACTCGGATATTTATCATAAAGCACGAATGTTTCGGGATCGGACACAGATTTGTCGGGATGACCATCTCCAGCAATCAGGTGTGGAGCATCCATCGCACAGCTTACTCCGCAAAATGACCCGAGTGGTCATTCTGTAAATTGGTTTTGTGGCCGACGGAGGACCAGAGACTGATAGATCGGACGGACGGGGGGGGGGGGGGGGGTGGGAGGCGAAGTTTGTTGATGGCTCTCCCAGGCGCGATTGTGTCCCCGTGAAAACTCCAGCTAATTTGGAATTCCGAATACCTCGAATTATTCTCAATTCTCCGGATGAGGGAACATCGTTAATTATTTTAATTATTATTTTAATTTTAATTGCTTCTCCTATTCCAGTAAAGACACGTGTTGCTGCCATACTTTGTATTATTTGCACAAAACAACTAGACTTATGTGATAACCGCACACTTGGCACAAAGCATCCCACGTGTGATCCAGAGAGAGCTTAACCCTTACGACACTGTATGAGCCGTGGGGACCAAAGGGTTTTTTCCCACTTGAAATCATCAGCTAAAAACAGATCCCGCGCAAAAATAATTAAAACAAATTATATTGGTCGTAGACCCATAACATAGGTATTCAAACGAAGCGGAAAGAGCTGACTAAGACATTTATGATGATTTCAAAAGGGAAAAAACCCTTTGGTCTCCGTGGTTTATACGAACATCTTCCAGCGTTTTAAGGGTTAATCCATGGGCAAATATATATTATGCTTATCCAGCAGCTGTTATCTGACCACATAATTTTGCTGCCATGTAAAGCTAAAAGGCAGCATCTACTCACTTTACAAGTAAGCAAATACTGCATTTTTGCACAGAAAATCTATGATGCAAACGTAAAGCTAACCCAGCAAACATAAAACATTTATATAGCATTTATACAACGTCGGGCCAACGTCTTCGACGTTGGCCCAACATTTTATAAATATTATACAAATTCTTCATCTTAATGGATGCCCACGATCTCCAGCGGAATGTGAAAATTACAGGAAATTATTACATTCCTGGAACTGGCGCTTTGTAGTGCGAATCTGTTGAATTATCAGTTTGCACGGCGGCGACAGACAACAATAACCACTCACTTGAAAAGTTAGCAGTTACTGCTGTTTGCCTCTGCGTCCTTTTATTGGGATAATACGAAGTTACATCTGAGAGAGTTTTCTTCTACCTTTCTGCGGCAATTACCTGTGCTGTCCCGCAGAGCATGAAAGGCGCGTAAATCGACGCAGGGTAGATCGAAGTGACTTCAATTAGTGCCCCCTTTTATCCTGAGTGGAGATGAAACAGCCCTCCTGGCTTAGGTGGACGGGCGTTATTAGAAATTATTTCCGTCGGCATAATTGACACACTGTGCGAATGACATTAGTCCGGGTTTGATGCGTCCACATGGATTTGCATCAGATTTAGGAACACAGCAAAGGCTAGTGATGAACGTGAGTGTAACCCTATTCGACTAATTATAAATTCACCTATAAATACTGGCTTTTAAACCCACGCGTTGAAGCATTATGCCAATGAGATGTAAATGTGTCATTAACCCTTTAACCGCCGGTGCCGCATATATTCGGGTTTTCATTTTTTATTAGCACATTAAGTTACACCTTTTAAACATGTTAAAGATAAAATGAGACATCAATCAGCAAGATTTAAAAAGAGTTGACCTCCATTTTGTCAAATCTGAATAATTTTCACTCACTTAAAGTTGTGGATCGCGTCAGCGAGACACAACTTGAAGTGGGTGAAAATTCCAATTGAATAATTTGGCGGTTAAAGGGTTAAGGTAAATGACATAAAATGGAACGTGAGTCACAATAATCCTTCTCCGTTTATAGAAATCAGTAATTGTTGTTCATCTTGTATACCAGTGTTTACATTTCAAAAGGGCGGGGGCCCTAGGGTAGTGGTTAGCACCGCTGCCTTTCAGCCAGTGTTCGGGGTTCGGTTCCCAGTCTCGGCGGTTTGTAAGAAACAAAAAATATTTCTTCCCCATCCACGTGTGAAAGTCAGTATTTCAGACACTGGTAATCATCCCCTGACTAGCTAATAATCACCACCAGGGGTTACAGCTTTCACAGCCACTGCTTGTACTGTCGTGTCTAGGTGTGTGGAAAAAACCTACTTTCAGAATGGTGGCATCACAGAGTGTAAAATAACCCAATTCATGTTATTAGCACTGACACTTCTGAAAATGAAATAAAATATCTAGGCTGAATATACACTGATAGTGATGTATATCATAGGCCTATAGCAAAAATGATGCTCAGATCATGCTTTAAAGAACTCCATTAAAATAAGTATAACTAAATATAAAATAGAAAGAGGACACTCTTGGATACCCTCTGGCTTGTATGGTGCACAATGCGTGTACAGATTAACACGTTCTGGTTCTAAACGCAACTGACCAATCACAATCTTCCTCACTTGAGCGATTTATGAATAGCTGGCTGCTGGTTGGCAGACGGTGACGTAACAGACGACAGAGACCCCTGGTGTTAAATAATAGCAAATGATCAGTGAGTGACGTATTGTAGCACTCACTGATAAGTCAGTGAAATTAGATCACGAAAGTTGAAAAAAAACTTATTTTGGCAGCCATCTTGGATTTTATTATTTATATATTCACTGTAAACACTTTTTGAGTATTCCATTGCATTCAGCATGCCAGAAAACATAGGAATAGAGGTAATACTGACCTGTGTAGCATAATTGTATCAAAAGATATACAATTTCATAAGAAATAGCGTTTTGGATAGCGGTCATTTTGATTTTTTCGGTCTTTAGGTCCAATTTTCGACAATGGGAACATGTTTCGTCTGAAAGAGCAAAAAAAACTACAAAAAAGTTGGTTTTAGAGGATCATGGGGGGTGCAGGGGGGAGGGGTCCCGATACATGCCAGACTATTATAGATATGCCAAATATCACCATTTTATATGGTCGGCCATCTTGGATTTTGGCTTGGGAATAATTATTTTGGTTTGAAATTGTCATAAGTGAATTATTTGACCCAAGTTATCACTAAATTGACGTATCACACTATTATATCGGACTGGAAATGACAATTTTACTACTTTGCCTATTTCTACAGCGGCCATTTTCGAAATGGTCGCCTACAGAATTCCGCCCACACATTTCGGAGGTGGGCCCCCGCCAAATTTTGAGCTTAACATCTAATGAAGTGAATAAAACCATAAAACCTTGGTCCCCTTTCCACGGTCACGAAAGTTATATTTTTTACCCTACTAAACCGCCGAGACTGGGAAACGAACCCCGAGCTCTAGCATGAAAGGCAGCGGTGCTAACCACTACCCTAGAGCCCCCGCCACTCATGTTTTAAGGGAGCCCGATCAGTAGCAACGTCTTCGATGCTAGCCTAACATTGTACAAATGTAATTCAAATGCTTTGTTTACTGCATTAGAAGCTACCAGCATTTATATCTCTTCTACCAAACATGACACATTGTAGGAGTGTTGTCTAGTTGTTATAGGCCAGCGTCGCAGCCAATGGGCCAATGTGAAACCAACGTTGGCTCATTGTGTTGTGTTTGCTGGGATGTTACCATCACATTAAGTGCACCTTAAAGATGATCTATCACCCCTTATATAGTATGAATACATTTGTGACAAATAAATTAAAGTTGCCACGAGATGGGACACAAGTGTTTCCTTATATGGGGTGACTGGCTATCATGTGACCCTCTGATATCGAGTATAGCGAGTGTCTTTGGAAAGAAATGACCTTTATTTGACCTTCAAATTCAATACGTCCGCCGTATTTTAATATTTTCTGTTACTATAATTGTACCGCTGAACATGCTGAAAATAATGCGACTTATTTGAAGTAACTTAGTGGACCAGGAATAAAGATTACTGACAAGTGAATTTAGAAAAAAAATCAAAATGGCCGCGACATTCACCCTCAAATGAACGAAAAACAAAATGGCTATCAAAAATGTAAATTCCACCTCTTTTTTTTGGTTCATCGCACGGAAATGCTCAATTTATGCTTTTTGCATAACTTGGGGCCGAAACACTCATGTCTGATGTTTATTTATCATCGTCTGACGTAGATTGTATAGTAAAATCCAAGATGGCCGTTATTTTGCATATTTACCATGCATTAAAATCATGACGTCATTCTAAATACGGAGCACATCAAAGCAGGTTAGAATATAATGTCATTAACTTAGTTTTGAATGTTTTGAAGGTAATTTGTCGTATTAACTAGTCTATTTTTTAAATTTTCAATAAATAATGTTGTTTGATTATATTTTAGTTTAGATGCAAAAAAACGCTTTAATTTTGTGCTGGTGGTGATTATTTTGAATTTGAAGGTCAAAGAAAGGTCATTTTAAACAAAAAACCTGAAACATACATTTCTAAACTCCAAATCATGCAGAAACCAGAAATTGTGCATTTATTTTTGGGAAAAAAGTAGAAAATGTGTGGTTTTGGCGGCCATTTTTTGTTTTGCAAATTTGAAGGTGAGGGACACTGAATATAGAACTTTATCCGACGGATTCGAATTCAGCATACCCAAATTATGTAAAAACAAGCGGTTAACAAATTATATACTTATTTTGTCGAGCAATTTTAATTTTCTCAGATTCCAGCCCAGTTTGAATACAGACAATTTCATAACAGGCTGCTATATTCTTACATTAAAAAAATATATCAACATTTTTAAATCTAAATACCACTGGGTGTTAAACAAATACATATCTGGCGTCAGAAAACATCGGCCACATGGAGATATGGGCAATAATTATGTTTTATTTAGTCGCTTTCATTGACCATGTTGAGTATTTTGTTTTGTTGCTGATTTCTATTTTTGTGTGATACAAAATTATGTTTCAGCTTATGTGGAGAGATGTCTATTTACTCCAATGCAACATGCAATATATCATTGTAACTGGAATTGAATTTCCTAGTGTACATTGGTAAATTAGAACAGCAGCGACAGACAGTTACGTAACTCTACCCCCTAATCTGAACAGGTTTGTGGGGTCTCAATGACCACTAGAATATATCAATAATCACCAGGACCGTACGCAGCATGAAGTGAGCTCAGTCCCAATAAAGTTATACCCATGGAATTAAATTTGATCTTATTTTTTTCCCGAACCATTGTTTTTTTCTATCATATAATGCATTTTTAGCCAATACGCTTAGTATAATTTCTGTTTCATTTCTTGTAAAGATTTAGGAAAAAATCCATAGTGTATTTACGATTGAGATGTGGCTTGATGTAAGTTGTTATATTCTCACAATACACAATCTTATCTAAGGCCAGACGAATCAAAAAGTTAGATAAGTTAATACTGAGTGTAGTGATACCAAGAGTGTAAGAATTGGTCCATTCATTGCAAAGATATGGCTATTTTCCAAACTTGACCTCCACTTTGACGAGCATAGCAGAAAACACCCCCCATGTTAGAAAATGGGCTGTACAAAAAAACTGATACTCCAATTTGTTTGTACATACTACCTGGGGTTGTTGCCGAAGGTCCATTCTATCATTCTGTCAATTCAGATTGTATATTCTACGCCGGTTGAACGAACTCACTAAATAGAGCCCCTACAAAAACTAGCTCCTGGATTATCATGACAGTGGGTTTTAGGTTGAGCAATAACCCACGTCAAGCCCTTTATAGTTATCATTATCTATAACCATCTAACATTAACTGGGATTTACCCAGGTAGCACAACAAAATTGTATTAGAATGCTAAAAAATATTAAAGTCTAGTTATTTCTAAATATAAAGTTACCCCCAGTTCTTATTCCATGTATCTTGTTTTGCCGAAACTTTGGATGCTAATTTATTTATTTTGTGCTTCACTGAGAATTTTTACCTCAGGTAGCAAAACATGGTATGTACCAAGAGGAGAAGGAGTGGTAGTAGTAATAGTAGTTGTAGTAAAATGATAAGGAGGAGTAGTAGGAGGAGGAGAGTTAAAGGAGGAGGAGGAGGAGGTGGGGGGGGGGAGGAGAAGGTGGAGGAAAAGGAGGAGGAATAGGAAGATCATGAGGAGGAAAAGGAGGAAAAGGAGGTAGAGGAGGAGGAAGAAGCGGAGGAGGAAGAGAAAGAAGAGGGAGAAGGGGAGGAGGAAGAAGAGAAGGAAGAGGAGGTGGAGAAGGAGAAGGAAGGGGAGGAGGAGGAGGAGGAGGAGAAAGAAGAAGAGGAGGAGAAGGAGGGAGAGTAGGAGGAAGAGGAGAAAGAAGAAGAAGAAAAAGAGGAGGAGGGAGAGGAGGAGGAAAAGGAGGAAGAGGAGAAAGAAGATGAGGAGGAGGAAGAGGACAGAGAGGAGAGAGAGGAGGAGGATGAAGGAGAGCAGGAGCAGGACCAGGAACAGGGCATTCATTGATCAGTGTGAGGAGGTGTGGTGTTTTTCGGGCTACTTTGCCTGCAGCTAGGTGATCTACTTCATTACAAATGGCACAAATGGGTGTCTGGTGCGATCAAATGTCACCATCCACACTCGAACATTTTTTGCCTCTTTTTCAACGGGTGAAGATCTGCCCAATTACCCGTGATCCTCTCAATGTAACTTCCTGTCCTCCACTGTGGAGGGCTGATGCAGAACCAAAAGGGAAAGTTACTTCCGAGACGGGGGTTGTCGCGCTGCTGGAATTGGCTATGAATGTGAATTGTCCTGTGCACGCCCACGTCGGTAGAAAGGGTATCACCACGCAAGATTTATGATCAAATGTTTTTCTTTTGACTTACTTGGTTATATGTAACTCTGGTTCTCATGTTGCATTAGGATACATTACCATGATGACCCAGGTTATTATGTCCTTATTTTGTACGAGTGGGCTGAAATATCTGCTTCATTAGATGGATAGATAGCTGGCTGACTGACTGCATGGCTGCCTGGCGGTTGGTTCAGGTATGATTGCCGCGTTGGCTGGCTGGCTGGCTGGCTGTCTATATCGCTGCCTAGGTGCCTCTTCATGGATGTATCACTATGTAAATATATATTTACTCAGATACTTTAGTAGAAAAGCCTATGATACTGTTGACAACTAGACTAAACAACTCACCCTACTTCATCAGCAAACGCTAGACATTAATTTTATGCTGTCCCAACGTTGGGTCTCCTTCTGCGACACTGGCCCAAAGTTGAACCAGCATAGAAACTATCATGTTTGTAAGGATGTGCCATAATCCCAGCATACACAAGACGTTGAATCAATGTTGGCTTAACGTTGGTCCACCATCTACGATCACCATCACCAAGATCTGACGTGGCTTGCAGCTCTAATTTTCTGGTAAAGCTGATATGGCGTCAAAGATGAGAATGGGAGCAGCAGCCTAAGTCAGCCTGTTTCATTTGTTCAGCGGTCACTGCCTGGAGTATTAACCCCCTCATCGCTAATCACCAGTAAACTCGTTTAAATATGTTTTATTGCAAGGTTAATCGCATTTTTTGGTGAATGAAATGAGTGTTTGAATATCAAGATTTCCAAATGTTTAGCTAGTCTGAAGGGTGGGGGCCCTAGGGTAGTGGTTAGCACCGCTGCCCTTCACGCCAGAGTTCGGGGTTCGGTTCCCAGTCTCGGCGGCTTGAAAGAAACAAAAATGTTTCTTCCCCATCCACGTGTGAAAGTGAGTATTGAGGGGAGCCTCCGTGACCGAGAGGTAGCGTGCTCGGCCTCAGACCGCCAGGGCTCGAATTTCGCATCCTGTGTCTGGAGGGCAGTGTCATCTCAATCATCTCACCATCCTCAGGAGGTTCTCCTGGCCCAGTTTAACCTATATATGCACAAAGGTGGCCTAAAGCCCGATTCATTTAATTTAGTTAGTCTGAAACCAAACACATTTTGAGCAATTTTCATTCAGTTGTAGGTAGTAGGAGCGGGACAGAGCTTTGAGGTGAAGACAATTCAACCCTATATCACTTAGCTATTCAATTTAATTTTTTTAGACACTTGAAGTTGTGTCTCGCTACCGCGATACACAACTTCAAGTGACTGAAAATGTATGTTATTTGTGAAATTTAAGTCCCAATATTTATCAGTGCTCAAAGATTTAAGGCAGGTTTTACTGTGAATAGCTCGTTATCAGGGGTTATACAGTTGCTAATAAAAACACGAAATGTCCACTCCGGTCGACATCAGTGTTGTAAGATTTAACCCTTCAACCGCCAAATTATTCAATTAAAATTTTTACCCACTTGAAGTTGTGTCTCGCTGACGCGATCCACAACTTCAAGTGAGTGAAAATTATTCAGATTTCACAAAATAAAGGTCAACTCTTTTCAAATATTACTAGTTCATGTCACACTTTATCATTAACTTGAATAACCATTTAACCGCTAAATTATTCAATTTGAATTTTTACCCACTTTAAGTTGTGTCTTGCTGACGCGATCCACAACTTCAAGTGAGTGAAAATTATTCAGATTTGACAAAATGGAGGTCAACTCTTTTCAAATCTTGCTGGTTGATGTCACATTTTATCTTTAACATATGAAAAATGTGGTACTTAATTTGCTAATAAAAAAATAAAAACCTGAATATATGCGACACCGGCGGTTAAAGGGTTAAAGGTAGTAGTGAATGTGGTAGTGAAAATTAAAGAAACCGAATTTATTTGGGACCGGAGGTTAAAGGGTTAAATAATATAACTTAGCGGGTGAAGGGTTAACCTTGTTTGGTGCTCAGTGCAAGTATCAGGCACATTCTGCCTGAGGCGAGCGTGAGGCAAGCGAGATGACATGTGGGTTTATTTCATCTAGCCTTCCCACCTCTCACTACTAAATAGCTTATGTCTTGCCTACCTGCAGGCACTCTTTTTGCTCCCACGTGGGAGTCAGAGGCCCACCCTACTGAGAATCTGAAAATCGTCTAGAAGAAAAGGAAGAATGCTTCTTTATTTCACCACAAAATACACAGTGTAAAATGATATAAATTCATAAACAAAAGAGTTTCTTCACTTTCTCTCAATTCCATTAGAAAAGTCAAGATGGCCATACATTTTCTGATGAAAATGAGACAGACAGACAGATTATTATTTATTGACATAAATAAAAATAATTTTAAATTGAGAGAAAGTTAACATAATCAAAATTCTTAGTGGAATTTTGTCTCGCAGTTTGCCAATTTAGCCATTTTAATTTCATATAAGCTAGATTAAGCAAGGTAGATCACAACTTGCTTGTGATGTTAGGATTTATAGCATTTTACTTTGTTATATTTATAAACAAACCATACACCACAAAATGTTAGATTTATAGTGTTAAACCCGAAAGCGCTAAGTTATATGTATAGGATAAAGCTCGAGGAGCTCTCTATTCTTAGCTGTGAAAAAGGTCCGAGGCCTTTCGAAGGCCGAGGCCTTTTTCACAGCTAAGAATGGAGAACCCCGAGGGTTTTAACCGATTTATAACACCTTTATAAGCACACATTTCGTTCCCAATAACAGTTATTTAATCAGGTAATAAAACAGACTAACCCTTTACCCGCTAAATTATTTAGTTTAAATTCCCCCCGCTTGAAGTTGTGTCTCGCTGGCGCGATCCACAACTTCAAGTCAGTGAAAATTATTCAGATTTGACAAACGGAGGTGAACAATTTTCAATTTTTTCTAACTGATGTCATGGTTTATCTTTAACGTGTTCAAAAGCTGATATATGATAGATATTTATTGACATAAAGAAAAGTCACTACTGACTTATTTGTCACAAAAATGAATATATACAATATGGTTAATTTTCCAAAATCACACGACAATTTACATGGTATTACAGACAGAGTTAAAATCATGTTAAAAGGCATTGCCATAGTAAAACACTGGATATTGCGATAAAATATTGCGATAATTGATTACTACTTGAACAATATAATGTAAACGTAGGGGGTCCCGCACCAAAACCAGAGATAAAATAGCTACTCTGTATGATCCACAAATCATACATGACAGCAAAAAAGACACTCTGTAATTTACTAATCAAAAATTTGTTTGGAATCAGCGGTTAAAGAGCTTAAATAGTTAATCTTACATATTAACCAGGGCTGCATGAGAGTGTCGGTCAGTTTCAATCCTTAATATTTTTATTTAATTCAGACTACCTGTACAGAATACCTGGCGGTTTTGTTAGATTGTTTAGATGAAAATTAAGTCGCGGCTGTGAACGGCATATATATCACACATGTTGTGGGATGATAGAGTAAATACGAATATCACCAACGCATGAACGTATACTCCTTTTCAATGTTTTGAGGTTAATAATGAATGAAACAAAATTATGGTGAAAATGTAGCAGACTTATATTTACCAATACGATACAATCATTATCAAATTGGAAAAAATAATCAGTATCCGCTCCAAAGCCTCACATCTCAAACAAAGTAGCCTCATTTATAGTCCCACTAACTAATACTATCGTGCTAAGTCAAAAGAAAGTATATGTTTAGTTTACAAGTGAGCAGATGCTGCCTTATGGCTTTGCACGGTGGAACATTTGCGAGCGCCGGTTTATACCAGATGACGAGGTTACTACATAAATAAACATTTTATACTTACATGTATGGCTACTTTTTTAACCCTTTAATCGTCAAATTATTCAATTTGAATTTTCCCCCACTTGAAGTTGTGTCTCGCTGACGCGATTCACAACTTCAAGTGAGTGAAAATTATTCAGATTTGGCAAAATGGAGGTCAACTGTTTTCAAATATTGCTGATGGCGTCACATTTTATCTTTAACATGTTTAAAACATGGTACTTAATGTGCCAATAAAAAATCAAAACCCGAATATATGCGCCACCGGCGGTTAAAGGGTTAAAGATGTAAAGCTGTCCCTATGTCGGTCTAACGCTGGCCCATCGTCTGCGACACTGAACCCACATTAACCACTAATGCGCTGGTCCCGATTACATTTTTTTATTAGCACAATGATTAAATACCATATTATAAACACGGTGAAGATAAAACGTGAAATCAATAGACAAGATTTAAAAATCGTTGACCTCCATTTTGTCAAATCTGTCAGGAATAATTTTCACTCATTTGACGTTGTGGATCGCGTCAGCGACACACAACTTCAATCACATAATTTAACGGTTAACCTTTTAACCACCGGTGCTGCATATATTCGGGTTTTCATTTTTTATTAGCACATTAAGTACCACCTACATAAAGATAAAAAGTGACATCCATCAGAAATATTTGAAAACAGTTGACCTCCATTTTGTCAAATCTGAATGATTTTCACTCACTTGAAGTTGTAGATCGCGTCAGCGAGACACAACTTCAAATAAGTGAAAATTCAGATCGAATAATTTGACGGTTAAAGGGAGGGAAAACCTACAATCGGTCAACGATTCTTGTATAGGAAAATGTTTTTTTTTATCCAGGAGAAAAGTGATGTAGCTTCGAAAAGAAATGACTAATTATATCAAGATTTCGGTAAACAATAATTATGTATGATAGTTTTTAAGTGTAATTACCGGGTATGTAAATTTTATCCTGGATGTCAAACTTAGTTAGAGTGCTGGTCACCTGTATTTGACATTCTGACGTACACGATTTTACTTACAATTTAATACGATTATTGTATATAATATTGTGCAAACAAAGCCTAAAAAATAAATAAAATAAATTATATAAAAAAGTGTCATAATTTAATTCGCTCCGTCGAATGTGAGAAGGTGCATCTGCCACTTCACAAAGTGGCAGATCGACCCATTAGCATCTCAGAGGTCGATGTGCGCCCTCTGAAAGATAACTGGACTGGCCAATTATGGTGAACATCGGGGTACGTGGGCGCTGGCGTGAATAAATACGGCTGCTTACGCCCGGCAAACACCACACATTTGTATGACATTTATACAATGTTGGACCAACGTCCACGACGTTGGCCCAACATTGTATAAGTGTCATACAAATGTTTTGTGTCTGCTGGATACTTACCCGGAACAGGGTGTCCTGGTCGGGAGGGGACCCGGGGATGCCCGGAGGCTCTTCTTCAGATTTCCAGACGCTAATATGGCATGCTCGGTGTGCCATCAAATGTCAAAGGAAAAGTCTGCCTGGCTCTTCTAACCCTTAAAACGCTGAGATATGTTTGTATAAACCATGAAGACTAACGTTTTTTTCAATTTGAATTCATCAGGAATGTCTTAGTTAGCTTTTCCGCTTCATTTGAATACTTATCTTATAGGTCAATGGCCATTATTTATTATTATTTTTTTTTCGGTGCAGATTTTGACGTTTCAAGATGGTTCACGCGCTGAAAGGGTTAACACCCTTCATCTCCTAGTGACACATAACATCTGACATAGTTTAATGAAATTATTGCACAGGTGACACATACATATTAAATCAATCCTTTTCCAGCTCAGGTAGCTTGCTTAATTTTTCACCCACTTGCTTTACACAATTATTCATATGTGTTACTTTGAAACCAAATATATATTTGCAAATTTGGCTGTTTAACACTTATTTCATTCCCAATATCACATATTTGATCGGCCAACAAGACGAAGTGAACTCGAGTATAATCTGCATAGGGCTTAAAGTAGGTTTTGAGCTTCTATTCGATATAGCACAGTTGGAAAATTTGGTAATTTTCATTCACTGTGAGCTGGAAATTGTGACAAATAATGCATGCTTAGACCTTTACACACGCCTCGCCTGTTCAAAATCAGACATTTAAGTATGCTGTCATATTGGAATTCTTCTGAATAATGTAATATTAAATTATTTTATGAATCTTTCAAAAATACACTATTAAAATATATTTTTAATGGAGGTTTGACCAGTGGCCGACGATAATTAAAATATTTTGAAGCCAAGATAGCATGAGGGAATGGGGAAACCATTTGCTTCTTTGAAACATTGATCCAAGAGCGAGGTACGAAACTGCCAGCTTCGAGGCAGCTTTAACCCTTTAACCGCCGGTGCCGCATATCTTCGGGCTTTCATTTTTTATTATCACATTAAGTACCACCTTTTAAACATGGTAAAGATAAAATGGGACGTCAATAAGCAATATTTGAAAACAGTTGACCTCCATTTTGTCAAATCTGAATAATTTTCACTCACTTGAAGTTGTGGATCGCGTCAGCGAGACACAACTTCAAGTGAGTAAAAATTAGAGAGAGAGAGAGAGAGAGAGAGAGAGAGAGAGTGTGTGTGAGAGAGAGAGAGAGAGAGAGAGAGAGAGAGAGAGAGAGAGAGAGAGAGAGAGAGAGAGAGAGAGAGAGAGAGAGAGAGAGAGAGAGAGAGAGAGAGAGAGAGAGAGAGAGAGAGAGAGAGGAGGGAGATATGATCTGAATGAAGAAGGAGGGAATTTAATAATCAATTGAAAAATTGAATTAAGAAATTAAATAATGGAGGAAGAAGAGATGGGAGAAGTACATAGACATAGTGGTGGGACGAATGAAGGAAGAAATAAACGATGGATCGAGAAGAAAAGGGAAGGAGAGAAAGAAGGAATGGAAGTTGTTTCCTGAACTAATATACATGTTTCAGTCGTACGCGATAATTATCATTTCATAGGCCAACTGTCAATTATTCTCCATGCTCGTCAAGCATCCTGATATTCACACAGGTCTACTAATGCTACCTGGTCTGTGATTAATAAAAAAGGTACGAGTCGGTCATGGTACGAGTCAGTTTGGGCATGAGTCGGTTATGGTACGAGTCGGTCATGGTACGAGACTGCAGGGTCGCTAGTGTACGAGTCGGTAGCAATGCGAGTTGGCTGACATCATTCTGTATAAAATACAGCCGTGGACGAGCCCACACCGTAAAGGTGTTGGTCGTGGATTGCAGTATTCGTTTTCTCCGGGAAAATCAGCGTTTTTCAACATGGCGGTGACCGGGTACGATCTCGACAGAGGTCGAAATAATGCCCATAATTTTGTAATGGCTGTGCGACAAAATTTAATGAGCTCAGCAAACGATCATGTAGCTGAAATGTTACTGATTCTAATCAACCTATTAGCGACCTGGTTAAACGCTGCCAAGTCAAAGATTTGAGCATACAAAGAAAAATACCACGATTTTATGTGGGCGCAATCTGTGGCTGAAACTCAAATTCTGTTTCAGTCAGTTTGGGGCTGTATGACGTAAATAGTCATTCCTCCTGGAGGTGTAATACAAAAGGCTCGTAACCTTGAGCTGCCAGCTGGCTCGCTTTAATCATAATAATTAATCAAATGTGGGTAAGAAAAACGTGTTCCCTCCGTATAGCATTCACCATAATGTCATGAATTAAGAGGGAAGGTTCTTCCATATTAGCTAGCCAGGCGAAAAATTAAAAGCTCTAATCTTCCACATGTATGACAAGAACAAACTACTGACGGTGTGCGCTGTGATACTCTAAACATCCTACAGATACATGATTAAATTACGTTTTTATCCCTTTCAGAGCGAGGATCCACTTTAGACGTCAGAATCTGACGTCTACAGACGTCTTAAGTCGATCCCTGCAATGAAGGAGTAAAAATATTTATAATGGCGTAGACCCACAAATAGGTATTCAAATAAAGCGAGAAGAGCCAATAAGTAAGACATTTATGATGATTTCAAATTAAAAAGAACCCTTTGGTCTCCATGATTTATAAAAAACTATTACAGCGCTTTAAGGGTAAACACTTTAATTCAGATGTAAATATAACCTGGATCTCGACCAATCACAAACTTACAAACTGGATCAGCCTCTTGCAGATTAGCATCGATCGTTAAAGGAGTAGTCCACTGTGTACGAGCGGCGGAACAAATCTGTACCCAGAAAGTATCACGATGATTACAGAGATAGAGCCAACTAGGAGTACAACTAAAACCAGAAACACACAGAGTGTGGTCTCTAGCTTTATCGTTTAACGCTTTAACCGCCAAATTATTCAATCTGAATTTTCGCCCACTTGAAGGTGTGTCTCGCTGACGCGATACACAACTTCAAGTGAGTGAAAATAATTCAGATATGACAAAATGGAGGTCAACTCTTTTCAAATCTTGCCGGTTGATGTCACATTTTATCTTTAACATATTTAAAATGTGGTACTTAATGTTCTAATAAAAAATGAAAACCCGAATATATGTATATATTAATAAAATATAATGCCAACTGCGACAGGACATTCTTTTCATGGTTATTTTCCTCATTGTTTGCAACATCGAGTACTTGGAGAGCTGCACGTAAACACTGGTATTAAATGGCTCTGAGTGTTTGTTCATTTTCAGTGAACCCTATTAAATACGTGGGATTGTCCTCGCGGTTTGTGATTGTTCCCCATCAATCAACATAAATTATATTATTTGGAAAGTGCGGTTTCTAGTCTGGGTCATGTGGTTGGCCAAATTCTAAATAATTGTGGGCAAATTAATTTGTTGTTTGGTAGAAAAAAGTGTGTTGTTCATTCTTGGTTATCTACTGGTGACAGGTGTGGCATGTGTAGAGAGGAGGAATTCCTCCATGCATCAAGAGAATGGCTTAATCCGATAATGAGTTCAGCATCCAATATATATATTTTTTTTACACTCATACTGTCTACTGTTGCAACCGTTATACAATAACTGCCACAACAGTTACTGAAAACTGCGAGAGAGAAACCTGACATAAATTAAAAATGACACTGACCCCAAGACAAATTAGGCTTCGAAATTTAAGCATTGGCGGTCTGAGACCGGGCACACTACCTCTCGATCACGGAGGTTCTCCACAATATGTGTGTCATTACGATTGTGCAAATACAGTTTTCCAATCTGTTCAAAGGCCTAGGGTGTGAAGTCTATGGTACTATGCACTATAAAGAACCTTTGAAGTCATTTCCGTCATTTTAAAACATTCTGTCGCCATATTACCATGATTCTGCAGAAAGCGCAGAAAGCAATATTTACCCTATTCGCGTGGAATTAATATTTGCCTTCGTCAGGTTGCGCATGGTCACTATAATGTGGCATTCCGTCAGATTTTGATGCTCAATTGATTGATTTTACTGTCGATTTAGATTCTGTAGATACCTGGACACACGACTTTTGTCAACCCAATGGGGTTGTAATTGTTTTTTTCATATAAATTATTTACCCGTAATTACTATTTGCAGAATCTGTATTCTCCATAGGGTTAAATAATGACAGTGTTATCCTATATATAGCAAACAAAATATTGAAGCAATGTAGGCTTAATGATGGCCCACCGTCTACAACATCGGCCCAACTGTAATTGAACATTGGGTCAACGTCTTGTGTTTGCTAAAATACTAAGTTATCCTAACTTCCCAGCAAGTACAAGACGTTGACTCAATATTGGCGCATTGTTAGGCCACCGTCTGCGACGCTGACGTACCAACGTAGAGGAAATTGGCCAAACATATCATTGTTGAGTCTGTATTAAAGTAAGGATGGGTGACCCACTTTTACCAGCTGTGTGCGACCTGCAGGCATCATTCATATTATGCTGTGATCATGGACACTATCCAGCCACCTAGGAAATGCGAACCCTTCAACGTCAGGGCCAGCCGTGTCCATCATGTCATAATAGCAGAGTGGTGGAGGATACGGATCCCCCTGCTATTATGACAGGATAACAGTGTCCAACCGCTCCACATCCACAGCTGAGTGCAGCCAGGTCAATCCCTCTACTTCTACCACAACTAACTATCAAGCACCTACATTTAAATCCTCAACGAACTCCCCAGAAAACTAGAAACGGTCACCCAATGTTGGTTTAAAGTTTGTCCAGCGTCGAAGATGACTTCTACAATCATTTCATAAGCGAGGTTTAGAAGGATGGAATGCATTTCTAGATGACCAAATGAAATATTTTCACGCACATGACTTATATACGTATGTACGACTCATGCCTGTCTATCTTGCTCAGATGGAAGCGCTCCAGAAAATGTTTTGATCAAACGAAATGCATTGAAGCAAAGTGATTTCCATGTGAACAAGTCTAAAAGCCCAGTATTGTGTTTATTCACGGATCAGACACTGGAATAAGAGATCAAGAAGCTCAACCCTTTAACCGCCAAATTATTCAATTAGAATTTTCACCCACTTAAAGTTGTGTCTCGCTGACGCGATCCACAGCTTCAAGTGATTGAAAATTATTCAGATTTGACAAAATGGAGGACAACTCTTTTTCAAATCTTGCTGGTTGATGTCACATTTTATCTTTGCCATATTTAAAGTGTGGTACTTAATGTGTTGATAAAAAATGTAAAACCCGAATATATGCGGCACCGGCGGTTAAAGGGTTAAATGACTGGGTGGGATCGTCTGTATCACACAGAATTATCCCTTGATTCTTGTCGCCCCTGAACTGACACAGATTCTCAGTGGATTTTAAAAATGGTGCATAGCAGCTCATCTTCCCAACCCTACAATGATACAGACCGTTTACTGACAGGTAAAATAGTACTTTGTTCCACGTCACAAAAAATATGGTCTAATCCAGGTTTGTCCGGTTGAGGAGAAGGCCGATATTCTCTGATGTGACAATGGGCAGGCACGGTATCAGGATTGCTAGCACGACCATATAGTAGCCCATATATGGGACACCATTAACCCTTTAGCCGCAAAATTATTCAATTGGAATTTTCACCCACTTGAAGTTGTGTCTCGCTGACGCGATCCACAACTTCAAGTGAGAGAAAATTACTCAGATTTGACAAAATAGAGATCAACAAATGTCAAATCTTGCTGATTAATGTCACTTTTTATCTTGAACAGGTTTAAAAGCTGACATGTAATGTGCTAATAAAAAGTGTAAAAAAGGAATTATGGACGGCAACGGCGGCTGAAAGTGTTAAACTGCTCAAATTGCTAACCCACATCAACACTGATATCAAACGGCAATTAGTTCCCGCTGTAAATGCCAGCAAGGTTACTCGTAATTCGACAATCATACCATCAGTTTGTGTCGCGCGTCCCCCTGACACTATTGGCAAATAAGAGTAAATGACGTATTATTCCTCGTTCGTTGTTTGCAATGGGAGCCTTGATAAATCCTAGGATAAATCCAGTATCATGCACGCAAGTTAGTCCACATATACTACATATTAATGTGGTCTTGGTCAGATCGATGTGAGTAAAAATATGTCAGCATAATTTGTCTTTATATCTCATATTGTCGATTGCTTCACCCATTATCTAATATATAGTGCACTATTAGTAGCCGCTCTCACGGGTTATTGCGCGCGCCCGAAGCGCAGCAAATCGGTTGAAATCGTAATTGGTCACTAGGTTGTTTCTCTAAGACGATTCATTACACTGAGGGTTTTTTACGCTTTCGTAGATATCTTAGAGCAATAAAGATCTGGCGACGGATTTATGAACCGGCCAAAATCGTTTGTACGGCGTTCGTGCCGGGTTGTACGGGCCATTATTTAGTCGATTCTCAGTTTTCGACCTTAGTCATTATTTAGTTTTTTAATAAATTCTACTTTGTATGCCCAGGATTTAGGAATTGGTCTATCGTGATCTTCTGCATGTCGTCTATATTAGACCATGGCCAATAATTACGTTTTATTATATGGTTTCCTTTGACCATGTTGACTACATCGTTTTGTTGTTTGATAATAAATATCATGTTAATTATTTGTTATATGGTATATTGAAAGGGCGGGGGCCCTAGGGTAGTGGTTAGCACCGCTGCTTTTCACGCCAGAGTCCGGGGTTCGGTTCCCGGTCTCGGCGGTTTGAAAGAAACAAAATTGTTTCTTCCCCATCCACGTGTGAAAGTTAGTATTGTGGGGAGCCTCCGTGACCGAGAGGTAGCGTGCTCGGCCTCAGACCGCCAGGGCTCGAATTTCGAATCCTGTGTCTGGAGGACAGTGTCATCTCAATCATCTCACCATCCTCAGGAGGTTCTCCTGGCCCAGTTTAGCCTATATGTGCACAAAGGTGGCCTAAAGCCCGATTCACTTCATTTTTGGTATATTGAAAGTGCAGATTGGTTAATCAAAACACTATCTCCTAATTTTAGACAGGTTTGGTGTGGGCCAGTTGTGTGTGTGTGGGGGGGGGGGGGGTGCACTTAGGATGCCCTTACCCCGTGGCCTGTACGTATATCTGCAGATTATGTCACCAGCTGCATGATGTAATATATGTGGTTAAGAAAATCTCATACGACCCAACATATTGATGTGATTCTGAAAAAAATTATATTTAAGGGTCACGATCCCGAGGTGCGGGGTGGGGTGGTTCGGTGGGGGAGGAGGCGTGCGTGAAAGTAAAAGTATGGTGATTTGAAAGAGGCTGCTAGATAGTCACAGCAAAGAAGAGGCGTCGAACCTATCTTGGTTTAAAGTTGGCCCAAATGGCAGAGGCATTGACCCAACTGTAAAACACCATGGGACATAAGATTATGTCCGAGGGTCCAGCGTTAATCAATAACCAATTTATGGGCTGTTCATGCCGTTCACTATCTTCACTTCACATCGTATAACCAATGCCCACTTAATAAACAGGGCGATAAGATTTCTAGAGCCTAGCTACCACAGATTTTTCTAAGTTGGTCATTTTTTAGGGGGTCAGGGCTCAATGCCGCGTGTTATCTGTGTATGATAACAAAACTATTTGCATCATATCGCCCCTGGCAATCAAAGTGTTGTATGTGCCACTCAAATGAGTGGCACATACAACACTTTGAATGCCATAGGGGCGACATGAGAATGATCTACCACCATATACAAAACTATCGTTTTCCAGAGTGTTTTTTTGGCTACATGATGTTTTTTTTATCTCTGGTTTTGATGCGGGAAACTGATGACAGAAAATTAGGCCTACTGCAACATAAATCACAAAATGTATCAACTACTGTGTATATTTTAAAAATATAGTGTACACAATATACCTATTTTAAACCACACTAAATCTTACGTTTTCTTGTATGCTTACTATGCCATCACCTATAGTAACTGGTGAACATTTGGTTTTATATTACTATTATACTAATATCATTTTATTATATCATTTAAATTCACCCATATGTTTGACAAGCCTCGTAGAGGTCGTCGCGACCTGTTCCCGTCAACCAAAGTTGATACCATGTTGGAAAATGTTTACTCAATGAGTAATAATTATATCGTAGCATTTTATGCATGGTTTCAACTTGAAAGTCAAATAAATAAATTAATCCGGTGTTCTGTAGTGGAGAGGCAAGCAAAGGAAAAGATTTGTTTTTGCACGGTTATCATATACTGACATTATTTTTTGTCAGTACATTAAATATCAGCTTTTAAGCATGTTAATGATAAAAACATAAATAAGCAAGATTGTTTAAACATAAATCAGCAAGATTGTTTAACTCCATTTTGTCAAATCTGATTAATTCTCAGCGAGACACAACTTCAAGTTGGTGAAAATTCAAATCAATGTACTCGTCTGATAAGTATAAAGAACCATATAACCATTATGTATTTAATTATGTATAATTATGAACATTAATATGCTAAAAATGTTCTGTAAGAAAAACGTCATTGCCTTAAGAGACACTATCGGATTAGCTCGGTTCGTAATATTAAGAGACTAATGCAAGAGGGATTTTCTTATACGATCGAATGAATAATTTATCTGACGTTCCGTCTTTCTAACGTTTCATCCCACAACCTGGGATAATTTGGTGGATGGCCATAATTGCCAATCAATTATGTTTTTCATGCGGTATAAGTGGTCAGCTCCCTTTGTACTGGTCAGTGTGTTTGGTCAGTTAGATCTAATCAGGTCCGCGGTCATTGATTGCTACGAGTCTATTATTTTAATCTGATCATAGTCTGATATGCTTTCGGATCATTTTACCACTCTACGCGGACGATGGTTTCATGTTTATTGATCGGCTCAGACTTTTCGGACTGGAGCAAATGGGGTGGGCACCGGGCAGGGACGAAGATGTATAGCTCGATGTAGACAATAACGTTTTCTTATTTCGATGGCCGTCATAGGTCATGGGAATGTGTTAGGGGTCAGTTGGGGTCAGTGAAGGTCGAAATAATCCGGCGCATGCAGTCCCAAATTAACTTTGGTGCTATGGTCTCAAGCAATTTTTACACCAAATCAAATGCCGCTAAAATTTTCAATTTGTCTATGCCACATCGTCAGTTAATTAAATAACGCTATTTAAGAGATGCTTTTTTGCACTTGTATAAATATTGCGTTAGCAATTCCAGCTTCAAATGACGAAAAATAAAACCAAACAATTCAGCAGCACAACGGTTTTAAAAAGGCCCAGTCACACATACTATCACGCACGTCCAGCGCACAAAAAATGAAGAATTTTGGTCAGTGCGTTGTGATTCGCTGGGCGTGCGTCAGAATTTGTTGATGACTTGACGAGAACGCCGGATCAACGTTATTCATTTATTGTGTGCGTCAACCTCTGCGCACATTTTCTGCATGTTTAAAAATGTGAGCGTTTTTCCACGTGTGAATATGAACGCCAGAAGAACGTCGGACCAACGTCAGTCTAACGCTAGGTACAAGTAGAGCTCACGCTCTGAATTCGTTGTGTTTTCGTTGACCGAGGTTTGTTCCAGTCACATGTAAACGACGCACAGTCCACGCATAAAGAAAATAAAAATCACAATTTGAGTCCGGATTGTGAAAAACGTCGCAAGCTAAGGGCGAATGAGCAGAGGTTTACTAACGCGTTGGACGCATACAGTGCGCATTAAACCCTAGGATGGTAATGTCGACGATTATAGCAAAGCTTAGCAATTAGTTTTGTACATATGTGACCATTTTTAAAAGAAAAAATGTGAGCTAAATTTATGAAAAACATTATATGTTTGGATGTAATTTCGCCAAATTGCTAACAAACTCGGGTCTTAAAGCAGTGTATCATGTGAAACACCACATCAAATAATTAAAAATAAAAGGTCGTTCTTCAGATCTCCAAGTGCCCAACGTTTGCTTCGAGCGGTCATGCAGCGCAGGGCAAGCGTATTGCCGGCGACTGCCCGGCGCCCTCAACGGGCAGCAATGTGATACATAACAAACGTATTTGACGTTGATAAAACGTTGTTCTAGCGCGCCTTACGTGTTTCTGGCGATCTTCTGGCGTGTACATTTATGCTTTCATATGCGTTCAATATTTAAACACACCCAACTTCCTTTGACGATTATACTGCGCACAAATATATGCGTAGCGTTAGTGCAGCGCCCTCCACGAACCAGTAACGTATGCTGACGCACGATCGACGCACGACAGACGCTCTAGCAAAAAAAAATAATTTTCAGTACGTGGATCGTGCGTCGACTATAAGTGACTGAACCTTACGGTCGGAAGAAAACTAAAAAATGCCGGCACTGAGCGCGCATATAGCGCCCATCCAACGTGTTTCTAACGCATGTCCAGCGAACTTATAACGTATATGGGGCGTGCTAAATGCTTTCTGACTTATTCGTGCCTCGCGCTGGCGATTCGCGGTGTATTCGTTAACACTGTCGCCCTGCAAACGCGCAATGCGGTAGCGAAACGTTGTGTATTCGCTGATTTATACACCTGATTTATTTATGACACGCTGTATATTCGTCTTAAAGTCACCATTTCTATACAAATTATTGCATAATTGTCTAAATAGTATGAAAAAATTAGCATCAGTATCATAATATGTGGAATCGTAGGTGGTCAGATAATTTATAAACACTAATAAGCCTAGTTATTTTCGCTAACATTGGCCCAACATTGGCCCAACATAATCCATAGAAAACTTAGATTTAGTATGCGGAGACAATTTAAAGTAAATGAATAAACGTAGTGTCATAATATGTAGGATCGTAGGTGACCAGTATAGTATTCATAAACAATTATAAGCCTAGTTATCTTCACCAACATTGGCCCAACACTACCGATAGGAATTGTAGATATCGTAGGCGGCCTACAAGCTGCTGACGATCAAACTGTAGGCATCATATTGGCCCAACATTACCCATAGGAATCTTAGATATCGTAGGCGGCATACAGGCAGCTGACGATCAAACCATAGGCATCCTATTGGCCAAACATTACCCATAGGAATCTTAGATATCGTAGGCGGCCTACAAGCTGCTGACGATCAAACCATAAACATTTAATAGGCACAACCATCCTCTCCGCAGGTATCCTAGATATCGTAGGCGTGCTGCTTTGTGGCCGCCGTCAATCAGCACATTTTTTAAACATCGCGCAGATCAGCGGGTAGGAGGAGGTGTAGGCATACTAGTGTCTGACCAATTAAAAACTGACATTTATCTTCTGCCATCATTTAAAACGTTCGAAGCAATCTCTGCGCGTATTGGGAACAATTCGTTCAGTGGCTTCGTTTTCTGCCTGTATAGGCTTTAAAACGGTACATGTAAATTTTTTGATGAGTTTCAAGATCTACTAGAGAACATAATTTCACTGCATGACAATTTGTATATATTGGGAGATTTCAACTTACATCTAGATAACTCAAATGGAAACACCAACAAATTCAATCAAATCCTAACATGTTTCGATCTGAAGCAGAATGTTAATTTTCCGACTCATGTTCATGGTCATTGGCTTTATCAGCTAATCACCAAACGCAATTCTAATTCTATCAAATCAGTTTTTTTGGCAGCAGGTATCTCGGACCATCTTGCGGTCATATCAGAAATTGACTGTTGTAAGACGAAATGGAACAAAGACAAAATATCGTTTCGAAAAATAAACATTAGTAAGTATTTATTTATTATAGTGACATGCATATATACAAACACAACATAAACATACATATCATGGTCATTAACAGTATAATATGCCGGGCCAAATTGGCTTACAATGTCACTTTATACACGAATATAGCAAAAGAAAAAGGTATACAGTGTGCCGAGGAGGCAAACATTACAGATATAAACAGGTCTTTCTCTTTGACCACGCCTTACACAAAAAAATCAGTGTTTCTCTCCAATATTTGGTGATCAAAAAAGTAAATTTTTGTTCTAAATTGAAATTAATGAAATCGGCGTTACGCATAATATTGCTTATATAGTCAACTCTTATATCGGGAAAAAACATCACATTTTAACAAGAAATGATATTCGTCTTCGACTTCGCCAGATGAGCAAATTGAACAGACACGCTCTTCCAACAAAAGTACATAACGATATTATTATTAGTATGGACAAGGGTGAAGTTACGGCTCTAACCTTGCTTGACTTGTCGGCCGCTTTCGACACCATTGACCATGCCACATTAACAGATAGACTTTCTGATTGGTATGGATACTATGGAATATCTGGCCTGGCTCAAATTTGGTTTTCTTCTTATTTGCGAAGTAGGCACCAGTCCTTAAAAAATGAGGACACTTTTTCAGATAAAGTCACACTCACCTATGGCGTTCCACAGGGCTCTGTGTTAGGACCAGTGCTTTTTACTTTATACACTACACCACTCAGCGCTATTATCTCTAGTTTTGACATAAACCACCACCTTTATGCCGATGATACACAAATTTGAATGTCTCTATCAGTCTCAAACGCGAAGGAATCTCTTGAAAAGTCGCAACATTGTTTAATGGGTGTGTCGGCCTGGGTGACAGGATCTAAGCTGAAGCTTAATCCTAGCAAGACAGAATTTCTTCTTATTGAGACCAAACTTCAGCGAGAAAAATTCTTGAATAATTTCCCATGCTTACTTCTAGGTTAAGACACAAATCCATCTACATCAGCTAAAAATCTTGGTATACTATTGGACAGTAGTCTGAATTTTGGAAAACACATATCCCAAACATGTAGGGCATGCTTCTATCATATCCGTGACCAGCGTCGAATTCGAAAAAGTTTGTCCTTAGATCTTGCCAAGCAAATTGCAGTGGCACTCGTCAGTAGTAAGTTAGATTATTGTAACTCACTTTTTCACAATATGCCAGAAAAGGATATCGCTAGATTACAACGCGTTTAAAACTGCCTTGCAAGAGTAGTAACCAAGGCCCCACGATTTAGTCGTTCCGTTCCAATTCTAAAACGATTACATTGGCTTCCTGTCAAGTTTCGCATTCATTTTAAAATATGCGCAATAACTTTCTGAGCCCTAAAAGAAAACCAACCTGAATATCTGGCTGATTTACTTGTTCGGACGAAATGCTCAAAGTATCTACGCTCCACTAATTCGAATAGATTTGTTTTTCCTCGTATAAAGACTAAGACTGGGTCAAGAGCTTCCTCTATATCTGGTCCAGCCTTATGGAACACCCTGCCTGTGCCAATACGTTATGCCAAAACAATCTTAGCATTCCGGAAATTACATAAATCCCACCTATTTAACCTGGCTTTTCCACCCTAGTCCCTCAGCAGCCCGGCTCCCTCTTGACGAGCCTGCTTTGGCCTCGATTATGACACATGATCACGCTCAGGATTTGTGCGCCTCTGAGCTCGGTCCGCTGAGGATATAGGCGCTATAGAAGTTTTATTGATTGATTGATTGATTGATTGGCTCTTCTCATATCCTGACAAAATTCATGGACGCACAACGACGCACTGCTCTAATTTTTGTCACTCAAGGCGTGGGCTGTGCGTCGTGTATGTGTGACTGGGGTATAACCTTACACCGCTTAGTGCAACTAGCCCTTTAACCGCCGGTGCCGCATTTATTCGTGTTTTCATTTTTATTAGCACATCAAGTACCACTTTTTAAACATGTTAAAGATAAAATATAAAATCAATCAGCAATATTTGAAAACTGTTTACCTCCATTTTGTCAAATCTGAATAATGTTCACTCACTTGAAGTTGTGGATCGCGTCAGCGATACACAACTTCAAGTGGGTGAACAGTCACATTGAATATTTGGCGGTTAAAGGGTTAATCCGTTTTATTAACCGTTTAAATCGCAGTTATTGGGAACGCTTTATGTGTTTAAACATCAAGATTAGCAAATAATGTATTTTCTCAAATTAAACATGTATGAGTAATTTTCACCCACTTGAAGTTGTGGGTAGAGGTAGAGACTCACAACTTCAAGTGGGCGAAAAATTAAGTTATCTAATTTCTCTTTGGAATTGTTTTTATAAAAATAGCATACTTTACATCTTTACGATGTGCACACAAACTAGGTAATGCCATAGATCTATATGAATTTTGTAGGACGCATTATTCATCATTTTCCCGCCAAGTTACCTCATTAAAATTTTACCCGCTTGAAGTTGTGCCTCGCTGCCGCGCCCCACAACTTCAAGTGGTTTAACAAACTCACATTTGTTTTATTTGAGACAAAATATTTGCACACCTTGATTATTAAACATACATTTCGTTTCCAATAACAGTGATTCAATCGGTTCATTAAACGGATTAAAAACGACTATTGTCATGCGATTGGTGGTGAAATGGTTGAAGGTTACATGATATAACATGATAATCAACTTTATATGACCGACAATAAACCAAAGAGACAAACAAAGAGTAAAATGACGTCAGTAAAAGGCTGAAACAAACTTTTTTTTTTATTTCACTACATGTGGACATATAGAGTTATTTATGTTTCATAGGTCAGGGTTTCTTGAAGGCCCCCTTTTTTTTTTGGGGGGGGGGGTGTCCACCCCAAAACTATATATATTTATATTGCACACATTTCACAATCTTTATTCTTTCTCTATCCCAATCATTAATAAGTCCTTCTCAAGCATCTCGAGCCTACAGGAAACCCTATAGGCTATAACACATAATTGTTCAAGAAGTCTATATGTTTATCATGATTATATACCAAGCGAAAAACTTAAAGGTGAAAAAAATGTATATGCATATACAGAAATTAAAATATAAGATTTATTGATTATCGTTATTTTCTTTAGTACCGCGTAAAACTCCAATTTGCATTTTGCACTGCCAAGAGCTGTGTAAAGTATTCACCCGAACATAAACACGATAAGTATAATAAAATGGAGAATGCGTTTATCAAGCCGATTGCACACTGCTCTTTGTGCTAAAATATAAATGATGCGCCCCACAATAATCTCTTGTGCATTATTTACTCTTAGTTATTATTGGTCTCTGTGGACTCCCAGGGCAACACTTGGCCTCCATGAATTGTCAGAGCTTTAAAGTTTAAATTCAATCAAGAAAAAAAAGATAGAAAATTGTGTTTTTTTGTGTCAAGTATAGATAGGGCCAAGGCATGTTTCGATTTTACTTGATTTTTTCTGCAAATAACGTTGGTAGATGCCTAATAAAGAAAACTGATATACAAATAAATAACTCATTTGGAAAATTCATATTTTGGGAATTTAGGTTTCACTGCTAATGTTTAATCATTGTTGATGGTGGAAGTAATATAAAATGTGTTTCTGACACCGATATGGCAAGCGTTCTGCATTAGTCGATTGAATGAGATCTGACATAATATTGATGTAGGCTGCATATCAAGGGAATGCATCTCGTTTGCCATTATATCGCAATGCAGAGACAAACAGTACTAACTGTTTACTTCTTAAGTCAACAGTTACTGTTGTTTGCTGTTAGCCTTAGCACGGCAATACACTGGTCGTCGTTATGAGGATTTCATACTACATTATTCAAGTGTTCTTTTCAAAACATCGCATCATCAGGAGGTGCCGGTACACTCATTAACAAAATGGTTTACATAAACCGTCCTCTTTGATATGGAAGGCTGTATAAGCCACTTTACAAAGTAGCAGAGACACCCTTTTGTATCCAGGGAGATGAATTATTGTATTTCTTTCAAGTTATTGATTTCTCATCCATAAAAAGGTGTAAACATCAAAATGAATCTTCTAGGTGAACTTTTTGAAAAGAAAACTGTTGAGCAGATACAGATTTTTCATGTGAGCTTGGTGGCCATCCTGGATTTCTGTATATTGTGTTTCTTAGAAGCATTTGCTTTTAATTGTTTTTGCATTCCCTACACCTAAAACCATAGGTGGATTGTTGTAAAAGTTCTGAGCAAACATAATTTTTCTATGTCACCATGGCGGCCATCTTGAATTTCTGCACATTGTATTGTTTAAGATCTTTTATTTTGCTTTTTTTTAATTCTACATACCTGAAAACCTAGATATAGACACCAAAATGAATATTATATGTGTTTTGAAAAGGCATGAGCAATCACAAATGTTTCTCGTGCGCGTGGCGGCCATCTTGGATTTTTACTTCATCATTCACTGTTCTGTGCGGCTGTGGGATGAAGGATAATCTCACATCTGCAATCAGTCCTTCTTCGTCTTGCGTCACCGTCTCTTATCCTTTGCCAGCAGTCTTAGCTCCTGCAGTTTTTTTTTATTATTTGAATGTTCCAAGACCTGCTTCTTTGATGTCAGCTCTGTGGTGAAGATATGAGCAATATCGATCTGTCCTGGATCTGTACTTGTTGGATCCCAATAGTGCGAACTTCAGTTAAGCAGGTGTAACACATGGACAAACATGGACCATCGTTGTTGTTTCCCCCTGACGGATAGTGGTACTACGTTGCACATCTTGTATAACAGTATCATTGGAGATCATTGGAAATTTCTGTGACTTCCGCTGACTTTAGTTCTAACGTTTTAGAAGTCTACAATGGCTTTTTTATAGCAAAATGACCCCGGTATTTGAAAGCAAGTCAAACTCTCTGCCAACTCTTTCATTGCCAGCGGGGTTCTATAGCAGGATCTAGATTATAATAATTTGACGTGATATTCATGTTTGTATCCATGGCACTAGTGAACACACAGCATTTGTATAACATGTATACAATGTTGGATCGACGTCGAAGACGTTGGGCCGACGTTGTATAAATGTTAACAAATGTTTTTTGTTTACCGGGGTACCATCAATTTCAATCTGAGTTCACTCTGAGGAGCGATCCTCGCGCACCAGGGCCCGTATTCTCGTACAAGTTACGATATATCGTAGGCTTCTGATTGGTCGAGATGGCCATCTCGACCAATCAGGCATCAGGCATCAGCGAATTACATCTAATTCCCAGCAATAAATCTAATGAATGTCATTTTTCACCACATGCTTGTGCATTTCACTTATTATACCCTAGGGCGTTGACAAATTTCCATCGCGGTTTTTAATTTACATTTCAGGAATAAAGGTAGCACGGTGCACAAGGAGGGATTTCCATGCATTATTAACATGAGGGCGGTATTAGAAGACAACACAATTGACAATACAGCAGTGTACAAAACTTTGTTCGCATAGTGATGCCTACTAAAACAATGCTGAACATATTGCATTGTATCGTAGCATATAATATTCAACACCGAATGTGTTATTTCAGCTTATGTATATAAAATCAACAGGTGGTACAACTCAACAACTGGAAGAAAATGGTATTACAATTATATGATCTGATATTTAAATATTGTTTTATTGAACAGTGGATTGTGCATGAATTTTAAACACTGTGTTTAGCTGAACGTCATCAATGCGGAATTGTCACCTCCACTGACTACGGAAATTAATGCCACCTCTGTACTATAATAAAATGTATTCAGGGTGGGGTCTCTATGGATACTTTTTATCAAAGTTGTTTGTCCGACTACTTCACCGGTACAACTGTGTGGGGCAGAAAACTTTCCGTTTACGATCAAGTACATGTTGTGAACGCCACAGCAGAGCAGCACACAAAAGGAGATCCGTCCACATGTCATTGAAATATCTGCAACGTTACATTTCGCTCGACAATCAGCTTGTCATGGGCGACATTGATCTCACGCGGCATCTACAACCTTTCACTAGACAGTGTATGTCTGTCCGAGTCATATCCGTATTATCGTACAGGTTACGATTATATCGTAGGCTTCGGATTGGTCGAGATGACCATCTCAGCCAATCCGAAGCCTACGATATATCGTAACACGGTCCCAGTCACCTGTATACTATGTGTAGAGGGAAGGCTCCGAAAACAAACCAAGTCATATAAATTCTGTCGGCGCCGCATAGTGATGAGTGTTTTTTAACCCTTCAACCGCCGGTGCCGCATATATTCGGCTTTTCATTTTTTATTATCACATTATGTACTACCTTTTAAACATCAAATGTGACATCAATAAGCAATATTTGAAAATAAATGACCCCTATTTTGTCAAATCTGATTAATTTTCACTCACTTAAAGTTGTGGATCGCGTCAGCGAGACACAACTTCAAGTGGGTGAAAATTCAGATTGAATGATTTGGCGGTTAAAGGGTCAATCATTATGCGTCAGTGTGGAAGCAGGGATATCAGTGTTTCGAAGGAGCACGTTTTATAGAATATTAATCTACTGATTCAATGTTGCTGATCCCTCTTTCTGAGATCACGTCACGTTTGGCGCACCAGTGAACACAATTACGCGTTCTCATTCAAAATTGGATAACATCTCTTTGTGATGCCTTTCCCAACCAGTGCTCTCTCTTCCTCTCTCTCTCGCCGTGGTGTTTCGCAATTGATTTGAAGATCAATTTAGCACAAACCGATTCAAGAATAATTGTGTCTGTCCTTGACACAAATAAAAATGTATGAGAAAGGCGAGTCGGGGTCCTTCGCTTACATTATTATTATGTTTACTCTGGGCAAAGCTTGCCACACTCTACCGCATGCCCTGCCATCTGGTGTGGCAAGGATGACATTAACCCTTACAGTGCGGGGATTGACTTCAGACGTCAGAATCTGACGTCTGTAGACGTCAGATTCTGACGTCTGAAGTCAATCCCCGCACTGTAAGAATTAAAATATTTATAATTGCCGTATACCCATAACATAGAGTATTCAAATGAAGAGAAAAAGCTAACTAAGACATTTAAGATGATTTGAAATTGAAAAAAAACCCTTTGGTCTCCTTGGTTTTACACTTGTTTTTTACAAAAATATTTCAGCTCTTTAGCTTTACGGGCTGATGGAATCCTATTTTAATGAAAGGGGAAACTGATGGCGTATGATATTCAATAAAGACAAGAGCGTGCAGTATTCGTGGTACGGGGTGTTGACATCGTGATGGTCATCAGCGATACTAAATGATTCATGTTCAGATATCACCGCCGGAAGTGTCCAAACTGCTGACCCATATCTTAGGCATATGATTAGTCGAGATGACCATCTCGACTAATCATATGCCTAAGATATGGGTCAGCCGCTTATAAGTATAACGGCTCGGTGTGGCCGCCATTTAGGGGCACATAACTCCTGGCTAGGTCAATCGCTTTGTATATGAAGGGAAAGTCTATTCTACCGTGCAAAGCCAAAAGGCAACCGCTGCTTACTTTACAAGTCAGCAGGTACTACCTTGTAGGTATTGACCTGACCTGGAAGCTTAATCCTATGATCTTACTCCTCGTTGTCCCGGGCGTTCATGAGGAGGGGAAATTATTCTGCGTGTTTAAGGATAATCTCAGGTAGAGACACGTGTGGTAAATTTACAGCGCATAGCCGTAGACCTATATAATGTAAAACCCGACAGCTTGATTTAATAATAAACTTGTATTTTTTTTGCTTCGAGCTCACCCTTAAACCGCTAAACGCGACTACAGTCGTTTTATTCTGTTTTATTAAATCGCTCTTATTTGGATCGAAAAAAAGCGCCTAAACATCAGGATTTGCAAATGTCTCGTGTCAAATTAAACGAGTATGAGTAATTTTCAACCACTTGAAGTTTTGGGTCGCGGTAGCGAGACGCAACTTCAAGTGGGTGAAAATTTAAATTATATCAGTTAGCGCTCTAGGGGTTAAGTTACCGTTATTGAGTTTCGTAAACGTACTTTACATTATTAAAACATTGTAGATGAATACAGTTAGGAAACATATAATAAACGAATTTGTGTAACAGTACATATTAATGTCGCATTAGTCGACAATAATCACTTTGCTATTGTTTATAACAATGAACATATTATGCCGTTCGGTCACATGTAATTTGCTACAAAATATTAGAGTTCACTTATCTAAATAAGGCTTAAAGACCCTAAATATCTTACTGGGTTAAATAATTATTAATATTATGTGTTTGTAATGGGAATCTGGTGAATTTATGTATATTAATTATCAAAATCAAGAGAAGTGAAATTCTAGTACTGTTTTTGTTTGTATTGTTAAAACGATCCACAGCATATTAAACCTACCATTTGTTGATATTGTGTCACACAGCTCTTGTGTCACTAGCAGTGACTCACTGTTTTTATTCGTGTTGGTCTACAACTATTTATGTTAGATTTGTAGTGAAGGGAGTGGGAGAGAGAGCAGATTATAGTGACACCGATGTATAGTAAATAATTTCTAGCATGTTGAAGCTATTTTATCTCCATATTATAACCTACTCTGAAACAAGATGATGACTTCAGTGATGACACTGTGTGATATTGCAGACACCGAGGGTTATTGTCGAACAGGTGATTTTGTTGCAATGCTGATATGTCAGTGACATGCGAACAGAACACCTTTATAGTTTTCGTATGGCTGGTCCAGCATGTAGGTGACAGTAAGCGATAAGTTACCTGTCTTACAGAGTCGTACCAGTGAAGTAATCGTGGGTACAATTTTAACCCTTACAGCGCTGATATATTTTTGTATACACCATGGAGACAATTTGAAATAATCATAAATGTTTTAGTCAAGTTTATTTGAATACATATGGTATGGAGGTATATGGCCATTTTAAATCAATAATTATTATTTCAGTGCGGTGATCGTCTTCAGACGTCAGACGTCTAAAGACTGTCCCGTGCTAAATTGTGATTTATAACCGGGGGACTTAAATACAGATTATTCTCAAACTTGTTTTAAGTATGAAAAGAATAATGCATTTTAAGTATCCAATATGCACAACATGGGTTCTGGGTTCTGGTGTGAGGCATCAATAAAAGGTTGTAGTAAATCACGGAGCTTCGATACCCAGGAAAAAAACGTATTTTCATTGCGTCAACCGCTTTTTTCCTTGATTGAAGATGCACACGGGGGCCGGGTTATCTGCCAAAATATATAAACGAAACTATCGAGTGCGATTAATCACCTTACACTCCTCACGGAGAGATAGACCTCTGTAAATGATTGTCCACGATCGATTGTTGTCTCCGTCTGCATGACCTCAAAGTAATTGATCATCAAGCTACTGTCCAGTTCAGGAGAAAAGCTGGGCCAGCGTCGCCGCGACGCCCAGCTTTTCTCCTGAACTGTACCAATATACATCCCGGACAATGGAACTAAGTAGTTCCTATGCCCCAACGTGGCTGACACAGAATTTGTAACGGTTTCAGCCGCAGAGTGTGCCCATACAAAATCGCGGGACTTTTCTTTGGACGATCATATCTAAGATGGGCTCGATTAATCAAGTGGCCAATAGATTAATTGGAATCATTAACATGTCGGCTACATGATCGCAGTTCATTCGTCGAACAGTCATCAAAGGTTGTGAACATTTTTCGAATTTTAGTGTCGAGATCGCTCTCAATCACCACCATGTTGAAAACGCTCATTTTCCAGGGTAAAACTAATGCAGCAATCCACGGCCCACCTTGACGACGTGGGCTCGTCCATGGCTTAAGAGCCCCCTTATACCCCAATCTGTCCAGTGCCGCGGGAGACAAGTCATGCCTTTTAGCGATAATTTACGCGGTATTATTACGCGCGGCGAAATGTAGGTGATGCGTCTGGCGCAGTGAAAAGCTACACCTCCCGAGCGGGCGGAAGATGAAGACCGCCCGAACAGGCTGAAGGTGACTACTCCAACCTGGGGCTCTCCTCTTCAAAGTGACTCCTGAGGGAGCAGGATGAACCATGAGCAATTGCCAGACACTGTGCTCCGGGTCAGCGCGGGGCGGCAAGACGTCTAGCCTGTCTGATAGCCGAGTATCCGTCGCTCTTGTGAATTGATGACACACTTTAGAGAGTGTTAGCCGTCCGCGGTTTTCTAATTCTTCCAAACCTGTCATCAGATTAATAATACTGCCGAGTGAGGAAACAGTTTCTTCTGTTTGTCTTTGCTCGGCACAATTGCGGCCTTCGCATAGATATAGTCTGTTTTTGCTATACAGCCTGTTTGAGAAAGAAAAACACAACTTCACAAAAAATACTACTGACTTATTCAAACCAAAGTTATAAAATTTTAAGCATTTTGTAAGACTTTTGTTATAAAAATGTGAAAGCCCTTAAAATATAAGTTTTAATTTAAAGACATGATCATGATCTTTGTAAAAACTATTGCAAAAATTATAACGTAAACCACACCAAAATAATCCTTTATAGCTGCAGATAGCGGCGATATTATCTCTGTATTGTCAACAAATCTAATCAAACAACCAAATAAAAAAAAAAAATTGTATAACATTTGTAAAATGTTGGACCAACGTCGAAGAAGTTGAGCCTACGTTGTACAAATGTTATACAAAGTGTTTTGTGTTTGCTGGAAAAATTATATTTGTTTTGACATCATGTATTATCTAAGATTCTGTATCATTATGGTATCATTATATTATTAGGATTTCAGAAAAATTATATTATACAATCTATAATCGTTTTCAATATTATCTTTATCACGTCTGTCCAATTAGCGATTATTTTAAACATTTCTCTCAAATTTAAAATAAAGTTCAGTACTCGATTCAAAAAGCTAAGCTACTCTTTTACAACAATAAAATGGACGACCATATAAATTCCTCATCGCATCTATGGAAAACACTTAAATCCAAGAAATTTTATTCAAAATGGAATCTGGTTCATTGCCTCCATCGGCTTAGATTTAGACGGCTTGACAACATTTGATAAATCTATTGTTGCCGCTACTTTTTTTTGCAACAGTGGCTAATAATTCGGTGTCTAAACTCGTCGGTGGTCAACATTTTCAATGACAATTTTATACATAAATATTACAAACCGAAAGAAGTTGTTCAAAACTCTTTTTCTTCGCCCAGTGAAACCGAAGTGTTTAACCTTTTGACCACCGGTGCCGAATATATTCGGGTTTTCATTTTTATTGGCACATTAGGTACCATGTTTTGAACATGTTAAAGATCAAATGTGACATCAATCAGCAAGATTCGACATTTTTGGACCTGCATTTTGTCAAATCTGAATAATTTTCACTCACTTGAAGTTGTGGATCGCGTCAGCGAGACACAATTTTAAGTGGGTGAAAATTCAAATTGATTAATTTGGCAGCTAAAGGGTTAAAATGCTTTAATGTTTATCACCTCAAAAGGCTACCTGGTCCAAATAATCTACCTGTGAGATTTTTTTCGTGACAGTGCGGAAAGTATTGCATACCATATTTCATACATATTAAATTTACCTCTAAAAGCATTTGAAAATTATTTGAAGGAAAATGACTTATTTTGTAAATTTCTAAGTTTCTCGCACTTATTTTTCAACAGAAGACACTTGACATTAGTTCTTAATCATGTTAATACAACATCAATTTCCGTTTTCGATTCATAGGCCTACTTAATTAATCAAATTCAAAAAGTAGTTATAAACTGTACCCTGTGGAGTACCACGGGTGCCATCCTTTGTCCATTGTTTTTTTTATATAAATTATGGTAATGGCATTGAATCTGTAGTAAAATATAAAATCATTTTATATGCAAATGATTCCGTTCTACTAGTTCCCGTTTAAAATACATCAAGGTCATTCAAGACAAACCGTGCTTTAACATTGTTTAAGTAGCTGGCTAGTTGATAACAAGCTTTCCTTACATTCGGGAAAAACATGATCTATTTTATTTGGATCTCTATTCATCTCTATTCATCGTTTAAAAGTCAAACTAGTTTAAAACAAATATAACTTTATAAACTATAACTTTTAAAATGTTGACCCGGTTAAAACATTTGTATAACATTTGTGCTATGTTGGGCCAACGTTGAAGATGTTGGGACGACATTGGACAAATGTTATGCGAACGTTTTGTTTTTTCCCGGAATCCCCATTTTGTCCTACATAATAGTACGAGTCTAGCTATCTGGCACGGTTTTCCAGATAATATGCATATTAAAAAACACTCTACCCAAGAGAGGGCATTTTCTTGGTCCATGAATAGTACAAAGATCTAGCAATGGTGATATAAAAGTATGATAATAAACAAAAATACTGAACTAATGTAAGTTGATCATTAACTATTTTGCAGTGTGAATCCATAAAGAGTAAACGTTTACAATTCGAGAAAGCGCGTATTACTCTTTGTCTTTGTGCGGCAATCACAGCTATTATTTCCTTCAACGTCCCCAATCCTTCTCCAACACCACACTACTGTGCAAAAAAAAACATATCGTCGCCTCGGAGCTAAAGGATCCTATCTGACACTCGTCAGAGTGGCAGATAGGATCCTTTAGCTCCGAGGCGACGATATGCGGTTTGTTGTTGTGGCTAAATATTGCCTATTCCAAGTCTGGCTTAAGGGATATGATGCAACCCATCATGCTCGTCTTCCTATAGGGTGACATCGCCTGACTTGACATTACAACATGTGAATCATTCGCTGATCCTATTTAGTTATTTATAAGATAAAAAACGACATCAACATATGTTTTGTGGGTGGTGTAAATCTGTACAGCTGTGTAAATACCTTTTGATGGTGTGGTGTTGCATCAGGCCACACATGCAACCAGACTACAATGCTCTGCAAAGCCAGAAATAACTTACTTTTCTAGTAATCAGTTACTGCCTATTGGTTTTGCACCGGAGAATCATCCATAATGACATAACAATATGTGAAGCCACGTCATTATCGACTCCGACACACAATTTACATTGGATTAAATGTGCTTCAGAGAGGACTTAATGGCAGTGTAATTATTTCCATAACGCTCTTTGAATAGGCGCTGCTACTCTGTTAAACAGTCAATTTTTAATATCATGTTCAACGTGCTGGATAATCGATCAAAATATCGTATCGCGCCACTAATGGTCATAATGTGACTTGGGGGCATTCACCTTAATGTAACAAGTGCAAAATAAAACCTTTTGATCACTGCTTAGTTCCTGTGTTATGGTCATCTTGTCAAGCACTGGTTTCCTGGTTGAAGGTGCGTAATGGAAAACGATCTACACGTACAGAGCAAATTTAAAGTATACAAGTTCAGATTCGGGTATTCGGGTAGTTAAGGCAGCTACGATCATTTTCTTACTGTGTTATATCGAAAAAATAATCTAATCATGCTAATGAGGGAAGGCAAAAAAAATTAAAAATTTCAAACCCATTTCTCGTGGACAATTGTTTTTTTGAATGTATTTCTGGAGAAAGTCATTGAGGGCGATCAAACAAAGATAACGTGTTTGATAATGCCCCATCAAACACAAAACATGTGTATAATATATTATTTGTACAACGTTGTACACAATGTTATACAAATGTTTTGTGTTTACTCCTTATCTAATGCGCACGCTTATAAGACAGAGACAAAATATAGTGGCAGCTGATCTAGCAGCAAAAATAAACAATGTGATATAATTAATTATTTAACCCTTTAACCGCCAAATTATTCAATCAGAATTTTCACCCACTTGAAATTGTGTCTCGCTGACGCGATCCACAACTTCAAGTGAGTGAAAATTATTCAGATTTGACAAAATGCAGGTCAACTGTTTTTATGTATTGCTGATTGATGTCATATTTTATCTATAACATGTTTAAAAGGTGGTAATTAATGTGCTAATAAAAAAGGAAAGCCCCAATATATGCGACACCGGCGGTTAAAGGGTTAATATACCGCGCCCTCCATCTCACTGGCACAGGACACGCGCTACAACCAATTGGGGCGGATACTCGTATTTCAAAGAGCAGAAAGGAATAGAGAACGCTGATCTTCTAGGGAGAGATGTGATCTTCCGTTGCAAGTGGGACATAACTCGGTGCAATAGCAATGTCTGTAGAAAAAGTGATTCCTATATATTTCAATTTACATGCCAGCCTAATCAGCTAGATTTTTTTATGGGTACTACCTGATCCAAGGCTTGTCTTAAGTATTTATGACGAGTTTGTTCAGAAGGATGCCAATTATCCGGATCTGAAAAAAAGTGAGAGTTGCGCCTTTTTTTTGTCTCTCTTCCAAAGGCAAGCTGAATGTCAGAAGTTCTTTTTGAGGTAGGACTAGAGAATCTAGATGATGCTAATTCAAATTTTCTGGCTCGGCGGCGATGTCTGCTAGTGAATCAGAAATAATTTTGGATCATAAAGTGGAGATGTCATTAAAACGTATGTCTCTTTAAAAAGTACGAGCAGCTATTTTTCACTCTGGATAAGCCAGTTTGCGGATTTAATTTTTTTGTTATTGGTCCAGATGTTATCTCAACCAACACCATGTATTATTATCATCATAGTTATCATAATCATGTCACAAATGATGGATTTGTATTAAAAAAATATGCTTGAAGGTTTACATTGGATATGTGACAAAAAGTGACATCTACATTTAATAATAATTCGACGGACGTAAAATATGTTTAACCCTCATGCTGCGGGAACCGTATATATAAGGTTTGAAACAAGTTGCAGAACAAAATTAAGAATACATTACCATTGAAATCCTCAAAATAGCTTGTGATAGATGCTGTGTTAGTCAAAACAATTTTTTTGCAAATAATTCAACTTATGTTATTACTAATTTTTTGTCTTTTGAATATATTTGAGGTTTGAGTTGATGCCGTAAGACTTCGAGTAAGTGACATAACCTGCACAAGATGAATATTTTGATTGACACAGATTTTTGTTTTTTGCACAACATATATTTGTCTTAAAAGTTAAAAATAAGGGTTTTTTCCCGAATAAAATCAGATTCGGGTAGTTTAGCTACATGTACGATCATTATTTTCTATTTTAGATCTGAAGAATAATCTAATCATGCTAAAGAGGGGAGGCAAAACAAACTTTATAATCTTAAGACCCATTTCTCCCGTTCATTTTTGTTTTTTACCTAATTTCTGGAAAAAGTCATTGAGGGCGACCAAAGAAAAATAACTTGTTCAGTAATGTCCATCAAACACAATATTTGTACAACATCGGTCCAAGGTCTTCGAAGTTTTACATTGGATATATATGACACAAAGTGACACCTAAATTTAATATTAATTCGACGGACTTTGAATTTTTTTAACCCTTATGCTGCGGGAACAGTATACATAAGGTTTCAAACAAGTTTCACAACAAATACTTCACAACTGAAATCCTCAAAATAGTGTGTGATAGATGTTCTATATATTCAATTTAGCAAGTAAGTCATTTTTGTGAATATTACTATTTTTGTCATTTGAAGCTGGAAATTGCGTTAGCAATTCCAGCTTCAAATGACGAAAAATAGAAACGAACAATTCAGCAGCACAAGGGTTAACACAATGCAGATACATTGCTGTATGATATTTATGCAAAGCAGTATGCATCTCAACTAAATATCCTACACTGTATATCATCACGATGGCACGGACGGCAAAGACCGCTCATTCATGTGGCGGGATCCCGGGCGCCGGTAAACCGATCAATTAGATTGGCTTTGACACCATAACAGCAACATAATGATTCTGATTGTCATTTCCGACTTAATCCGCGAGGTCTCAAACGGTTTATGTGGTTCATTTAGCCAGGAACAATAACACTGCACTGCCGTGCAAAGCCAAAAGGTAGCGTCTGCTTACCACTGGGCACACGACGTTGTTGCGATGTTGAAGCAAAGTCGTGTGCCCAGTGGTGCACTTGTATTCCCACACGCCTGTATTATATCGTCCCCTTATATATGAAAGGGTGTATCTGCCACTTTGAAAAGTGGCAGATACACCCTTTCATATCTAAGGGGACGATATATGTATATATTTATGCAGATCTTATGAAATAAACCTTTAGTCTATTGTCTATTGTAGAGAAAGCAGATACCGCCTTTTGGATTCGCAGAGCAGTGCATCACAAGGCAAACAGCAGTAACTGCTCACTCTCCATCTGAGCAGTTAATGCGATTTGCCTCTGTCTGCACAGCAGAATAATGTGCAGGTTGCCCATTGCCGTCACAATCGTGACCATACTGAATATTTCATAAGCTATTCAAGTGAAAAGATCCATAATAAAAGGCAAACAGGTAATAGACCCAGAAAGGACAGGTCAGATAATTATGATTAATGACAGCACCAGAAAGGAACGTGTCGGATCAAGTTAATTCGACGGGAAAAATCCGCACAATGAAGGCTATACAGCCAAATTGATCCTGTTTTCTGCCCTTTATTATTTATTAACCAAATCATTTTTCAATGTTTTTTTCCACCACCTATCAATATATAATTATTGATATGTTTCATTATCAGGGCTTATGGGCTTAGACATTGTGAATGGTTGATCTAATTCATTTGATGGATAGACTCGTAATTTGCTTTATCTCGTGAAATTGCTGGTTGTAATTTGCTTTTAGTTTTAATTAGTGCCAGGACTGATTGAAAGTCAGTCATTTTTAAGCGAATTCAGTGCGCCAAGGACACGTCATAAATCAAGAGTGTCAAAACGGATCGCATTAGGCTTATTATTGTGGAAAGCCAAAAAACACCAGGCCATCTAATCATGCTAATCTAATCAGATATTGTATAAGTACTTGTTGAAGTGTGGCTCTTTTTTAAACTGAAATTGGGTACAAAGTTTCTGGCTTATGTGAAAAAATACCGCATTAGAACTTGATTGGCAATTATAGCTATTAATCTCACACGTCATTAACAAATCAGCTGAGGAGCATAAATAATTTAAATTTCTAAAAAAAGAAGTAATACTAGCATGTCTTTTCTCAGGATCTAATGAGCTTGACGATGATTTAGAGTATTGATAAGTGCCACTGACATTATAATTGACTTTTCTATTTGGTCTCATTTCATGGCACCTTTTCACACTGATCGCAGCGAGGTGTAATTTAAAGAGGTAAAGGGGGCTATATTGAGTTAGGATGATGTTTATTCGTGCATCTCTCCCATTACTCCTGTAAAAAACAACGATGTTTCCTAATGATGATACAATGCCGTGGATACCTTTCTAGTCAGCAGGATATCCCTCGGCTGTATTTTTCAAGCTACATGTATATGTAGCACGCGCCGCGTGAGCTGACGCAAATGCTAAAAATAGTCCGAGTCAGTCGCAAACCACGAGGTTTAGCGACATAGTTGCGCACGTCGCGCATATGTGTCCGGATCAAACAGGTCAATAGTCCGACAAGTCGTTAGTCCGACAGGCCGATAATCTGACAAGGAGGTCGATAGTCCCACAGGTCTATACCCCAACAGGTCGATAGCACGACACATTTTTTTTAGTAGTGAAAAAGAAGATTTAAAATAATTATTACTGATGTGATGAATAGCGAGTGAAAGGTATGGTCTGATATCAAGTCTTTCAGCTGATTTTTACCCCCCTGGGCCGGTATTTTCGTAAAAGTTAAGATATATCGTGGGCTTTGGATTGGTCGAGATGGCCATCTCGAGCAATCCGAAGCATACGATATATCGCCCTGATCCCTAGACCTGCTCATTCGCGTGCAATCTTAACTCCACAGCAAGCATACAGTCCTCTAGCCATTTCGGCACATTGAACTTTTCATACAAATTGCCATCTCTGTCCTACCAGGTACTCATTTTCACCTGAGTAAAGTGAAGCATTTGAGATTTAAGTACCTTGCCCGAGGACACAACATGGAAACAATGTCCCAATATTGAGAGGGAAAACATGATATTTCTCTGAAAATCCTGCACCAAGCGGGATTCGAAACTGCAAGGCAGCAGCGTATTGACAAAGCTTTGCGCTCTAACCATTGTGCCACGAAAGTGCGACGAAAGAGCCCATAAAACACGTCTATCTATATAAATAATTAAGGTTGTTTAACTTTGTATTTTATACTTGTATTGTATATTTTAACATTGTTTTCTTTTATTTGAAACTGGCATTTGGGACGCAAATGTCAGCTTCTAATAAATAGTTTAAAGGTTATATCTGGTAGGCTTAATAATTCGCAATAGATGCTTTAGGTGTGCAGGCAGTAAATTCCAAAGAGTAGGACCAGAAATAGAAAAGGCACGAGCACCGAACTTAGTTCCGATACGTGGTACTTTGAGCTTATTTGTGTTGTTTGATCGCAGATGTTTCACGGAGTCTGCAGAAAAAAGAAGGCTAGATAAATAAGATGGCTGACCATCATCGAGACAACGAAATACAAAAGTGCATATTTTGAATTGTATTCTAAACTTGATTGGAAGCCAATGTAATGATTTTAGTAGAGGAATAGAGCGACTGAAACGAGGAGCCTTTGTCACAACCCTTGCTAAACAGTTCTGAACACGCTGTAATTTCTGTAGATCTTTAGCTGGAATTTGGTGTAATAAGGAGTTACAGTAGTACAGTTTGCTTGTCACCAGTGCCAATGCAATTTGTTTTGCTAAAGCTAGAGGTAGACTTTTTCTGATGCGTTTAAGATCTCTAATGTGATAAAAACAGGAACTGGACACCTGTGAAATGTGCTGACGAAAATTCAAACCACTGTCAAAAAAGACGCCCAAATTCCTTGCGGAATCTGCTGGATTCATCTCATTGTCCAACACTGCAAGGGGTAAAAGGTTAATAAACTTCTCCCTCTGCGATTTCGAGCCAATGAGAAGAAACTCAGTCTTGCTAGGATTGAGTTTTAGTTTGGATTGAGACATCCAAGCAGATACCCCGGTAATACAGCTCTGAAGCATTTTTAATGACTCAGTAGCTGTGTCACCTGTTAAGGAGATGTAAATTTGTGTATCATCGGCGTATAAGTGATGACTCAATCCATAACTTGAAATAATGGTGCTTAGAGGAGCGGTGTACAAACTGAAAAGCAGAGGGCCAAGTACAGACCCCTGCGGCACTCCATGCTCAAGCAAACTAGAGTCAGAAAAAGATTTGTCAATTTTAATTCTTTGATGCCTGCCACAAAGGTAGGATTTAAACCAAGCCAAAGCCATTCCAGAGACACCATACCACTCAGCTAGTCTATTTGTTAGAGTGTTGTGGTCGATAGTATCGAACGCCGCAGACAAATCAAGTAAAGTCAAAGCTGTGACATGGCCCTTGTCAAGAGAAACTGAGATGTCATTGTGAACTCTTAACAGGGCTGTCTCAGTGGAATGGGATTTTCGGTACGCAGACTGCATTGGATTGTTTAATTTGTTGGAGTTTATGTGAGCTTGTAAACGGTTGGAAACAACTTTTTCAATAATTTTAGAAATGAAACTTAGATTGGAGACTGGTCTATAATTTTTGAGGTTATTAACAGGAAGGTTTGATTTCTTTAGTAAAGGTGTGACATGAGCCTCTTTGAATGATATCGGGAATGTTCCAGATTCTAGAGATAAATTAATTATAGTTGTTATGGGTTTGATTAAAATATCCAACAAGGCCTTAAGGATGTTCGTTGGAATCGGATCAAGGTCACATGATTTTGATGCAGACTTCATAATGATCTTCCTGACCTCGTCCTCTGATGCTGGTTCTAAATTGAAAAGTTTAGTTCTTATTTTAGGCTTCTGAACAGATGGTACATCATTCACCTGATTTGAAAAATTGGCCGGATCGTTCTGATTTTGTCACAAAAATATTTTGCGAAATGATCACAAAGGGACTTTACATTATTTGATTCCGGTAGTGCTGAAGCTGGCGTTCTATGTAAAATATTGTTAATGGTGTCCCAAAGGCGGCGAGGGTTTTCAGAATTTTCATCTATGAGATTTGAAAAATATTGAGATTTGGCCTCTTTCATAAGACGATTGCATAAATTTCGATAGTTGCGGTATTTTGATCTGTCATAACCAGAGCGTGATCTCCTCCAACGCCTTTCCAGCTGACGACATGATCTTTTACAATATAGTAGTTTAGACGTCATCCACGGCGTTGGAGCCTTCTCAACAACTTTTTTAGTTTGAAGAGGAGCATGTTTATCAAGAAGTGAGGTTAAAACTGATGTGTACTGGTCACACAAATCATGGAGTTCATTCTTAGGGTTTTTTATAAGTGAAGAGTCCAAGATATCAGCTCTGAAAGAAGTCATGCAAATATTTGTTGTTTTCCTGAAAGTGATTGTTTTTTTAGGACTTACGGGTGCGGAAAGGTTGATTTCTGATACTACGGCAAAGTGATCTGAGATACCGTCAGCTGGAAAAACAGATTTAACATGATCGCACGATGATTTGGTGATGAGGAGGTCAAGCCAATGGCCGTGGACGTGCGTTGAAAAATTTACATGTTGTTTCAAATTAAAACACTTCAAAATTTCGTTAAAACGTTGGGTGTTAGAATCAGATACATCAAGATGTAGATTAAAGTCACCTAAAATATAAATATCTAAATGTGTTGTAACAATGTTCTCTAGCAAATCTTCAAATTCATTAAAAAATGTTTGCATATTTTCTTGGAGTCTGTAAAGACAGATAAAAAGACCTGAAAATGATGAACTGGAAATTTCAGTGGATAGTGCTTCAAATGTATTATAGCTCGGAATTTTTTGAACTTTTGTTTCAAATTTGTCAGATACCAGAACACCAACCCCACCACCCACCTTCTTGTTTGATCTAGGCTGGTGGTGAAAATGATACCCAGGCGGGGCAATATCTGCGATGGCTGCATTGGTCTCATTTTTCTTTAGCCAAGTTTCAGTAACGGCAACAACGTCAAGCTTCTTAGATGTTACAAATTCTGTAAAAGGAGCTGTTTTGCATTTAATTGATCGAACATTTATTGTAGATATTTTGATATTTTTCGCTTCGGGTTCAGGATTAAGACTAATGTCACCTGAAAGTAGTAGAATTATTGATAATTTAAGTGAATGACTTGTGAATTTGGAAATGGGGAGCAATTTCCTGTCAGAACAAATGTGCAAAATGGATATGTGCTGTGATGACAATGGTGACAAATATGGATAAATGTGATACGTCTGAGGGAAGACTACTGCAGGCCTTCTGACTGTTGTCTCATAGATATCACTGTTCAAAAAGGAGACAGTAAACAACAATAATGTGACGTTGCCTTTGAAACAACTGTACGAGATCAAATGAGATTGATTAAACAGTATAGGGGCGATCAAAACCTGATTCATAAAGCAACGACTACAGTGAAAAACAGCACAGGGGTTACATACAGTGTTGATTAGTGAACAGGTGGTATGTTAAATTCGACACTGGACCGACTCAGTGCACAGGTTTTCACAACACGGAGTGTAGCTATAAACATTTCCTCTTTCAGAAAACTGCTTAAAACGCAATTCTTCGATCTGGCTTTTCCGCCCTAGCTCCTCTGCGTCCGGGCTTCCTGATGACGACCATGCTTATTTCCCTCGACTCTTCTTTGGAATTTGATAAGGATGGATTGCGCCTCTGAGCTCGGCCCTCCGAGGAGTTAGGCGCTATAGAAGTTTTTATTTCATTCATTATTTCATTCATTTATTTAGGATCTGAAAGCATTTACACGCATTAAAGCGGTCAAGAGGATTTTCTATTCACTAAAATTTTAGAAGCATGATTGCTCACACACTTTAATCATTTTTAAGAAATATTAGATTGGTGTAGGCCTTAGCATGTTGATTTTCTTCGCCGCTATAGCGCCATAGGCCGACCAGCGTTATAGCTGATGAAACGGTTAAAAAAAAGGTTCAAACCTAAAATGACATGTATGTTATTCTCTATTTATTGGTCCCATGACATTTTTGAAGCCACTGATACAAATAAGAAAAAAACCTGTAGATTTTTTACAAATTAAAATGTTCATGATAGGAGCCGCAATCAGTTGCTTGATACATTAGTGTCTCCCATGTCATGCATGTTGCCAGTATGATCGGTATATTTATCACATTATTAACACTTCATTCAATCTAAGAACCAACCTAAAAAGCTGCAACATTGTTTTTGTTTTTTACGTTGCCTTATCAGCCAAATTCACTCAATCATGCAATAATTCATTCATTCATTCTATCATTTCAAGAATGACTTCTCAATTTCGCTAAAAGTCCTGGGGATCTAAGCTCCACTGGTGGCCTTTCTCAATAAACACGAAACATTAACCCAATGTTGACGTAACGTTGAGCTAACATCTGCTACGCTACATCAAACCAAACTTGGGTCAACAGAGGCATATCATCGTTGATATAATGCTGTGTCGTCAATATAAGCACATAGATATAGATGGATTATACAGGGAAATATCGATAACAATCTAAACATCTAAGTCACATCGCCTTTTCACGGACGGACGAACGGACGGACGAACGAGCCAAATGATAGACGGATGAGCGGACGGACTGACGAACGAAAGAAAGAAAGAACGAATGAATGAGTGGAACTACGAACGTATTAGCATAGAAAGAAACGGACGGACGCAGGACTGCTAAATGTACCGCTTGACGACATAAGCACTCACTCAGATTAATTGAAACACTAGAAGGGCTAGTTTTTTGTGAACTGTATATGTCTTTCCACCAGCAGCATAACCATAACGGTTGATAGCATATAGATGTAGTGTCAATGGCCTTTGTAATTAAAGTTATTAAATGGCTCCTGTGGACAGTAGAGACTACGTATTAAGCGGAATTTATTATTCCGTTTTGGTGCGAAACACTTGTCAACACTCCCAGCAAACACGAGGGTGACCCAATGCTGGTCCAATGCTGGCCCACAATCTGCGACGCTGGCACAACATCAAACCAGCACTGGTTCAACACCTCGTGCTTGCTGGTCTGCGTTCAACTCAGTAATCACAAAACATTATTGTTATGTGTCCTTTGTGGAGTGTTTTGGAATGTTTTGAAAATATAAGAAAGTACAAGTAAGAGACTACCTGTTCAAATGAACAGAATTCTTCCACATAAAATATGTTACATCTTGGGTTTCTTTGTCTTGATTCTTTGTACACTATTGTGATTTCTGGAGAGTGGCTGATTGAACAAACGTTGACCCTATGTTGTTTTAATGTTGGACCAACGTCGTCGCCATTGGACCCGTATGAAATATAAACATGTTGTGACATTTGCCTTCAATTTAAACGACAAACACTAGACATTGAAACACTATTGGGTTAATTCTGAGCCAACGTGGATGACAATGGACCAACGTTAGTCAGCATTAAAGCTTGTTGCTTACCCGCAATCTAAGGTGCCAGTATGTCTGGATGCCGTCTTCAGTTTGTTCTTCAGACATTTAGGCCTATTCAAATAAAAAAACAAAGGCTGGGTTAATGTTGGCCCGCCTTCTGTGACGCTGGCCCACATTCAGCGTGGCGGCAAACACAACACGGTAACCCAATACTGGGCTAATGTTGGCTCAGCGTCGTGGACGGTGGGCCAACAATAGCCCGGCAACGTTGAACAGAGACAAAAAACTGATCAGACACACAACTGAGCAATCCCCGAAATATAGTGTAGGGTCTTATGTCAGTAAAATTAAATGGTGGTCCCGTGGGAATTGCATGTTAATTCTTGACACCTATGTTCAACTCTACAGGTCATTTCCGGGGTCATAAAGGTGATGACCCTAAAACACACGGGGATTTTTTAAAACGTTTGTATTTCAAGATAATATAGTCGTGTAATATAGCAAATTGAAGGAAATTGGCACGAAATAGTCAACATTCATAATTAACATATATTCTGAAGGTCATTTCCGGTCTCTTGAAGGTCATACCCCTAAACACTCATAGTCCATATAGGCTAGAATTGGTCACTGTGCGACCCCCCTCCCCCCCCCCCCCCCCCACACACACATACGAACTTTTTGTTAAGCTTTGATATGTCCAAAACATGAAATATATATTTTGAACGCTTATGTGGGGGTACCCCCAAACCTAAAATTAGGGGTTAGTGTTACGCAAACGTCTGTCGTTGCAGTTGTAGCTGACCAATCTACACCATGCAACATACCATATAAAAGATAACTAAATATCCGTTCTACTGATGTATTGCATGATGCGGTGGATTAAACAGTTATCTCTACACATACATTAATCTGCAATTAAGACTATATTTGTGGTCCCGCTTGTTATTACATAATTGGTGTGTGCTGAAGAAATCAAATCTGTCATATAAAATTATATATTTGGTGTCCTTCACCTTTAAATAAGCAGAACAAAAAATGGCCGCCAAAACCACATCTTTTCTATATTTTAGTTACAAATTATTGCACGCTTTCTGGCTTCTGTATGATTTTGAGTTGATAATTTATGTCCCATGTTTTTCGATCAAAATGACCTTTATTAGACCTTCAAATTTAAAATGGTTACCGCCAACAGACAAATTAAAGTGTTTTTTTATGCACGTGAACTATAATATCATAAACAACATTTGTTTAATGTAAATCTAAAATGTAGACTACGTATTACGGTAGACTAGGTTGCATGGCATTCGAAACTGTGTTTAAGTACAGTATATTCTAACATGCTTTGATGTGCTTGGTATTGAGAATGACTCATTGTTTTAATAGTAAATATGCAAAATGACGTCCATCTTGGGTTTTACGAAAAAACTATAGGGCAGACGATGAACAATAAACGCCAGAAAAGCTTGTTTCGGCCCCCAAGTCACACAAAATCAATAAATTGAGCAATTCCGAGCCACAAATTAAAAAAAAGAGGTAAAATTTACATTTTGATAGCCATTTTGTTTCTTGTTCATATCAAGGTAAATTTCGCGGCCATTTTGGCTTTTTTTTCAAATTTACTCGTCAGTAACGTTTAGTCCTAATCCACTATGTTACCACAAAAACATCATATTATTGTCAACATGTTTAACAGTATACTTATAGTAACAGTAAATACATAAAAAACATGATGTCTTGGATCTGAAGGTCAAATAAAGGTCATTTCTTCCCAAAGACACAAGAAAAAAATTAGAAATTAAAAGTTTTGCAGAACCACAAATTGTGCGTTTATCTGCGACAAACTATAGAAAATATGGGGTTTTCTTAACATTTTGGTGGCCATTTTGTGTTTTGCTAATTTGAAGGTGAAGGTCTCCAAAAATAGAACGTTATCTGGCTGATTCACATTCAGCACACGCAAATTATGTAAAAACAAGTGACTACAAAACTATAGGCCTACTCTAAAATCCCGAGCAAAGTTGCATGTTTCAGATTTCAACCCAGGCTAACTAGACTTATTCTCATAAAAGGCTGCAATATTCTTTCATTAAAAAAATATGTGTGATATTTATATTATTTGAAAGCATACACATATCTGGGTTCAAAAAACATAGGCCAGATATGGATATCTCCGACAACTACCACTTAATATGTTGTTTTTAATGTCCATGTTGACTAGTTTGTTTTGCTGCTCATTCTGATTATTTTATAATAAAAACATGTTTGAGCGTATGTGGAGAGACGACTATTTACTCACCAACGACATACTCTTACGCAACCCTACCCCTTAATTTCAAAAAGGTTTGGGGGTACCCCCATAAAAGCGGTCAAAATATAAAGCTCATCCCTTTTTTTTACTGGTAACGTCTCATTTCATGTTTTGGATATATCAAAGCTTAACAAAAGTTGGCGGGGGTGAGTAAGTTGGGGGGAGGGGGGAGTGCATGGTGACCGATCCATGGACTTAAATATGTATATTTGAAAACTTTGCAATAGTTGACCTTGAAATGACCTTCGAAGGGTTTCAAAATGTTACTTCATTTTTCGGTCATTTTGATGTGTTACACGACTAGTAAGACATGTGTTTAAAACAATAAATAAAAAAAATTACTGAGATCTAGGGGTCATGACCTCTAGGGGTCGAAAAATGACCTTAAGGTGACCTAAAAAAAATGACATCCTATTTTTTTGGAATCAGCATAAAATTCTGAACAAGAAAATCGTAGGTGACAAGAATTAACACGAGATTCCCACGGAATTACATAAGACCATACACTAATATATACATTTCGGTCGGACAGCTATAACACTATTACCACCGGTTATTACAGGTTACATCAATTTATTGCCCTAAGCGTGATTTTGCACATTTCAATAGTGGCCATTTTGAATATGGCCGCAAACAAGAAGTTAATCCCATTATATTTTCATGTCATCCATCTTTTATGTTGGGGTAGGTGAAAGGAGCAAAAAAACTTGTGGGAGGAGTGCACAGTAACCATATCTGGCCCATGGACTGAAACAGTTCTCTTTTGGCACACGAAGTTCTTCCATGGTTTTGAATGCCACTCCCCATGCTCACGCTACATGATTGTGACAGCACTGCCATCTGCGGCTTTTTATAGTAATATGTGATCATTAGCGTGATATCTCATTTCTCAGACAACAACTCATGTGGCCTCGCTCGCGTCCGTCCTCCTTTCCCCCACTTCAAATAATACTGACTGCTTTGTAGTGAGGGAGTAACAAGGCCAGATCGGCCTAATGAGAATAATCACAGGACGTTTGGAGGTAATGTAACCTCCAAACCAGTCTGGTGTTTGGTCTGAGAGGGGTCATTTGAACCATCAGGGATGTGTACCTTCTACGTGATCTGACTGTGAAGCAACGTGGAACAAACACCAAGGCTACGCTGTGGGGTCTGAATCACATCTTCGATGAGAGGATGCCTGATTTACTGATATGAGTGCCTGATTAAAAGGCTCCCAGGCCAGTAAACTCAAAACATTTGTATAATATTTATCTTCGACGTTGGGCCGTCATTGTATAAATATTAAACAAATGTTTTGTGTTTACTGGGCTGTACCTAATAAGGCAGATTACTTGGGACCCTTTCCCTCAAACATCATTCTAAACTGGGTAGATTTTCTTAGATGTCGGTTGCTAAACACGACTATAACAGGTTAAATCGCTGTCGATGGAAGTAAAAAATGAGTGCTTAAACATCAAGATTGGCAAGTGTTTGGTCTCAAATTACCTTGAATGTGTGAGTCGTAGTTAGTGATTTTTTTAAAGTTATCTAAAGATTAATATTTTATTGGAACTTGTGTTTTGTAAATAAGTACAGTATATACGCTTCCTAAAAAACGTATGCCAACTATTTCAGTTATACCAAGACACTGAAAAAATTGTATTTGAGTGCATAATAGCATCACATTTGACATGTCGAGTCTTGCTCCAATGAAACCTAACAGCGAACACACACTTGCCTTATCTCATAAAAATCGTTTATACTACCATATAAAAACAAAACCAGGAATTGTTTTGTTCTAGTATTTACTGCTGTTTTCTTTTTGCATTATATGTTTAGTATAAGGTTATTACGAAAGGCTGGTGGGGACCTGAGTTCAGAATTCGGATTTGAGAATTATTTGTTAACATTAAAAAGCGACCATTCAAACTTTAGACTTCGGATTTCAGATTTCAGACTTCGGACTTTGGAGTCAAGATTTCATGCTAATTCGGACTTCATAGTTCAGACGTAAGAGTTCAGATATTTTTAGTAGTTCCGTCAGTAGTTCCATTATTAGTAGTCACCTAGGGATTTGGCCAGATAAGCCTGCTGTTTAACGTAGAGCATTGGTGAGTATTGGGTGCACAGCGACTGAGTTTATGGTCTGCGTACACGTTTGTGCAATCACGAACCAGGTGATTGGTGGAGTGTTGGGTCACTGATGTGTGTTTTGGCCAGTGCCTCACCATTATTTGGCAGCTGTTCTCATAATTTTCCTTGTGCGCTATGGTTTGTTCATCGAAACACAAGAGTCTGTGACTAGATGTGTATGCTCTCATAGCCAATGGAATCCAGCGGTAGCTTTCGAGTATTGCCTCGAGGCTGGCGTGTATGTGTTTGGCCGACAGAATAGGTTGCTTGTACGCTAGTGCCACAAAGAGATTTTTATATCATTTTAGCGTTTGCTCTCGTCATATAGACATCACGTATTCTGTGTGTGTAGGTGTAGCTGTAGGAATGAATAAATAAAACGTTGATATGCCCATGAGAGTAAAAATATCAGTTCTCATAATGAGAGAAGGAACTCTGATCATGAAAATGATCAACCTCGTGGCCAATCTCGTGGTCAATGTCGTGGTCGTAAATGATGCGCGTCATCTGTGACTCGGACCCCTAAATAAGTCAAATATTGACAATTTTCATTCACAGAGCAATACATCAGAAGTAATGTTCTCTTATAAGTTCCTGTTTTTCTTATTATATTGGGTAATATTTTTGGCAATTATAATGTGAGGATTGTACATATTTTTTTCAAAAAACAACAACAATATTTTATTTTGTTTCAAAAAATTCAAAAATGAATTTGAAGACTAAAACTAATGTCAAGAAAGTTCATTGTGTTGAAAACTCTGTATGGAAATACAGAAGTATCAAATGTGAATGTTCCATACACATTTTCGCAAGTACATGTACATGTAGCATTTCGCAAGTTTGTACATCAAAGTGCTCCAGCGTAATCATCATTAATACATGTACACGTCACCACACAGAGTGTACAGGAAATATTGGATTTATGACACACCCTGACATGATGTTATTTATGAGGTGAATCTGAAACCAGCACAGTTCCCAGGCAATAGTAACATATGATATTGTCTTAGGATATTGTAATACATAATTACTTATTATTGAAGAAGAAAACTGAAACAGTAAGTAGCACTTTGACCGCAGGAAAACCGTCGCCATCAAAGTGTTCCAGTGTAATAATTAATAATACTCGTCATCACACAGAGTGAGTGATGCATCTGTGGTATTCAGACTTCCACGTATTTGAGGACACAATTTGATACTTGGGCTGATTAATCAGTGCTGAGTGACAGACAACACACGACCCTAATTAGTGCTTCTATCGTGCTACATGATGGTTACACAATCGCAAACAAGTCTCTGTGGAACATGTGCGCTGATCAACTGATGCTTCCAGGTTTAACCTTTACAACGCTGAAATATGTTTGTATAAACCATGGGGACTAAAAGTATTTTTTCAATCTGAAATCATTATAAATGTCTTTGTTAGATATTTTTGCTTCATTTAAATACCCGTGTTATGGGTCTACATCCATTATAGATTTTGTAATTCTCAAAGGGTTAAACATACTTTTTATATCTAAATTTTTTATCAGACATTATCGTCTGCTATTCAATCTTCTCCTGACCATTCGTTGCAGGTAATAATCACAAAGCAGCAAGTTTGCCGCGCAAAGGCAGACAGCATGCAATAACTGTTTACTTGGAAAGTACAGTGTTTGTCTTTGCTTTGGAAAGATGGCGTGCTGTCGTGTGTGGGTGTGCATCCTCTGTGTCATAATTGTCTCCCAGCGCGATCGAGTTTCTTGAGGACTCATTAACTCTTTAATGACAACAGACTTAATTGTCCTACAACTAGGGGTTTTTGAATGAAAAATTTTCATGAAACTGGTTTGCCAATACCTGGAAATGTTCTTCAATTTGCCCAATCAAAGCAGATACACACTGAAATGGTTTTAAGTCTTTCCTGAATCCTGTTTGTGCCGAGTAACCACTTAAAACCTGTAAAAGGATCAGAACGTTAACTGGATTATGTGATAAGGCGATCACGTAGTTGCTCATTCAGAACATTCGGAAGATTTTCTGCAGATAATGCGGACTTTGTAAAAGAAAGGCACAGTTCTGCGCCCTGTGAACAAAGTCATTTATTATGATGTACATAATTATTATATGTGAACGATACGAAATTATAATGAAAATTTCAGTATGTTATTTCCAATTTGTTAAAGTGCAGCATCATAGCTACTATAACTCTTTCAGCGCTTGGACCGACGCTAGACGTCAGAATCTGACGTCTGTGGTCGTCAGATTCTGACGTTAAGGTCGATCCCTGCAATGAAATAGTAAAATATTTATAGTAACCGTGGACCAATAATATAAGTATTCAAACGAAGAGGAAGAATCTAACCAAAACATTTATGATGATATCAAATTGAACAAAAAACCTTTTGATCTCTTGGTGTATATAAAAAAAATGTCAGCGTTTTAAAGTCAAATTGTTAATAGTGAACACTCTTAAAACAGCGGAATGTTTGCTGTGATTATTTTAAATCTTTGTTAGGCTTGCATACTTTTTATATTCTGATGCATTGCTTCCAGCAGGGATTGTGTGTTTGACTGGTCCCTTTACGGACTCACCATCTTGTTTCTTTCCACCAAACATGATATATAACACCAATGATGGGTTAATGTTACCTTGATATTGCGTTTGGAATGATACAGTATGCAACAGAGTGTGATTCTAAGGCATTGGTTGTATAGTTATCCCACATTTTTAGTAGTTTTGCTTTTACTGAATTGTCCAGTCTTTATTAAATTAATATTATTGTTTGATTGTCTGTGAACGTGCTCTCAGTTTTGCTCCTATTTTCCTCTGCATTTATTAGCTAGCGACAGTATCTTAAACTGTTACCATTATAGCATACACAATTTGACGTGTTTTCATTTCAAGTGCACTGCAGCACAACAATAATCAGATAATGGCAAACTCGCACACTTATCGCGTGGAATGTGTTAATGGGCTGGTGTTTGAACATAAAATAAGGATGTTAATTTAAAAAGCGGAGGAATCCAAGTGTTATATCTCCACAGAACTAAGAAGCAAAAAAGGACGAAATAATATTAACAGTACAAAACTATGCAAATCGAATGATCATTAATTATTCTTTGACCAAGTGTCATCGGTTTCGTTAATTAGAGCGGGAGCTCTGAAGTTTTATTCAAGGGAGAAGGGCCAAAGTGCTCGAACCCATTAATTTATACAAAAAAACCCTAGCATCCCTAAAATGGATTGCTGCCGGGTATCATGTATGACCTTCACCTCCAAAGCAGCATGATTGTTATGTATTTTTTTGCATTTATTTAAGGATATTGCGCCAAGGCTAAATCTAGTTTTAAATGATCCATTGGCTCCCCTGGAGTCTAGAATGATCAATGACAGCATTTGTAGATGTGATCTTCCCTCTGTCAGCAACCTGGGAAGATTATATGGAAATGGCGGGAAAATATTTTTTATTAAAGGGAAGAGCGCCAAAGTTAAAAATTACAGGGAATTATTCTTAAGGAGTGAGGGAGTTCAGAATAGTAAGCAACAGCAATTTAAAAAGTGACCTTCCCTCTTACAGCAACATGTGATAAGAAAATGAAGTGACTTGGGCAGTGCGGAGAAAAATGATGAACAATTTTATTAAGATAACAAGTTCGAATGAACAGATGAACAAAGGAGGTAACATTTGAAAAAATTGTAAGAGAATCGCGTAATACAAAGTTATAAATTATGCATGGTAAATTATGTTATTGTTCTTTATCTCTTATCCGTCGTTTTTACTATCATCACTCTACTCACTCCATTCAGATGAGTATTTGTCATCTTGGTTCATTATGTTTATATGTGTCTCATCACTTTTGTCATCATTTGGCCAATGACATCTGTAACACCTTCAGCAGCATTCATCTCCTCATTTTTGTTTTTGATTGCCTGACGTTCTCAGCAGCAAATTTCATAATTTTTTTCCTTGGAACCGTCTTTAAAATACGCGACTGAGCAGCTGCACACTCAGCCGCACAATTTATTCTGTCTAGTTCACCTCGTTCTAACCTTGAAAGAAAATATTTTTTGTTTCTTGACAGGTTAAACTGATGATCAGTGGAAAATGGCTCTCACAAACTTTCAAGGGAGTGTGTGAGGGCAATATCGCGTAAGATTCTCCATTTATTTAACTTATTAGGAGGCTGCTCGCCTGACTGAACAGCTCATGAACTTCCGAAAGAGCCATGCCGCGTTGGGTGAGAGTTACAGACCATCTTCGAAGCGAACTCTCCGAGTTCCGGAATGCAGTGATGCTCTTCATTGGAAATTCGGCATCCCTATTCACAGTCTGTTCCAGGGTCAAGTCAACTGCCTATCTGGCATAATGCTTGCTCGTGGAGCAACACCGAGGACACGTTACTGGGCTAAACCACATAGCATTACCACATTGGTTTAATAAATACTTTTTACTGCAACTATGTTTCCAACCAAAAAAATATGTAGACGAAAAACGACATTTCTGAAAATTGCGGCCATTTTGAATTGTGCAATGACAGAAGTTTCACAATGTCAAAATAGAACTATAATTGAGTTTCTCGTGAAAAAATATACAGAAAAAAGATATTACAAAAGAATATATCTGAATTTCTTCAGTAGTTATAATTTCAGTATTGTATCAGGCGGCCATTTTGGATTTTTACAAACAAAACACGAATGAGGCTGCAAAACTTAAAAAGAAGACACGAAATGAGCTCCCCGTGAAAAATTAAGTGAAAAAGAGGTATTATAATATATGTTAAATGTATTATAATTTATGATACAATTTTTTATGGCCTTTGCATGACGGCCATTTTGGATTTTTGCCAAAAAAAAATGTTCCGCTACTGACTATACAAATACCTCCTGAAATGTTCAGCTTTATATTCTTTTTTTTTCAATATTTGCCCTTAAATATGCCTAAAATTCCTGGACTAACAGGTTGCTGTCAGAGGGAAGGTCACTCTTAAACTTGCTGTTGCTTACTTTTCTGAACTCCCTCACTCCTTAAGAATAATTTACTGTAATTTTTAACTTTGGCGCTATGCCTTGAATAAAAATATTTTCCCGCCATTTGTATATCATCTTCCCAGGTTGCTGTCAGAGGGAAGGTCACATTTAAAATTGCTGTCATTGGTCATTCTAGACTCCAGTGGAGCCAACGGATCATTTAAAACTAATTAATTTTAGCCTAGGCGCAATATCCTTAAATAAATGCAAAAAAAAACATAACAAAAATGCTGATTTGGAGGTGACGGTCATACGTAAAACCCGACAGCAATCCATTTTAGTCTTTTTCTGTATCAATTCATGGGGTCGAGCACTTTGGCCCTTTTCCTTTGAATAAAACTTCTGGGCTCCCGGTCTAAATGTCAGTATTTGAAGATAGATCGCTGGGAGTGGCTTGTAGTTTTGAGTGATGCCGGCTGAAGAATAATTTCGCAATGCAAACCAATTTTCCTAAGGTTGTAAAAGCTTTCAGGAAAACCCTAAACAGTCGTCCACTTTGTCCTCCTTGATCCTTTTTAGCATCCACAGTGTTTGCCGTTGACTGTTTGTGAGTAGTACTCGGCCATACAAAGCTTAAAAAGGCAGTATCTGCTTACATGTAAAGTATGCAGATTTTGTATGCAGGTTTTGCACTGCAGAGTACTTTTCTCCAGACAGTGTACGGTGTGAATTGGTAGTGACGGCAATGCCGCGAGACTACAAAATATGCATTATACCAGATGGACATCACGCAAAGAGAAACACCAGTAACCTATTACTTGAAAAGTAAGCAGTTACTGATGTTTGTCTTTGCATTGTAGCCAGCTGTAATGTAAAGACAAACAGCAGTAACTGCTTACTTGAAAAGGAAGCAGTTACTGCTGTTTGTCTTTGCATTGTAGCCAGCTGTAATGTAAAGACAAACAGCAGTAACTGCTTTACTGCTGTTTGTCGTAGTATTACGTACTTGAACTTAAAACTGAACTTAAAATAGTTATGTCGTGATGATTCCATGAAAACAGTTATCAACATGGTTGTGGGCCCACCCACATATACAAAGCTATAAGGAGAGGGGTATTTTGCAATGCACATTTTACTTTTAGAGATGTTCCCATTAAAGCGAAACGAATCAACACCTTTTTAGTGATTTTTCAGCCAAGCTTTGAGCTCAAAACTCTTTTCAGACATTTAAGACTTTTCAGACATTTGATTAATGGGCGTGAAGCCGTATTTTGTAGTGAGTTGTTTAATAATGAAGCAATGTTTGGGAAAACCCGTCCACCTGTTTTCATTCTGAAGAATGTGAGCAATGTGCTTGTCAGCAGTCAAACGGCTACCTGATTAACAGCCGTGAACCCATCCACGTCTCAAAAGAAACCACGCACCCCAATTAGGACCACACATAGCCAGCACACATCTCTTGAAAGTCCATACAGAAATTGTGACGCGTCACACTAAAAGGGCAGTGAGGTCCATTTTGTCAAAATTTATTTTGTTCCTGTATATTTAATAGCCGTTCTCTTCCTGTTTCATAAACTGAAATAATTTTTGAAAAAATATTTATTATTTATTTTTATTTTATGGGATTCTTAACTTTTCAATTTGTAATCATTCGTGCTTCAATAATTGTAGCATAAAATAATCTTAACTAGTAAATGCTTCATCAGAATAACAATTATTGGACGCTTTCAAACCTTATGTCACTTTATCGACAAATAATTCGATAAAGTGACATAAGTTGATTGTGCAGATATTTTCACATCCCGTTTCAGCTCAATATTATTGTTTTCTACGATCAAATCAATTCAGAATTCAATATATTTTGTATTAGGCTGAGCCAGGCTAGTTTAATGTCCGGTGACAGTGCATAACATATTTATTTTTCAAAATAAAACACGTACATTCAGCCTGTAGTGGCTAGCACTCCATTTAATGTCTAATGTACTAGAAGGTGATTTGTTATCTTTGAATTATACCTTCAAACTGTTCTTATTTTGTATCAACTTAATACATTTCAAGGGTTATTAATAATGTAGGTCAAACTCATGAGAACTGCTGTTCTGTTTTTTTTTATAATTTTTCATCATTTAAATTTTGCGTAATATTTATGGTGGCTCGCCGTTACCATTACTGTATTTCATCCATCGTGAATTTAGCGTTGAAACAGTGGTAAATGATTTGAGCCTGTAATTATAATTATAATTATTATCCACATATCTCACATGATGCCAGATGCAACATTCAAAACGTTTTAATCTCCTGATAGAGTGGATATGTTATATTCTGCATGAACTGAACCAGTATACTTGGTCAAGTGTAATTTACCAGTAATTAATAGCTGAACAGAGATATGAAGTTCACGTTGATTCTGCCGTGCAAAGCAAACAGTATATAGTAACTGCTTACTTTTCAAGTAAACAGCTGCTGCTGTTCGCATTTGCACTGCAGGATTTACTTTTCCCGCTGACACTTTCAGTTAGAACCACAGCGGCTTGATACAACTGGCGTGGCAGCTGTATCTAGCTTGTGACAATGGTCAGTACCACGCTCGCCTGCAATAATTGCAGGCGAGCGTGGTACTGACCATTGTCACAAGCTAGATGATCAATACCACAAGCTAGATACAACTTTTTATTGATATACATGTAGTTAGAGTTTGACGCCATCACGTGGATTAGCGCCAGAGATGGCCATCATAGCAAAGGCTGTGGTCTTGTATGCTGGTAGCTGTGTACGCTGAAGTAAGAAAATAATATTCAAAATTGTGAGGGTAAGCCTATCCAAATGATAAATTCACCTATAAAGATTGACGTTTAAGCCTCCATTTTAAGGCATTATTATGTAAATCTGTCATCATAAAAGAAAAATAATTGATCAAACAATGACGCAATAATTCAATGCGCAATCAATCGTCCGCGCACCGAATTGGGAAAGTTGAGGCAAAACTTTGCGAATTGCCAAGTTTTAGAAAATCCTTATCGCAAACAGAGACTGTTATTACGGACTATTGATATGCCGAGCCGAATGCAGAGCGCAAAAACGTGAGAAGCCAATACTTGTCATAGAGGCACGTACTCACTTTATTCTGAAACGTGTGGCACTCGGTTAGCGATAGGTTGGAGACTTGGAGTCCCTGCTAAGAAGCTGTAGCGTTAGTCTTCGCATATCAATTCTGATCTGCAAAGCCAAAAGACAGTAACAGCTTACTTAAAAAGAAAATAAGCAGTTATTGCCTGTTGGCTTTGCACGACAGAATTGCATGAAGGCGAACGTGGTCAGAACTGTCTGGACAATGGATGATCGATCAAATGCACCATGGCACACACAGTTTCAAACCGCAAATCGACAGCTTGATTTCCATTTTTTTCAATAATAAGAAAATTATAATAAAGCCAGTGACATTGTCTCAAACTGAAGTTCCAAGTTGTTGTGTCAAAAATGTTTGACTACGTATAATAAAGAATTCACGACACAACAAAATATGAAGCTAACGGTTCTTACTACTAGCAGTTTCGCTCCCATAACAGAATTCACTAATTCATCTGTGCACATCCACTTGCACGCCGTGTGAGTGAGCGAACGACCCTGTCTGTGTCGGAGTGGACTAACTTAAATGTGAAATGTAAACTGCTCACCCCAATATATATAAAATACATTTTAGTTCATTATAGGTGCTAAAAGTAAAATAGAAAATGTTCAGCATAACATTTTTAGATTACCCCCTCTCTCGTTCAGATTAGGCCTACCCTCGGGCGTAATCTTAAAATAATATCAAGTTACCACCTCCAGTTTCAAATTATCCCCTCAATTTTCTCGTTGAACTTTATGTTATCACTACATTTTTATCACTACATTTTTGTTGATCAGATGCTATAATTTTTTTTATATAACCATTGCATCGCTAAGACAACAGTTACATGTACTATTGAAGAATAATGTACTGAACCGCTTACAACACGTAGTAGAAGTCCTTGTGGTAAAGGCCCCGTCACACATACCATCGCGCACGTCCAGCGCACAAAAAATGAAGAATTTTGGTCAGTGCGTTGTGATTCGCTGGGCGTGCGACATAATTCGCAGATGATTTGACGAGAACGCCTGATGAACGTCATTCGTTTTTTGTGTGCGTCAACCAATGCGCACATTTTCTGCATGCTCAAACATGTGAGCGTTTTTCCACGTCTGAATGTAGACGCCACAAGAACGTCAGACCAGCGCTAGTCTAACGTTAGGCACAAGTAGAGCACACGCTCTAAATTCGTTGTGTTTTTGTTGACTGAGGTTTGTCCCAGTCACACATAAACGACGCACAGTCCACCCATAAAAAAAATAAAAAAATTCTGTCTGGATTGTGAAAAACGTCACAAGCTGGCAGCGAATGCACAGCGTGTTTCCAGCGCAAATTGCGAATGAACAGCGCTTTGCTAACGCGTTGGACGCATACAGTGCGCATTAAACCCTATAATGCTAATGTCGACGATAATAGTAACTTTTAGCATTATTTTTGTAGATACATGTATGTAACCATTTTTTAAAGAAAAAACGTGTCCTAAATCTATGATAATATTATATGTTCGGACTTAATCTCGACAAATTGTAAACAAATTTTGCACTTAAAGCCGTGTATCGTGTGAAAAAACACCTCAAATGAGTAAAAATGAAATATCGTTCTTCAGAGCTCCAAGGGTTAATCTGCAGAAATAACATAGTTACAGCCTGTTGCTCGAGCGCTGAGCGAACTGGCGGCGTGTTCCCAGCATTTGCTCCGAGCGCTCATGCAGTCGCGGGCAACGGGCCTGCGCGAACCAGTAACGAGTGTTGACGCACGACCGACGCTTTAGCAAAAAATAATCAATTTTCAGGGCGTGGGTCGTGCGTCGACTATGTGTGACTGAGCCTTTGGGGTGGAAAAAACACAAAAAATGCCGGCACTGAGCGCGCATATATAGCGCCCAACTAACGTGTTCCTAACGCATGTCCAGCGAACATATAACGTATATGGGGCGTTTTAAATGCTTTCTAACTTATTCGTGCCTCGCGCTGCCGATGCGCGATGTATTCGCCAACTTTGTCGCCCTGCTAACGCGCAACGCGGTGGCAAAACGCTGTGTATTCGCTGATTTATACACCTGATTTATTTATAACACGCTGTGTAATTGTCTTAAACTTGCTGGCTCTTCTTATATCCTGACAAAATCCATGGACGCACAACGACGCACTGCTCTATTTTTTGTCACTCAAGGATTGGGCTGTGCGTCGTGTATGTGTGACTGTGGTATATATTATGGTTATTGTGTCGCCATTAAATCTAAAATAAAAACAACGTTGGTCTATGCTATCTCTAACCTTGTGCCAGATCAGTCTTGACTTTAAATCAACGTCATACTAACGTCTCTCCGACGTTGGTACGGACGTGTTTAGCTAAAACTGATGCAAGACGTATAAGTCACCGTCTCTGACATACGCTCGACCTTCGTTCAACGTATTTGGGGTAAGCTCGATGTTGTTTCAGACTTTTCGCTCTAGTTGACTACAGACGTAAGCGTCACATAATCAAACGTGAATTCAGCGTCTATGACGTTGATTTTACGCTCGGTCCGCATCACCTATAGAGTAGGGTGGGGCAAGACGCCCCCTTGGGGTAAGATGCCCCCTACGTCATAATGTATGACGTCATAAATAGAGCACGCTCTTCCGTATTTTAAAGTGTTCCTTTGGTTGTTTCTATTTTCCTGCCGTGTCACAGTTGATTCTCGAGAGAATTACATGGTATGCATTCATATTTACTACTTTGAACACCTTTTTTAATAAAAAACAATAACCGCTGCATGGTCCTCTTAATTCACAAAACACACCGCTAAGACATGGCCGTCACAATGCTGGTAGAATAAAATGTTCACTACCATTGTGTGTGGTCACAGCTTGCCCAGATATGGATTATGCCGCAATGCAGAGTGTTTGTTAAACTCCTCTAGATGGGGTAAGACGCCCCCCTTATGATGAGGCAAGAGGCCCAGGGGCGACATGCCCCACAGTTATGGGGGCGTCTTAGCCCGACAGGCAATATTAATAATTAAAATTAATAATTTAAAATGTGTTTGTAGATGGGACTGTCGTTCACGCACTAGGCGTTCTTTTATCACTGATTCAGACCGACTGACTGTGACTGACTAGCTTCTAATATTCCACTCACTCACTCACTCACTCACTCACTCACTCACTCACTCACTCACTCACTCACTCACTCACTCACTCACTCACTCACTCACTCACTCACTCACTCACTCACTCACTCACTCACTCACTCACTCACTCACTCACTCTGTCCATCTTTTTATTTATTCATTCATTCATTCAACCATTCATTCGTCCATCCATCCAATAATCCATCCATCTATTCATACATTAATCCATCTAGCAATCCATCCATTCATGTGTCCTTACATCTATCAATTTATCCATTCTATCATCCATCCATCCATCCATCCATCCATCCATCCATCCATCCATCCATCCATCCATCCATCCATCCATCCATCCATCCATCCATCCATCCATCCCTCCGTCCGTCCGTCCGTCCGTCCGTCCATCCATCCATCCATCCATCCATCCGACCGTTCGTTCGTTCGTTCGTTCGTTCGTTCGTTCGTTCGTTCGTTCGTTCGTTCGTTCGTTCGTTCGTTCGTTCGTTCGTTCGTTCGTTCGTTCGTTCGTTCATTCATTCATTCATTCATTCATTCATTCAATTATTCATTCATACATTCATTCATTTTAGTGTTTAGTAGAACGCGATATATACATAACCGCTGATAAAATTTTGTATGTGAGCCATTACCTGCCTGAGCACGAAATGAAAAGGTTTTCGTCACGGTTCAGTGATTTTCACAAAAATGGCGGCCATTCCTAACTTTTCCAGATTTGTGAATGCGTTATCTCAAGAACCGCTGGTCCGAAACACTCGTGATTTTTGGTAGCCTATACATGTGGGCATTTACCTGCCTGACCACGAAATGGAATGGTCTTCGTCATGGTACATAAAAATGGCGGCCATTTTTAACCTATCGATACCTTATGAACGCGTTATCTCAAGAACCGCTGGTCCGAATCAATCATGATTTTGTATGTTTAAGCACTTACCTGCCTAACCACAAAATGAAAAGGTTTTGGTCACGGTTCAGTGATTTTCATAAAAATCCATCCATCCATCCATCCATCCATCCATCCATCCATCCGTCCGTCCGTCCGTCCGTCCGTCCGTCCGTCCATCCATCCATCCATCCGACCGTTCGTTCGTTCGTTCGTTCGTTCGTTCGTTCGTTCGTTCGTTCGTTCGTTCGTTCGTTCGTTCGTTCGTTCGTTCATTCATTCATTCATTCATTCATTCATTCATTCATTCAATTATTTATTCATACATTCATTCATTATAGTGTTTAGTAGAACGCGATATATACATAACCGCTGATAAAATTTTGTATGTGAGCCATTACCTGCCTGAGCACGAAATGAAAAGGTTTTCGTCACGGTTCAGTGATTTTCACAAAAATGGCGGCCATTCCTAACTTTTCCAGATTTGTGAATGCGTTATCTCAAGAACCGCTGGTCCGAAACACTCGTGATTTTTGGTAGCCTATACATGTGGGCATTTACCTGCCTGACCACGAAATGGAATGGTCTTCGTCATGGTACATAAAAATGGCGGCCATTTTTAACCTATCGATACCTTATGAACGCGTTATCTCAAGAACCGCTGGTCCGAATCAATCATGATTTTGTATGTTTAAGCACTTACCTGCCTAACCACAAAATGAAAAGGTTTTGGTCACGGTTCAGTGATTTTCATAAAAATAGCGTCCATTTTTAACTTTTCGGAATTTGTGAATGCGTTATCTCATAAACCGCTGGTCCGAATGACTAGTGATTTTATGTGTAGGCACTTACTCCTGAGTTCTCTGGCCTATAAATGAAAAGGTTCACGGTTCAGTGATTTTCACAAAAATGACAGCCATTTTCGACTTTTTCAGACACTGTGAACGCGTTATCTCAATAACCGCTGACCCGAATCACTCGTAGGCCCTTACCTGACTGACCACGGAATGAAAACCTTTTCGTCACGATTAAGTGATTTTCATAAAATGACCTGTAACCTGTGAGCGCATGATCCGGTAGTCCGAATAACTCGTAATTTTGTATTCTAGGCATTTACTTGCTTGCCCATGAAATGGAAAGGTTTTTGTTATTGATTTTCTAGAAATGGCGACCATTTTTTGTTATCAGTCCTGAGATATTGCGTCAATTAAAATGCAGAATGATGCATTCGTGTTTGCCTAATAGCGAAAACACATCTCTAGTTTGTCCATCCATTCATTTCATTTGTCCGTCCATCTATCCATTCATTGATTCACCAATTCATTGCTTCATCCATTCATATACTCCCTCACTCACCTCACTCAACCACCCAACTCACTCACCTCATTCAACTCACCCAACTCACTCAACACACCCAACTCACTCAACTCACCCAACTCACCCAACTCACCCAATTCACTCAACTCACTCAACTCACCAACTCACTCAGCACACCCAACTCAATTACCTCACTTAACCATCCAACTCAGTCAACACATCCAACTCACTCAACTCACCCAACTCACTCACTTCACTCAACCACCCAATTCACTGAAACTCACCCAACTCACTCAACTCACCCAGCTCACTCAATTCACCTAACTCACTCACCTCATTCAACTCACTCAACCACCCAACTTACCCAACTCACTCAACTCGAGTATAAAGGGCAAGATGCCCCTTATCCCTGGGGTAAGATGCCCCCCGGGGCATTTTGCCCCAAGTGTGGGGTAAGATGCCCCTTTCTGTCATTATACATTACCGCTCATAATATCTTAGCAAATAACTTGGAATAATTATTTTATCATTTTTTATGTTCCCCTCATATGCCTCTTTGTGAGCATTGGATAACTCTTTATTATGAGCAATATATTCAGCTGTAGGACGCTGTGACCTTAGAGGGGGCGCCTTGCCCCACCCTACTCTACGTCTTTAAATAACATTTGAAAGACGTCCGAAGCAACGCCATATAATACATGTAGTCGGACGGACTATAAATCTAACCATCTTTATGAAAGCACCCGAAACAACGTTGGACGTATGTCAGTGACGTTGGATCAATGTCAGATTTATATATAGACTACATTGATCCGGTGTATATTATATCCGGAGTGTAGGCGTATTATATGCAGCTGTTGTTAACTTACTCTCAACTAGGGCCCAGGGCCATTCATTTCTGTGCTTGGGACTACGTCTTCACGCGGATTGCAACATATAACGTACCACCCATTCTTGTGACATTCTTGCCACATAAATCCCAGTAAACATAAAATATTTGTATAACATTTATACAATGTTGAGGCGGCGTTGTATAAATGTAATTACAAATATTATGTGTTTACTGGGATGTCGCTCAAATCAGATCACATTCTTTAAATAGATGACCCCATGCCACACACCTGATACGTGGATGGCCCCAGGCCACACACTTGATAAGTGGATGGCCCCAGGCCACAGACTTTAAATAGATGGTCCCAGGTCATATACTTACACTTAGTATATGCGGCCTGCATCCACACATTTTTTAAGTTGATGGCCCCAGGACACACACTTTAGGTTGATGGCCCCAGGCCACACACTTTCAATTGATGGCCCCAGGCCACACACTTCAGATTGATGGCCCCAGGCCACACACTTTAGGTTGATGGCCCCAGGCCACACACCTAGGTTGATGGCCCCAGGCCACACACTTGCGTAGATGACCCCAGACCACACACTTTAAATAGATGACCCCAGGCCACACATTTTTAGTTGATGGCCCCAGGCCACACACTTTAGTAGATGACCCCAGACCACACACTTTAAATAGATGGCCCCAGGCCACACATTTTTAGCTGATGGCCCCAGGCCACACACTTAGGTTGATGGCCCCAGGCCACACACTTTAGGTTGATGGCCCCAGGCCACACACTTTAGGTTGATGGCCCCAGGCCACACACTTAGGTTGATGGCCCCAGGCCACACACTTTAGGTTGATGGCCCAAGGCCACACACTTTAGGTTGATGGCCCCAGGCCACACACTTAGGTTGATGGCCCCAGGCCACACACTTTAGGTTGATGGCCCAAGGCCACACACTTTAGGTTGATGGCCCCAGGCCACACACTTAGGTTGATGGCCCCGGGCCACACACTTTAGGTTGATGGCCCCAGGCCACACACTTTAGGTTGATGGCCCCAGGCCACACACTTTAGGTTGATGGCCCCAGGCCACACACTTAGGTTGATGGCCCCAGGCCACACACTTTAGGTTGATGGCCCAAGGCCACACACTTTAGGTTGATGGCCCCAGGCCACACACTTAGGTTGATGGCCCCAGGCCACACACTTTAGGTTGATGGCCCCAGGCCACACACTTTAGGTTGATGGCCCCAGGCCACACACTTAGGTTGATGGCCCCAGGCCACACACTTTGGAATTGATGGCGTAGTAAAATATCGATTCAAAAGTAGTTCTCAGTTTACAAGGTGGCCCTGGGCCCTAGTTGAGAGTAGAAAAACAACGACTGAGTAGAAAAACAACGACTGCGTATTATATGGATATAAGGGGTGGGAGGGGTGGTAAATTGGACCTGAAGCTCTATGAATTTTAACATACCCAGGGTGCGGGGGTGGGATAATCTGAAACTGGTTTCAGCGTAATCACCAGTACGCTCAAACTGCTTTCAAGCAACTTTACCCTTTAACCGCCGGTGCCGTTGATATTCGTTTTTTACATTTTATATTAGCACATTGCATATCAGCTTTTAAAACTGTTAAAGATAAAAAGTGACATTAATCAGCAAGAATTGACATTTTTTCACCTCAATTTTGTCAAATTTTAATAATACTCACTCACTTGAAGTTGTGGATCGCGTCAGCGAGACACAACTTCAAGTGGGTGAAAATTCAAATTGAATAATTTGGCGGCTAATGAGTTAATTTTGTGTGCGTACAGCGTCAACCGTTCTAGGAGAAACTCGTGACGAAGAGAATCACATGACGCATTTAAGAGAGGGCGTATTTGATTTACTTCCTACAGATTTGTCTGAAAACAAAACTACTTTAGAAAATATTTTTGTGTATGGAAGAGTCGATTTAAATTACTGGCCATGGAGCCAATAACTGAAAATAATTTGGTAAATTACAACACACCTGCTCGTAATTGATTTTTCTAATTTTGATGTGTTTATTGAGTTCGCGTTACAAGTTTACAAATTTAATGTGTTTTTACTCCTGGTGAGGCTACCAAAATTCTCGCACGAAGAGGTGCGGACAGTTTTTGTGTGGCTGTTCGCGCTCACACCTGATATGATGGTTCTCCAGTGATGTGTTTATACAGCCGTTACTGCATCCAGGTGGTCAAGGTCTGTGGATGGTGCCGAAGTGGGCCGTATTCTCGTACAGGTTACGATATATAGCAGGCTTCGGATTGGTCGGGATGGCCATCTCGACCAATCCGAAGCCTACGATATATCGTAACTTGTACGAGAAAACGAGAGCAGGGCTGGACACGTGAGCATGGTGATGAGGCCGCTGTTGGTGCCTCCACTATCAACATTTAGCACGTTTATTTCTCAAGACTATTGTATTTCTGGGGTGGGCCGATATTTACCCTGTCCTGCAAAAAAATCCCAGCGTACTTTGACAGTAAACAGCTACCACACGGAGGATTAGGCATACTACTTGACAAGTGTGCAGCTACTGCAGGGCAGATTATGCCTATACGTATAGGATAAATCCCGAGGAGCTCTCCATTCTTAGTTGTGAGATGTAGTGGTGTGTTCTATTAGACTTGGAAAGTAAGCTGTTACTACTGTCTACCTTTGCGAAACAGAGTTCTACTTTGTAGGGCAGTGCTGTGTGTGGATATTGTTTTTGCGAGATAAAGCCACTTAGTTTAATATATCTGTTTTAGATCAGAAAAAATCCAAAATCTATTGAGAAAAGGCGGAAAAAAATTATTTAAGAAAAAAAAACATTGAACATATTTGAAAAACTTAATAAGGGCGACCAAATAAAAAAAACATTGGTCATATTTCTGGAAAAGTTAATGAGGGCAGCAAAATGAAAAAAACTTTTGACCTATTTAAAAAAAGTCAATGAGGGCGACGAAAAAACAAGCAAAAAAAATATAGCCGGAAAAATATTTTTTATCTCTCGAAATCAACTTGTTTTTTTTCGAAATTGACTGTTTTTTTCCGAAAATCGGCAACAATCTAAAGCGCGCGCTGGGCAGAAAAAAACACATGTTTTTCTTTGGTAATGCGCGGCTTAAATCTAATGCGCGCGCTCATCTAAAACAGAGAAAAAAACATAGTGGCCTAATCTAATTCAAGAAAATTCAAGCTGCTGTGATTTGTCATCTTTATAATACACTGCATGTGGGTACGATAATTATGTAAGACTCTTAATCACGATCACATATCCCATTGGCATTTGGGTATATTTTTTGTGTCATTCCGCCTGCCTCTCTTAAACGTATTACGTATTATTTATTTGAGATAAATAATGGCAAACGTAATAAGTCAGAAAATAATAGCGATCTACACGAGTGGGCAATAAACGACGCTCGTTAAGTTAAGTCTACACGCACCTGTGTCAGCAATAAAGAAAAAAGTTACCCCACTCGCTTTTATTATTACTGGTGGGCTACTTGCCACATATATTTATTATTTCTTTGGGAACGCAGCTGCAGAACATTTAGTAGGCCTACATATTTCTACGTTCCCACGTAAAATTACTAAAACCTCGTATCTGAGCGCGCTAATACAATGATCTTTATTATAGAGGATTAAAAAGGGCGTGCTTAAAAAATATTATCACTGTTATTTCGCTATCACTACATCCTATTTCGCATGCTACAACGAACCGACGAACCAACCAATGAACCAATAAACCAATGAACCAGGTAACCAGCCAACCAACCAACCAGCCAATCAACCTGGATAATTGTCAACTTTACATTTCACTGACTAAATGGGTCCATCAAAGTCTCGCGGGACCCCATTCCACTGGCGTTGGCCGATCCTGCCGTATACATGTACATAAGAGAGCAGACCTGGTTGAACAAAAACTTAGTTGATGTCAGAGGTAAATCCTCAGGGCATGTTATTATTCTGAAAAGGCCCTTTGCAAGTAGATCTACATGTACAAACAGTCATTAAAAGCACGCTCCATAGAGCTCCAGAGGGAATTGACAAAGGTGTGTTTTTTGTGTTGAAAGACTTCCTCGTCATCATTGATGTGAGCAGCAGCCGAACCGAGCTTCTGAAACGTCACGCAGACATGAACACCTAATGCACGAGAGACTGTGGCTCAATATTGGTTAATCACTGGTTAAATGTCGGACACATTGGACGAATAATATGCCACAATCGGGCCAATGTCTGGTGTCTGTAAGATTATAGCTAATCTGTTCTGTCTAGACACACGTAAACAAGGAGATCAACGTGACAGACACAAAACTCTAGCCGACATATTTCATGTTATCTTTAACAAAACAGTCATATGAATGTCTACTTGTCTGTGTTAGTACGCCAGAAATCCCCGAGCAGAACCACAAGTACAATAAATAAGAGTCGGCCATAATAAAAATACGTGTTGTTTGCTGCAGCAATGAAAACCACAACGCGCTATGCGACAACGAAGTCCAATGGCCGGCGCGATGGCTCATTCGTATCAACTATGGCTTGCAACCTGGATGTACCAGGTTCGAGTCCCGGTCGGGCCAGATATTTGTCATCGTGGTTGTGCAAATACAGTGCTCCAAACTGTTCAAATGCCTGCAGTGTACAGTGCTGCCTATATGATACTGTGCACTATAAAGAACCCTTATATCATTCGAAATAAGGGTAGGGCATAGTCTCGGCTTCAGGCTTCCTTCTGTCGCGATATCGCCATGATTGTGCAGAAAGCGACGTAAAGCAATATCCACAAATAAACACAAACGAGGTCCAATGCGACTAGCACCCAACATGAAAGATTGTGCTGATCCACACGGCTGCTCTGCTGTGCAAAGCCAAAGGCCGTAACTGCTTACCTTTCAAGTAAGCTGTTACTGCATTTTCCTTTTGCTGAGCGGTGCCCATTTGGTTGTCTTTGACGTGTAATCAGAAGTCTTCTCTCTCTCTCTTTTTGCCGGGTCAGCACTTTTCAGTTCTGGTCTATCGCATTTCCCATGCGTCTTCTCGGACGTCGGGAGATACTGGCCACTGCCACCAGTAATTACTTGCAGTAATGTAGGTGGGCACGCTAGCGCCGGTCCGCAAAGCAGAAAGGCAGTAACTGCTCAATTGAAAAGTGAGCAGTTACTGCCTTTTGGCTTTGCAAGCCTCGGCAAATCTGAGTTATCTCGTCCAGTAACTGTAGGTGGCTCTGGTCCTGGGCCCGTGTTCTCGTACCAGTTACGATATATTGTAGGCTTCTGATTGGTCGAGATGGCCATCTCGACCAATCAGAAGCCTACGATATATTGTAACTTGTACGAGAATACTGGCACTGTGGCCACACTCGGAGACGTCGTCCGGGTCTCCTTACAGGGAGGATAACACTCTCCCAAGACAGGTTAATTCACGACAACCGAATAGAAGCGCACAAACAAATATGATGACGAAACATTCCAGGCATCACATGTAACACTCATTATAATGGCGGTGTAGCACGGGTATACCAGGCTACATGGCTGAAAACACACGATAGAAAGAATGATTGAACTTTCGAAATTAAAGTATAAATGAACCAAATAAAAGTTTTATTGATCGTTTATATATTGGTCAATGAAATAGCAGTGTAGCATGAGAAGGCTATCCTACAGGGATGTGGCTGAAATGATATTGGTTAATTATTTTTTAAATGTTGTTTTTAATCATGTCAATGTGGCGCTAGTCGGTTGTATTTTTCGGTTGTCATTATGGATTTGAACAATTTGGGTAATTGCATATATCTGTGCATCGATGCAAGGTATTGGCCGAATCGGGATTCAAACCCGGTAATCCTGGGTTCTGAGTCAACAACCTTCAACTTCATATTTTGCACAAGTAGTAGATGCTTTGGCCCCAGGAGGTTGCAAGTACTGGGTTAATGCTGGGCCAGCGTCGCAGACGCTGATCCAGCATTAACCCAGTATTGGTACTCAGTAGACATCTGGAGTAGAGACATTGATGACACGAGTAAAAAGACAGAAATGCTAGCGCAATACGGGGCTTCAAAATACGACAAATACTTAGAATAATAAAAAGTAGACATCTCCAAAAATATTTATTAATATTAACAGTTACTGTGTATCCAGCACAAACTGTTTCATCAAAATATCAGTGGAATTGTATTTAATTTGAAACTAGCTCGAAATCTTAGGCAGTTGAAATGTTCATAAACCTCTAGATATGGTTTATCAGCTGGCACGAGATCGTCGTGAACTTTCGGTTTAAGGCGTCACGGAAGAGAGGAATATGGTTCATGAATCGACCCAATAAAACAAATCCGCCCGTAGAGTTGAAAAACATTAAAAAAAAATAGAATACTGAAAAATCACTAGAGTGGGCAATCCTGCTGGCGTATGGTGGCGCTACCCTGGCGATGTCCAAATTTGTGCAACTCGAAAGCATCTGGAGGTTTAAAAAGCCCCATGGGACCATGACTTATAGGAGAGAATTCTCTGTTATGTATTTCTGATACAACATGTTTGGCGTACAAGCACTACTCAAACAAGTAAGCTACATGTACATGCATTGTTTTTGCCCACACGGCTATGTACTTCCTGGTAACACCAAACAGTTTTTGTGTGTTTTACACAATTTTCACCCACTTGAAGTTGTGTCTCGCTGACGCGATCCACAACTTCAAGTGAGTGAAAATTATGGGTACGCACTTCACAGAAAACACTATGCGCTGATCCAATGCCGGTTAAATTTTGCACTACCATCCGCGACGGTGGACCAATATTAAATATACAGTGGATCAGCGTATCGTTCCTGCTTGGATCACTCATAGAGGTGCACATTGATCATTTTAGTGCAGGGGGTGGGGGAGTCGCTTTTAAACGCACTCGAACAGTTTTTCTTAAAAAAAATGTCCATTTAGCGATGATGAACCATGTGTAGTTTTTGAAAATGTTAAACGCGGAGCTATTTTTAATTCGGTTAAAGCTGTCATTTGCGTTAGCAAAGCCAGATTTAACCAGAATAAAATAATGTTATGGAGTAGTGTGATACGTAATCTGAGCAAATAAGGGACGACAACTGAAGAATAGGAGACGAAAAGGAAGAATATGGGGAAAATGATAAATGCCTAAGATATTTTTTCAGCACCCTCATCAAAGTTTTTATCTTACGCGACCAGCATGAAGAAAAAAAACATTTAGCCGTTTTTAGGAACGGCCGGTGTAACCGCCCCGATTAACCCCCCACTAAACAATACCCGGGTATATTCTTGATTATACCAGGGTATGATCTGGAATATACTCTGCGGCATAGTCTGGGAGCTCCCAGACTATACCCCAGGGTATATTCTGGGAGCTTCCAGGGTATAAATGCCCAGACTATACCCCATCAGATTCAGGGTGGGGCTAGAAGAAGAAAGAAGAAAATAAATTTATTTGACCAAAACATAATTAATTACAAATAAAGTGAAAAGTACAAATAACAAATAACAGTCAGGAGACCATAGTTAAGACAAAAGATGCCGCTACCACTATGGCCACCTTTCACACAAGAAAACATAATTTTAAGATATTCAAGTTGCAAAAGGGTCAATGATTATAAAGAAAACGATATTGTACCAGTGATTACATAATAAATATCTACAAACATGCAAAAATGTAGATTGATTTATACAGATATATTTCAAATATATAGCAAAATGATAATGAGACGGTCGTCCCAACAAAAATGTAAACTAGCTTGTCATGATATCATAATAATAATAAAATAATATTATGTCAATACAGCTTGTGCAGAGCTAGTCTAGGAAATAAGGGTATATTATGGGATATATTATATATGATTAAAATTAATTATATATTTAACATTGAAACGTTTTATCGTACACAAATTTAAAAAATGCACCAATTAATCATTCCGTGGCGCCAAGCCATTTGCTGCGCACCAATTAATTATTTGAGTGGTGGGTTACATCTAGGTCCTAACCTTCCGAGGGCTAGCGATCATTTGTTTCATAAATTAACCTTCTGATGGCTAGAACATAAGATGTCCCATGTTTTAACCTTTTGAAGGCTAGAGTATCATAATGTTTCATCGTGTACTATCTTTCCAGGGGAAATAGTACCACATATCTTCTATGCTAACCTTCTGATGGCTAGAGTATTACATTCCTCATATATGAACCATTTTGGGACTAAAGTTTATATTAAGACTTTTATGTTAACCCATTAAAGCCCAACTTTTTAAAACAGAGCCCCCTAGATGAAAATATAACACATTACTACGATTAGACCATTATTTTAAAACAAATTTCAAGTGGTTTCTGGGACTGACAATTTTTTTTGCGAGTGGGCTTTAGAGGAGTCAGTGAAATGTGTTTATTGTGACCAGTAGTAGTATTAGTAAATCATTGCTTTACGTCATTTTTCGGCACAAATGGTCTTTTAAGTGACATTGTAATACGATAAAAACTTTGTAGTCAATTGATAAGATGAATGATGTAGATGATGATGTGAGGGTGGGGGTGATAGGGCATGGTGGGTTTTTGAGAGCGTTTTCCTTCGCTCGCCCAATCAGGGGTTCTGGGCATGTCTAGGGTATCTACCCCCAGATATGCCCAGACTTGGGTTTCGCTGTTCAATTTAATGCTGAAACCCCGTGGCATTTCGCGCAGCGATTAGATTATGACCAGATACGAGGAGGCTGCAGCTTCCCTTGGATGATTGCTGTAGACTAGTGCTTCCGTACCATGCCGTGTAGCATGCAACTGACAGAACAGATCTCTAATGACCCTCCCCGGATGGGGGCGGAAAGTACTACTACTAACAATCATCCCAGTACCTCTAGATATGGTCGATGTAGTGACCAACACTGGTAATCACTCCCACGAGGAGTATTATACATAAATGTATTTTATTTCATACTGAGACTAGGTGGTGTTTCTAGACCCGCAAATAGGCGGTTTTACGTGATACTAAAATAAGGTACCATGGTTTCGTCAATGCTGATATCCTCGGCCACATCATCTGCCTGTTTGAAAGCTGCAGTCAACTCTTGAAGTATTGGTCGAACGTCGTAGTAGGCCTATCTGTCACCTGACAAAATTAGTATCATCTCTAAAATAAAGATCACTTACGATATCATCCAGCCTGTTCCGCCTCAAAGAATCAGAGACCAGAGAATTGTGAAAATCAGCTCATTCTGATCAATAAAGCCGGCTATAATATTATGGTAGTCGGTTGTATCCAGATAGAAGCATGATACCTAACAATGTTAGTGCATGCATCTTATCTATGTCTATACCGAGTCTTCTTTCCTATTGCCGACGATGCAGGTTGCACTCCCTCTGCATGATGTCAACCAGATTGTGGGGAACATTGAGAAAAATACAATCCCAGGAGATTTTCTATTCTCTTTCAATAAATCGTGTACACTTCATACACATATTAATGAAAGCATATACTTCCTCGCTTTCTGAACTGCTTTACAGTAGTTGGATCATCCCTTACAGGGTATTCAAACATGGAGAGGATATCATTCATCATGTATCATAAACATATCAATCAAAGACACCATAAGTGCCCACTGACAAATTTTCTTGCCAGTACCCACATTTTCAATTGCAATGTCTTGCTAGTATATGTCATTTAGCAGTCAAACAATTATTAATAGAAAAGGATGGAAATATGCTTAACATATCAGCATGCTCGGACATTTAGTACCGGACAGCCTACATAATAAACATAATGTATTTCGTTGCATCATGTTACAGAATGGTTTATTACTACCGACTATAATACCATGTATTATCCCTCTGGCAAATGTAAATTATTGGTCTTTTCATGCACAGGTATTTCAGCATTTACAATTACATGGTGAAAATCACCACACCTGACAGTTTCTTTATGAATATTGACTTACTTACTACACAATATGTAAAAAACTACTTATTGGTATTTTCCACGACGATGAAGTAGCAGTCTGAAAGTAGTATTTTCCGACAAGCTTTAGAGTTGCTAAGAATTGGTATCAACTATCAATAATGGATAAAATGTAGTTAACCAAGACGACAAGGGAGTTTACAAGGGGTTCAAGTCGTGTAGCCTTTCTAAATATTTTTTTTTATTGCGACGTCGCACAAAAACGTCACTCTCAAAAAAACTTGCCAGTGAGCTTTAATGAGTTAACCTTCTAATGGCTAGAGTATCACATGTCTCATGCATTAACCTTCTGGGTCTAGATTTTCTAAAAAATATGTCTCCCAACTTAACCTTCTGATGGCTGGAGTAGCACTTGTCTTATGGTGCGCACCAATTAATTACTTCCAGAGTACAAGAATACAAGTAATTATTTGGTGCACATCATCTTTAAATAATTATTTAAATTATTTGGTGCGCGTCGAATAATTTGGTGCACACAAATTAATTAGCTAGAGTAGCATAATTATGTCTCATTTTTCAATAATCTGTGGTTTTGATACCCTAGCCTCTAGAGGATTAAACATTTGACGAGTGATACTCTAGCATTCAGCTAAAATGTTAATACATGATAGGCCTACCTGCGATAGTCCTGCCAACAGAGTGTTAACACATAAGACATGTGGGACATGATACTGTTAGTAAGCCTACAGGAGATAATAAATGAGGCATGTGATACTCTATCTATCACGAAGTTGATATAGAAAACATATGAAAGTCTAGCCCTCAGAAGGTTAGTCAATGAGGCATGTCATGCTCTAACTACCAGAATATTATTACTTGATACATGTTATACTATAGCCACCAGAAGGTTAACATAGGGGACATAAGATGAATTATGCGAGATTACGATCAAATGTTATGTCGATAATTGTTTGTAAGTCATATATGCACCCCTATATCCCAGACTATACCCCACCCTGAATCTGGTGGGGTATAGTCTGGGCTTGTGGGGTATAGTCTGGAAGCTCCCAGAGTATACCCTGGTGTATAGTCTGGGAGCTCTCATAGTATACCTAGGGCATAGTCCAGACTATACCCGTTTTTCAAAAAACATAGTCACGATTATATTTGTGGTTAAGGGTTTAAAGGGTTTTGATTGGAATAATTTTAACCCGGCGTTGCAGAAGTTGGCCCAGCATTACATCAGCATTAGGCCAATGTATCGTGTCATTTGGTGTTTCTGGCGCCGGGATGTTAAAGCGTCACCAGCATATTGCAGCAGTCAGAAAACACGGTACAATCACCCAGTGCTGTTTCAATGTCTCAAGACTGTGCTTCAACACTGAAACAGCATTGGTTGAATGCCACGTGTTTGCGCAAAGTATACAACAGATCCGGTGATAGATTAGTGCTGGGTCAGCGTCGTAGAGGATTGACCGGCATTGAACCAGCAATGGGCTGCAATGCTGGCGATGGTGGTGAAAGGAATACACGTCAAATATATATTTGAACTTGTCTCCTTGGTTCTTTTCTTAATTATATCCTGGACATTTAGGATTCTGACCATGGGGAAGGCCAATGCACTGATTTTTTGTCTATAACACTCAAACAGACTAAAGCCGAGCCTCGGAGTTCGGGAACTTTTTTTCTAGTTTCACCTTATATCTCAAATATTTATCATCTGAAACAAGCAGAAAAACTGATTAGCCTCTAACCCCGACTTGGTATGAAGTGACCAAACATAAAACAGAGCGGGACAATCCAATCTTGCACCGCTCAGAACCTGGCCGACACAATCATGAATGTTTGATGACCTCACCACAACAAACTGTCCTCACTGTTTTCGTTTATTATACAAGAAAGAGTAAACTAGGCTGGGATAAAAAGTGTTTTCTTTGAACCTTTACAGCGCTGGAATATTTGTGTATAGCCTAACCCTTTACCCGCCGGTGTCGCATATATTCGGGTTTTTATTTTTTATTAGCACATTAAGCACCACCTTTTAAACATGTGACAAAGATAAAATGTGACATCAATCAGCAATATTTGAAAACAGTTGACCTCCATTTTGCCAAATCTGACTAATTTTCACTCACTTGAAGTTGTGGATCGCGTCAGCGAGACACAACATCAAGTGGGTGAAAATTCAAATTGAATAATTTGGCGGTTAAAGGGTTAAACCATGGAGACCAAGGCATTTTATTTTCAATTTAAAATTATCATAAAATTATTATAATGCCTTAGTTAATTTAGCACTTTCCGCTTCATTTGAATACCTATGTTATGGTTATACGGTCAATATAAATGTTTAATTCTTTCAGTGCGGGGATCGTCTTTAGATGTGATAATCTGATGTTTGTAGACGTCAGATTTTGGCGTCTAAAATGTGGACACGATCCCAGTGCTAAAAGGGTTAATATGAGGTCACATTTGTTTGTAAGTTTTCAGATCTGGCCCTTTTTATGTATGAATATTTGATAAACAGCCTTTTATCTAGACTGTGGGGCGGGGTCCCTGTGGAAGTTGTTAGCACCGCTGCCTTACAAGCTAGAGTTTGGGGCTCGTTTCCCGGTCTCGGCGGTTTGAAAGAAACAAACTGTTTCTTCCCCATCCACTCCTAAAACTCAGTATTGTGTGGAGCCTCTGTGATCGAGAAGTAGCGTACTCGGCCTCAGACCTCCAGGGCTTGGAATTTCGAATCCTGTGTCTGTAGGGCAGTGTCATCTCATTCATCTCACCATCCTCAGGAGGTTCTCCTGGCCCAGTTTAGCCTATATGTGCACAAAAGTAGTCTAAAGCCCGATTCATTGCATTTCTTCAAGACTGACTGTTAAAGTCGAACGGAATATTGTTCATCGTTTAAAATTACTGTAATCGTTTAACATTTTTCTGCTTTTCTCTGCTCAACAGTGAATCAACTTCTGGCCATCAATTCGTGCTTGATGAGCATACATTTATTTTATTTGATATGATTTACATTTATAAATTTACCTGTGGGTTCATATCGTCGCCTCGGAGCTAAAGGATCCTATTTGACACTCGTCAGAGTGGCAGATAGGATCCTTTAGCTCCGAGGCGACGATATACACTCTAAGCAAAGCCGGAGTATACTGTGAAAATTACAAATGTGTGTTCTAACTGGTGATTGCAGAGACTATCACCAGGGGGTATGCTAAAAACAAACCGGAAACGAGTAGAAATCTTGGGGGGAGGGTAACGTTACTACAAGGCTCTGGAAATGTTTAATCGGTTCAGCTGGAAAAAGTAGGAGCAGAGGAAATGGGAAAAAGGAGTTTTAGCACTAATTCAACGTGATAAAGCATTCATAAATAATGCAGAAATTATTAAACTTCTACTATAATATTTGTTAAAACTGTGTTACTTAGACATATAAAATATTTATATTTTCTCAACAAAATTGGCGTTTTAATGGTTATGCATTATTAATCAATCGTTGTATAGGCATACCTATTTGCTTAGACTCCCGAAGAAGGCCAGGCAGTAATGTTCAATGTCTATTTCATCAGTCTTATTATTTGAAAATGTATATATGTTTCCGTTGTATGTGATATCATTATTTACATGTGATTTTTATTTGAGATGTGACATTCCAGCAAACACAAAACATTAGAATATCATTTAGGCCCAACGTCTTCGACGTTGGTTCAACATTGTACAAGTCTTTGCACATATTTTGCCTTTACTGGGATGGTCTAGGTCTAGATCATTCCGAATATAATAATACACATGTATATTCATGTTATCAGTAATGCGGTTGCAAGAGTATTTTAATCAAATACATTTTTGTCACCACTGGCTTGTGATAATTCCGTAGCTACTCAAAGCGAAGGACACGTGGTCAATGTCATGGTCGGCGGTCATCACAATAACAAATGATCACAAAAGAACCAGACATAATTATATAATTATAACCACTGTCACTTCCAGGTACTCATAGGTACTTACTTGCGCAGGCTTCTTTCTATTTACTCAGATTCTTGAAAGTCACATATATGCTACAATGGTAAAGTCGGTAGTCATTTTAACCCATACCACGATAAAATATTCTTGTGCAAACCATGGAGAGCAAAGGGTTTTTTTCAATTTGAAATCATCTGAAATTCACTGAAATTAAAATACAAAATTAAATATCAAAAAAGTATTTTGTGAGATGACTATTGCTGCCCTGCAAAGTCAAAAGGCAGTATCTGCTTACTTTTGGCTTTGCACGACAGATAAGGCAAACCATGTTCAATTATTCATTTGCAGGAGAAATGATTGATTTGGACCTCCACTCGTGGAGGTTTTGCTACAGAATATGGCGTATGCTCGTACATTATTTGCAAAAAGGTGTAACATTTCCAGCACCTAAAAGTAATTGAATGGCCTTGGTGAACAATAAAAAGAAAGGTTAGATTCTATTTGTGAGATGACTATTAAGCAAACCATGTTCAATAATGCATTTCAGGAGAATTAATTGGTTTTAAGACGACAATAATTTTGAAATCGGCCATAATGATTAGGCCTAATACATGTAATTACTATTCAACAAATCAAACATCAAATGATACTGCTCGAGGAGGTTATCTCACAGAGTAGAACCTGTTCTCGGAAACTATTTGCAAAAAAAAAAAAAATTTGCTGACAGCTATCTTGGATTCTAGCCAGGACAATATATTGAAATATGCTGACCCACAGTAGTTTTTGTACTTAAAATCTGAAAACTTCTCCATAGGACCATTTTTATATGCCAAATCGAATAATACCCGGTAACAAAACTGAAAATTGTCAAAAACCATTCAAATTGGCCGCCAAATCCAAGATGGCCGTCAAAAAATATATTGATTTTTTAACTTTTGACATAATAGCCCCAAAATCCAATGTAATACCTCATTTTCGGATAATTTGGGTTAGCCGAAAACTGATTACGTTAAAATAACTATTTTTAGATTTCAAGGTCATCTAGAGGTTAAAGCAATGTTCGACATCAAAAACCATCGTTTTTCATAAGAGATTTTTGTCAATTTGTACATTCAGAAAGATTAGGTATAAAAATCAATTTAATACATAGTTTTAAAATACTTTGAAAACCTTAATCACAATCGAAGTGTAATTTTACGTTTAAAGTTCATCTAGAGGTCATCTAAAGGTCAAAACCAAAATCAGCGGCCGTCTTGAAAAATTAACTTTTGACACAATATGCCTAGAATCTAATGTAATACTTCATTTTTAACTAATTTGGGTACACTGATTAAGATGGAATCGCTAATTTTTATGTTTTTTGGTCATCTTGAGGTCTAGACCGAGGCTGCTAATGAAAACCATCCATTTTTATACGTTACTATTGCTAATGTGTATGTTCTGAAATAATATGTATCGAATTGAATTTAATGCCTCATTTGAACTACTTGATTGCAATGAAAGCATTTTTTACTTTTCAAGATCAGTTAAATGTCATAATAGGCCCAGTATTTAATATAATACATCATTTTGACTTCCAGGCAGAAAGGTATGCCAGAATCCAGGGGTAATGGTGGAAATAGAGTGAAGTTGACGGGAATTTCCAACATATATGGTTGCCTATACATTGACCGATGACGACGAAAATTTCCGTCATGTATGCTAGTGAAGATGTTAAAACTTTATATGGCTGTTTCAAGGCCCTGTGAAGTGATTTCAGTTCATCAATACAATTCAAGTATATATCATAACTTAGCAGATTATTTTAGTCCACTTATTATCAGTTATTTAAAAAAATAAAAACTGAAAATGTGCACATTTATTGGGCTGGGCGGATCTCCCACCTCATGACTTCACACATGAAAACCACCCCTTATTGAATCTGAATTTACATTGCAACTGCATCGGGTATATGTTTCATTTTTCTTGTATTTGTACATAAGCTGAACTAGATTTCTATTCATTTCAATATGCCCGCATCGACAGGGTGAACAAGGGGCGAGTGAATGATAGACGCTGACCAGGAGCGGTCGCGGTTTTATAAAATCATACAATACATCATCACCTACATGTACATGTATTATAACCAGCCAAGCATGTCTCCACCTTTTGACGTCACGAATTAGATCCGCCCCTACTTTTGCCTTTGGGAAAATCGTTCCCAGTGGTTTAAAAATGGGAGCTGAGCACTCTAATATTTAACAAGTCATCTAAAATAGTATGAAATATGACATTGTGCAGAGTAGGTCTAGGGACTTCATGTGGCCTTTCATATGCGCGATCAAATGGTGAGCGGTAACAAAACTGGCGAATAAAATTAGATATTAGTATAAATTAGATATAAGTTTGTTTATATGCCAGAGACAATGGAGCCCGCACACCAGTAAAATCAACAGAAAACATTCAAAATACCTGCCAAATCAAAATGTACGCTGTCGAGATCATTCAACCCAAGGACACCAATATCATATAAAATTGTATATGTTTATTCTGTATAAAATTGCATTGTTTTCTTATTGTGTGCCAGATCGCTTTTTTCCCCAGTAATAACCAGGGAAATCACTGGAAAACATTTATAATTGCCGCCAAAACCGAAATCGCCACTAAAATGTAGGTTGTCGTGTTTCTTCAATTCATGAACGCTAATTATCATCCTCAGTGTTATTTTTTACAAGTTTAAGGGTACTCTGTATCCAAGAAAATAATGTTGTTTATAAGTATATCAAGAAGTTATTCAAGATAGCTGCCAGCAAGTAGAAACACTATTTTAGATAAATTTTATATGCCTGCCATTGAGAGTCACACATAACTATAAAAGTGTCATTAATACCGTTTCTGCTATTTTTTGTCTCTTCTATTGTGCACTTATAATTCAACATCAGATGCACCATTAGATAACTACAAGCACACGATCCTATTGACAATTTAACAGAATAATATTTAAATGAGCAATCTATCTCTGTAACATGGTTCGGCAGTTCCCATGATCACGCAATTCAAGGTCTACTGCTTTCTTGCATGAGAACCGCTTGGTGTCACAAGCGCCCTCACAGTCCCATGGTGTGACTACTTCGCCTACTTCTGGTATAGGATAGAGTTTTATCCTGAAAGGAGCTAGCTCTACACCATACATATAGCTACGTCTTGAAAAAAACTCCACTTACAATCGGAGAGGCTGGTTTTGAGTGGTCGATTAGATGAATCATTCTTACTCATTTGCAAGAATATTGTCTTATTTTGGGCTTGTGTTTCACGTTAGGTGTCGGGGGCGTCTGAAAAAAAATATTTTTAAGAAATAATTACCAAAAGCTTGAAACGGTAGGAGAAGTTGGATCGCTGGACATCCTGCCAATGTGATTCTGGAGGCGTGTATTGTTTTTTTTCAATGAGAGCTATAATTTGCATTCCTTCGCACTATTGCCACCAATTGAGAATGGTGCTTCAGAAGTGATGGCATGTTGATATAGGAACAGTTTTTTTCGTCTTTTAGTTTCTCCTGGATGTTGTACTCTCAGTTGTTGTAGATTGCGCGACAATATTTCTGCTAGTAGGACCTACCATCCTTTGTGGATGTTTCCGCATGATAATCACCATGATCTAGATCTAATCTTAATCAAAGTAACTGTAGTAAAGTCGGAATATCATCAGTAATTCCTTTTTGTGCATACAACGCATAACGTCTACAACATACTGGGACTCCTCGGGTATGATGTGGATTGAAATAAGAGGTACCAGGTTTGACATAGTCCAGAATGAACATACTAAAGTTTTGAATAATATGTTATCAAGGTCTTCTCAGTACACAAATAGTGATATTGGCATTGATAATACATCACACTTCACAACACTGACAACACCCATTAATTAGCTATGGATATTTGAAGTACATTTCTATTCACATTCCTAACGTTCTTGTCTGGTAATGAAATGAATCGGGCTTTAGGCCACCTTTGTGCACATATAGGCTAAACTGGGCCAGGAGAACCTCCTGAGGATGGTGAGATGATTGGGATGACACTGTCCTCCAGACACAGGATTCGAAATTCGAGCCCTGGCGGTCTGAGGCCGAGCACGCTACCTCTCGGTCACGGAGGCTCCCCACAATACTAACCTTCACACGTGAATGGGGAAGAAACATTTGTGTTTCTTTCAAACCGCCGAGACCGGGAACCGAACCCCGAACTCTGGCGTGAAAGGCAGCGATGCTAACCACTACCCTAGGGCCCCCGCCCTTCTTGTCTGGTAGCTCGATTAACTTTTCTACATCAAACATATTGGCGAAGGTGGGAGCCTCCGCTGTTTTGTCGTAGAGTTGAAAAGCATAGCTGGTTTATCACTGAACCAGTCAGCAACACGTCGTTGGTTAAGCAAATCCAGTATATATTCATGTCATAATGACCAAGAATGAAACATAAAAACTAAAAGTACTTGTCAAGCTAATTATTGCTATGGGCAAAATACACCAGAAATTCCCAGCTGTGAAAATTGGATTGTGTTCCATACTTTCAAGAAAATGCAACAACAATTAACATAAGCATGGTAATGAGGTGTCAACGGTTGTCAATGAATATCATATATCTTGCTGATGCACAACCACATAAATACACATTCATACATTGATACCTGGTGTGAGATGTGGTCATGCCATGAAATGATGTTACGACTTAACTTTTTTAACGCTGAACTCCTGGGCACACTTGCATTCCTACCGCTGAATTAGTGGGGAGGGGGGTTAAAAAAAAGAATATTTTGTAATGTCAGATTTGTCTGAAGAAACCAGCAGGATCTTAGCTTATGATCAAATAATAACATGAGAAGGAGTTGTGTTTTGTCAAGGTCACATCAAGGTCATTTCAAAGTCAAGCTCACAAAAAATATTGAAGTGGTGCAGTCATCTACTAGAAAAGACTGATGGCGACACATTCTTGGTCGGGTATCATTTCAAAATACATTTTGAGGAAATCTATGGACGGAGTTGATATTGGGAGGGGTAATACCCCCATGTTTGCCCTTATTACACCCCTTTCATCAAGGCTCAATCGAACAAGAAAAAATACAATTATGCAGCAGTGTGTAGCATCAGCTTGGGCTTCCATCGCAAAAGATTGATACATAGTTGGGAATGAAGGTTGACATGGGTTGAGGTTGTGCTTTACTGCATGGATACCGCCCAAACGAAACATGAAGGTTATATCAAGGTCATGTAGAATGTCAGGTTTATTAGTTTATGGGTGATGTGTACTAGACCGACAGACAGACAGACAGAAATCATTTATTTTGACCAATCAATATACATAAAAAAATAACTAGAAGCGTAATGATAAGGTGTGCAACTATGCAATCTTGCTATATCTTTCATCAAAGTATTAATATAGCATTTTAAGCATGATGATGAGGTAAAAGAAAGGTATCGTTTGTTTTATTGTATTCCTTGATAACAAAAATATACGGTTTGGTGAAAACATCAAATCTTCATCTCAACTATTGAGAAAGTTATGATAATTGTATTGATTTTATGGCATTTTGCATTTTTCGTTGTAAAAGAATCATTTTAGAATGACAGCTCTGTATCGGCCCACATATTATTATGGGGGGGGGGGGGGGTATACATCCACAAACAATCAAAAGAAAACACTTTTATCAGCCAAAACAAGGTAAACCCGATGATTGCCGGACCACATTGATTTTACAGACAAAAATACTAAAAGATACACTCTGTCCCGAGATATATCGAGACCTGCGACAGCGGGACATTATTTTTTTAACCCTAGATATCTCGGGACCCGCGCTAAGAGGGTCAAACGGTTGCAAAATGTGTTCATCGTGATTAATAAACAAGATAATGAGTACAATATGCCCTGTTACAGCAACAACAGGAAAAATAAAAATCACCTCAACACAACACAACACTATTAGGAGACAACAACACCAAGGAACAAAACGTTAGCATTTCTACACAATTACTCGTGTATATCTATCAACAACAACAGACAAACTACATCACCATGTGTCATGTTTGTAGCATAATTACAATACAAACATTAACCCTTTAGGCGCCGGTGCCGTAAGATCCCCTGAACATCCTGTGAAAATTGCATATAATTTATTTGAACGTGTGTGGGCTTATTTGGGAATCTACCCAGAAATACAACTCCATATTTTAAACTTAAATAAAATTAGATTAGATTGATAATATCCCAACCGTTTTTTTATACTTGAAGTACAATAAAAGTAAAATATGGATTACATTAGATAAAACTCTCAGTGAAATGCCGAATTGTGTTTGGTTTAGTATTTTAGTTTAATGATCACAACACGTTGGTATCTCAATATTTGATTGGATATTAATAATGGCATTAGCTCTCAAAATTCAAAAAAGGGGAATTCGCAATATTTGTGAGTTTAGTGCAAGAACTGGTACATTACATTATTATTAGTGCAGCACCAAAGAAAGCTGCGTATCATCCAGATATGCGAACATTTATAAAAACAAGAAACTATAAGGAGACGTAGATAATTGCCATACAAACAATGCTGTGATAAGTGTTGCGAGACATTTAGAAAAAATATGATTAAATGCAAAAAACATATAGACGAGAATACAATTCGCAGCTCATGTCATACCACCGAATAAAGCAGGCTTCTAAATATAACCTTTTCGAAAATATTTACAATTTACCTTTCAATTCGGCAAACGAGAAAAAAATATATTCAAAATTTATCATATCTGAGCGAAAAATAAAAATTCCATTGCAAAATACATGCAGTTTATAACGAGATAATAAATTGAATTATAGACCATTTTTTTTTAAATATACTAATTGGCAATAGTCGCTAGTGAAAATGGATGATTACATGTCGGGCATTGTCGGGCATTTTAGTTTTGCCAGCTTGATGATATTGAAACGTAAAATAACTATTCCAACGTAATCAGTCTACGTAAATTTGTCTTAGAAAGAGGTATTACATTAGATTCTATGCCTCAAAAGGTAATCTTCAAGTTGGCCACTGGTTGTGGTTTGGACCTCTAGATGACCTTAAAAAATAAAATAGCTATTCGATGGCAATTATCTTCTTCAAATTATTTTAAAATGAGGTATTAAGCTAAATTCTAGACTTTGTATTTCAGAATATACAAATAGACCATATAAACGATAGTCACTCGTGAAAATGAATGATTGTAATGTCGGACATTCGCATTCATCGTGGTTTTAACCTCTATATAACCTTGAAACGTAAAAAAAACAACTTCAACGTAATCAGTGTACCCAAATTATTTGAAAATGAGGTATTACATTAGATTCTTGGGCTGATATGTCAAAAGTGAAAAAAATGTCAAAAATCCAGATGACAAGGTCTCACCACCCTAAATGAGCCGAAATCCAAGAGTGGCTACTGACTAGAGAGTGCGTACACAAATTACTGCTTTATATGGTTGTTTTTGCTTCTGGTGAATTAAAAAAAATACGGGACTGTTGTAATTGTGTGTATAATTTGCAAGCACACATTGTTTTCTTCGTGTGTGACATGAGGTATAACTGTGTTGTGAGATTTTCGGATGGTTACAAGGGGTTAGAAGGATGTGTGTTTTTTTCTTGAGAATAGGCGTAAGAATATTTGGGGAGATCTGGGCAAGTTTGACCATTTTACCTTCAAGGGAGAGTAGCTCAAAACGGTACTTGATAGCATACCATTTTCGGACCTATTTTTGAAAAAGGACAGCTGAGGGATTATTATGGTGTATCACATAGGGGGGTAGTTAGGGACGAAAATGGTGAATTCGGCCCTTAGAATGTTGGCATTATACATGTGTTTCAATGGAACTGGCATTTGGGGTGGTGAGACCACAACGTTTATTTTGGCGGCCATCCTGGATTTGTCGGCCATTTTGAATGTTTGATGATCTTAAAAAGTAAAAATAACCATTCCAACATAATTAGTTGAAATTAGTTGAAAATGAGGTATTATATTGGATTGTAGGCCTATTATGTCAAAAGTAGTTTTTCCAAGATGGCCACCGATTTTGGTTTTGATCTCTATATGGTCTCACCACCCTAAAAAAGCCGAAAACCAGAGAGGTGTCTACTAATGATGGAATCATCACACAAAATATTTTGAATGCGACTGTTCCAGCCTCTAGTGAAGCAAAATAAAATACTGGGAAGTTATAATTTTGTGAATATTTAATAAGCACACGTGATATCTTTTATCAAGGATATCAGATATAGCTATTTCATAATAACCTCGCAGGGATACAAGGTGTTGAGATGGTGTATGTCTGGTATGTGAAAGAGGGTACGGATTTTAGCCGAATTTGAACAGTTCTGACCTTTTTACACTCCAGGGGGCGTAGCTCAAAATCCGATTGGTCAGCATACCCCCAGCGGGCCTGTTTTTGAACAAGGACATTTCAAGCTTTATCCTGATATGCTACACTACATGCAGCATAGGGCGAAAAATGGTGAAATCGGCCTGCGGAATTGAGGCAGTTCACATGTGTTTTAATGGGACTGGCATTTGGGGTGGTGAGACCATATGACCTCTGGATGACCTTCAAATGTAAAATAACACTTCCATTGCAATCAATATCTTCAACGTAGTGTAAAATTAGGTATAACATGAAATTTTAGAACTAATATTTCAGAATATACAAATTGACAATAGTCGCTTGTAAAAATAAATGATTTTCATGTCGGACATTGGCGGGTATCTAGATTTTGACCTCTGAATGACCTTGAAATGTAAAATTACCGATTCCACGTAATCAGTGTACCCAAATTAGTCAAAAATGAGTTATCACATCAAATTCTAAGGCTATTATGTCACAAGTTAAAAAATAAAAATCATAGTCTAAATGTTGGTGGCCATCTTGGATTTGGCGGTCATTTTAAGTGCGCTTTGCTAATTTTTCGTTTTGTTACCGGACACCAATCTATTCAGCATATGAAAAATACCCTATATTCAATTTTTTACATTTGTAGTACAAAAACTACCATGGGTCAGCTATTTTGCATGATATTGGATATTTGGTCCTGGCTATTCGGTCGTAAATATCATATTCGAGGATTTGACAATATTATTATTTGGGCGAACATTAAAATGTAAGATCACACACTAAAACCGTGTTGTGGCCTGAAATTTAAGCAAACAATGTGTTAATGATGCATTTTAGGATAAATCTTTGATTTTACGGCGGCCATTTTAAAATTTCCCATCAAGATCAATTACTCGAAAAATCAAGCATTGATTAGCTAATTCAGACTTCAGGAATACATCTGAACCAAATGGTATTGCTCATGGCGACTTCAGTTTTATGTATTTCCAAAATTGTGTCCCTATGTTGCTTTACTATATTGCTTTAAGCGCAAAATACACCAACCAATGTGTATGCAAGCGCGAATGCTAGCGCGAAAATTATCAAATACATTTCCAAAACACAACAACGCGAAGGCGAACCCCAACACCAACGCGAAAAGTGTCAAACTGTGTGTTCATGTGCTGTTGTTGCCTGTGCGCTTTCCCGCTCTCGCGTTGGCGTTGGTCTATCTTACGCTTCAACTACTACCTTTCTAATATGTATATTCGTTTTGACTTATTTTTCCACTAAGTTCAAATTCATATTTCACAAATACTGAGATAAAAAACTTTTTCGAATAATTATAGCTTAGGACTTTTTTGTTCATCGTGGATGTCTCAATGAGCTAAAAAAAAAATTCAAAGGAGCCTAATATTTTGCCTGATACCGCGGTCACAATGACCCGTACGAACGCCGCACTAAAGATTTTCGGGAAATGTCGGCCCGTTTCTTACGGGCCTCGAAGGCAGCCGTAATAAAAACAGCCCTTCTTGTTCCGTTAATGTGCTTGTAGAAAGGTTTTGGCAATGTCTAACAACTCTACGAAAGCCTCATGAACACGTAGGGTCGTAGGGTTGGCGTATGATCGCCTTGGAAACACACTAAGAACTCCATAAGAACGCAGCAAGAACTCCATAAAGAAACTTGATGAGTCATCTTACTTAGCTCATAATTTGTACCAAAAGCGCTTGTACGATTTTCGTAGATTTTTTCACAGAGTTTGTTGCATTTCTTAAAACCTTATCGGAACATTACTTCATTTCGTGTCCTTTACACACGGAGGCTAGGAATGATCTGATAGTATCAGTACTCCAATTAGGTTTGGTATTTAATTGCAAAACTTTGCTTCACGGCAGTGATATTCAAACCCCTTTTATCAATGAAAATCTGATGGAAGCTATTGCTATCTTTTTAAGATCAAGTGGTAGATTTTCCCTCTTACAATGAGGTTGTCTGCTCAATTTTATTAGCTAAATAAATAATTGTACCTTTCCCCTTGCTGCCTATTTTGAACTCTGTTACTACTACCTCCACCCACCACCGCCTTATAAAGATCCGTGGCGGTAATAGCTTGTCTGTGCCTGTCTGCCGCTTGTTGAATTGTGCCACTACCCTTGATTGAGATCATTGCCTCTTCGAAAGGAGCCTTGTATTACATTTATATGTATTGTTCAAATTGAAAAATAAATATGTTTAAACCAAAACCTTATCTAGAAGTTGGTAAGGTTGCCGTTTAATTCACAAGAGTCGAAGCTTGAGAGACACTTGAGAATATTGTGCGCTTTTATTTGTACAATGCCTGTAGCGCATTTACGTTTTTCGCATTGATGGCGCCCGAATGTTCACGAACGATAAAATAATAGAAACTGAAATTTGGTACATCGTTTGTAGAAATGCTATATCAGCTCTGTAAGAACAGCTTAAGACCGTACGTAGTTCTTGGGGTGTTCTCAAATAGATCGTACGCACGAGCTTGAGGGCGGAATAAGAATGACATTTCTCTTTTTACCGTCTTGAGGAAGCCGCAATAAATGCTCACGAAATCGTATCTTTGATACGACATGCGTATGGGTCATTGTGACCAGGATTTTTACAGTATGGAACTACAGAAATGCTAATGTAGACAGTGGTATGGCGCTCGTACCCCCCTCCCCTTGTGAGTAAGGTGGTCCTGGGCCGGCAATAAGGTTTTCATGCGAAATAAACGCTAACCTTGCCAATTTCGTAAGAAGTTTTTTGAGAAAATATAAGATGCCGTACGCAGGTACGAACGCACAAATAAAGATTCATACGAATCTATCGGTCGTGCTTGGTACTTTGTGGATTAAGTGTCTTGGACTAATACTTTAGATCATTGAACTATTGGAAGATGATAATCGGCGCTTCTAATACAATGGTTGTGGAGTTTGTGGAGAAATCGGCTGGATACATGTTGAGTGGTAGATATGAGGAGCTACGTTGTCGTTACAGCTTACACACCAAAAACGATTGACCCTGACTATCCACTTGAAGTTGCGGGTCGCGCTAGAGAGACACAACTTCAAGTTGTTGAAAGTTTTACTCCTTAAGGGTAAATATAAATATTTCAACAGTGAAATAAATGTGTGAGCGCCATGAATAAGCGATCAATGTAAATTCATCCGTTCTGATATTTGTTTGAATGCAAACATTTTATAAAATACACCCACTTATTTCTATCATCCTCATTATTCTGCTTCAAATGATTTGCCTTGCATGTAATTAATATACAAATTAGTTAATTTATGCTAATCAAGTATATATTTTTATATTTAAGCAGCTTACTTGTAATCAGTGTAGGATGTAGAAGTATTTTAGATATATTTAGATACAGTGATTTGACCTATAATTACTAAGATTATTAGGCAAATCAAGTCGGGTATCAAATTTAGGTGTGACATTTCATTCTTCGAGCAGGTTAGCAGATTTTGTTGGGGTCGTTATAATGCAGGTGTAGGTGTAATGTAAACTTTTATACAAACACATATATTACGTGAATAAAAGCATCCATTTGCATTCTTAAATTTAGATGGAACAAAACAATTATATAATGTTCATAGACATCAACGAAATCGAATAATATAGAACGACTGTTTGTCATATAATTTATTTTATGTCTTAAAATTAAACATAATTCCAACTAAAATCAATTGTATACTCAAAATCTTTAAAATATAACTCCTTATGATATTTGAGAAAAACCTTTCTTTGCACCAATTTCCGCCTGGTTTTGATATATCAAGTAGAACGTTCTGGTGAATGTGGTCTATGATTACATCTTAGACGCGAACAGAATATGTACTGCCATGCAAAAACAAACAGCAGTAACTTCCTATTCTTCAAGTAAGCAGTTATTGCTGTTTGCTTCTGTAATACAAAATACAACCCAGCAAAAAGGTAAACAGCAGTAAATGCTTAGCTTGCAAACAGTCAGTTACTGCCATTTGCCTCTTCGCGGTAGTATGAGATGTGTTCCGTATGTAGCATGTTACAAATCAAACAGACGTGCGAGGTCGCCTTGCACGGCCAAATATTACACTGCATATGATATGGATAACTCAGATGGGTTTCTGTGTCTGGATTGCATTCGGGGATTTCATTCGGCGTGCTGCTCCATGCAGATGGCCAAAGCTTGTCCACATGGCGGGGGCAAACAGCTGCAACTGTTCACTTGAAGAGTGAGCAGTTACCGCTGTTTGCCCTTGCACGGCGACGATGACAGGAAGTCTGGTTGGTACTGGACCGCAGAAGCAAATTACGCACAGACGTAGCGACGGGAAAAAACATTATCTTAATAGTTCACTTTGCAGATTGTGCGCGCGGTGGTTTCATAAAAAACAATATCGCGATATCAACGGCAATGCATGTAGGCGATATCTACAAATCCGCTTCCATAGTTACAATAGATATTATGAAATATGAAAAAAAAAGTCAACCGTAGAAGAGGTGCGCTGCCTTATCACTTTTGTGCATATTTAATAAAATCTCCCGCTGATCCAGAATGGCATTAATTACATCGCAGGCACTGAATGAAATCCTGATTCACGGATTTGCCGGAATAACCCCAGGTATATGTCGCGGGGACGTGTCTAAAGATCAACGTCCCGCGCGGGTTTGCAGCAATCTACATATATCAACCAGGGCAGATCTCTCACGAGGTGGTCCTCTCAGGAGCTCTGCCGTGCAAAGACAAAATGCAGTATCTGCTTACTTTACAAGTGAGCAGATACTGCCTTTTGGCTTTGCAGGGCGGGGCTATTGTGTGGGCCAGCAGACGTGTGGATGTCAGGGAGGTGGACCCGAGGGTGTAGCCCGGAAATTGATCCCCCAAACTCAGCTAATTGGTCAACTCCACGTGACAGATAGAATAGAAAACACCGTGGACAGATTGATCGAGACGGCAGACCATATGCCCACTAAAAATGAAATGAATCGGGTATTTGGCCACCTTTTTTGTGCACATATAGACTAAGTTGGGCCAGGAGAACCTTCTGAGGATGGTGAGATGAATGAGATGACACTGCCCTCCAGACGCATGGATTCGAAATTCGAACCCTGGCGGTCCGAGGCAGAGCTCGCTACCTCTCGGTCACTGAGGCTCCCCACAATATCTTTACGAGTGCGCAGGGAGGGAACATTCTGGGTTTTTTTTAACTTGACTGCTACAGCGGGGTTTGAACTCGCGATCTCCGACTTTCAAAGCAGGCAGCTGTAACCACTGCACTGCCCACTCTCTCGCTCACTTTCTCACTCTCACACTCTCACTCTCCTCAGTCACTTTTGTTGTAACCCTTACACTCATTTTATATTTTTTATAACTTGAATTCTTACTCCTGCTACTATTAATCATTTAACCACCGGTTCCGATTATATTCGTTTTCTTCCCCATTTTTTTGTTAGCACATATAATAGCAGCTTTTGGACATGTTTACCCTTAGAAAGAACACTGATGTCGACTACAGTAGACATTCTATCTTTTTATTGGCACCTGTATAACTAGTTGGTAAAAGTAAAATGTGCTTTCAATTTTGAAACACTGATATTACCCGGTATGACTGGGCCGCCCAACTCATTTACCGTGCGATGGCATCAGTGTACACTCATGTTAGAACTTAAATTTCACAAAAAACACAATTTTTCAGTCACTTGAAGTTGTGGATCGTGGTAGCGAGACACAACTTCAAGTGACTGAATAGGTCAGTGTTCAAAGGGTTACAGATAAAACGGGACATCAATCTGCAAGATGTCAAATCTGAATAATTTGTATTAACTTGAAGTTGTTGATCGCGTTAGCGGGATACAGCTTCAAGTGGCTAAAAATTCCAATTAAATAATTTTGCTGTAAAATGGTTAAATTCTCACTTCACTCTTATTTTATTCTACGCTTAATTATATTTAGAATCTTTCTCTCACTCTTAGCCTTCACTCACTCTCACTTGTACTCTGACCCTTAGCTTACTCTTTGTCTTATTCTCGATCCTTAGTAATATAACTCTACACCCACTCTAACTTGCTTTGTTATTAATCATTGTTATGGACTGTTCAGACTCTGTCCTTTGCGTTGAGGGGGGGGGGGGGGGGGGTATTTCATAGGCTCACATAGTAGTAACATATAAACACTTTGTTACATAATACATCTATGCTTGTATTTTTTTAATTTAATTTATTTTGAGATATAGGCCTAAGTCATTCCCATTCGTGTTAATGTGAATATAGCGCAAATATAATCGCAATGGTTTGTTGTTGAATAATTAAAATGTCTTTTTCAACGTTAATTTTCTATCATACGAAGTTGTAGTATTTAAGCAGCTTGCATGGGTTAGCTGCAGAACATACAGTCATGATATAAATAGCAAAAGTAATAAATTGAAAAATAATTAATTTGTGTGGTGAAGGAAGACAATGCTATTATACCCACAAAGATAAATAAGATCTGTAGTAAAGTAGTGATTTCAATAATGTTGGTGGCAGGCAGTTACCCCTTAAAGCGCGGGGATCGACTTTAGACGTCAAAATCTGACATAAAGTCGATCTCTGCGCAGACTGTAAAAATAAAAATATTTATATAGTCGTAAACCCATAACATGATATTCAAATGAATCAGAAAGAGCTAACTAAGATATTTAAGATGATTTCAAATTGAAAAACCCTTTGGTCTCCATGGTTTAAAGGAAAGTATGTCAGCGCCTTAAGGGTTGATATCAGTGTGGTATACTGATTGTTTGAGGTCCCATGATAACAAGCACCGCCGGATGAATAACGGCATCCCTGTTGGCTTTCTGCTACGCCTCCATCTGCCCGACTCATTATGATACAGATCACTGGGAGCTTTCTTAACCCTTTCAGGCCTGAGTTTACCATTCTCATCTTCATTCACTACAAGCCGTGAATTGCTGTCGCAATTCTCGACTTGTAGTGAATGAAGATGACTTCAAGTGGGTGAAAAATTTAAGAAAATTGCCATGCATTGGTAAACCAGTTGCATGGAAACCCTTAGTTAAGGAAAATTAAATCTGTTCAGAGGGATTTGATATGATGCTTTAATGCATCGTGAGGGCTCAAAGGGTAAACTCACTCAAAAAGGCTCCCTGCTGAATAGGCGCTTGAACAGAATGTGACAATGGACAAAGGTGATTGATCCGGATATGTAAAGCTCTTTAGCCACTAGTTGATGTGTGCAAATCCATATTCGGGTGTAAACAGAAATGTTTACGACCATAACGGTCTACCCGCCGAGATTCAGCAAATATTGAGAATGAACAGGCGCGCAACAACAGAAAGCTAGCGGAACCAATAACATTTTTTGTGCGTTCTGCCAGTCTGCAAACAGCAGCCAAAGTGAAATACAGCACTGGTTGCTTTAAACAAACAGATAGGAAAATGCAATTGAAATAAGAAGCATCTGACTGGTCACAAGGCAGCGCCGTCCATTAGCGACGGTCAACAGCAGGCAGCAGCAATTACTGGTTCTCTTCCGTCTGATCATGGCAATATATCCATTAGCAGAAGCTGGCTCCATCTAGCGCCAGATTGCTTGCCCAGACCAGGCATGCCAGCTAGGCAGCGAAGTTGGCAGTCTGCCCCGCGCTGACCAGCAACACCCCCACGGCACTGCTGACTGCCACTGCAACTTTAAAATCTGCGCCTGCAAGTTGTGAATGCATCAACTGCCAGAAGAGGTTAGTACTTGTTGTCATTTATTAACTTAATGCGCACTATTGATTTGCTTAAGTATTAATTCAAATTATTTTGCGTAAATTCACAATGAATGTGTATAGACATGAATGAATGTATACACTTCTATGTCTCCTAACTCTTCAGAAAATAATGTCCCTTCGCGACTATGGAGTTCTATTTTAAATGGAACTTCATTTAAAAACATTTCAAAGTGAAACTGAAAGCCTTGTAGCTCAGGGATTTCAACTGAAATCTTTGAAATCTTTTAATTTTAATTGCAAAGCAGCGATCACCATTGTGGTGATGTTGATTTTAAATTGAAGTCCTTAAGTTGCGAAGCTGACTGTTTTACATTATAAAACTCAAATCATCCTTTTGAGGAAGGCACAACATTATCCCAGAAAGACAATATTAATTAAACATTCTTTGAGGGCGTGGAGTAAAGTTAAATTAAAATGAATAATTTTTGAAAGATGCAGAGAGGTTTAATCAGCAACACACGCTTTATTGGAAAATGGAACAGTATAATTCTGCCGTGCAAAGCCAAAAGAGGTACTAACTGTTACCTGAAAAGTAAGCCTTTCGGACTTGGAGAATAGACATTTTCTGGTCATTGATAACGTAAATCTCGTTGACAGATGAGACGGGATAAAGCCCGAGGAGCTCTAGATTCTTAGCTGTGAAAAGGGTCAAGGCCGAATGCCAAGGCCTTTTTCACAGCTAAGAATGTAGAACTCCGAGGGTTTTAACTGACTTAACTCATTCCAGAAGGCACTTTCAATACATACATGTTTCAGATCTGTGGATGGAACATTTTTTTAAATGTTAACTTTTTATGACGTCATATAGCACGAGTTATTTCGGGCTCCGTCCTGTACCGTCGAAGTAGCTTGCCCGAGATATCTCGGGCTCCGTCTGGAATGAGCTAAAACACATCCGAACATAATGAGGATCCATAATAATCAACAGCTCGGTGACACGAGACTGATTTTAATACCATATCTCTACCATGATTATGATCTGTACTTGGTCAACAATAACTCTCCATTCCCGGCTCAGAATGTAGTGGTCGGACAAAGAAAATAATGTAGTGGTGTGTCTTAAAAGTTGGAGAAAGTGCATCACGTCGAGTGATTCATGTCAGTCAGAAGTTAGAGTCAGTGGTACTTTATAAATTTGCTATAAGTGACAATCATCTACCCTTGAAGAAAACATTTATGGCTGATTTTAACCGTTAACCTGCATATCGCAAGCACTGACCCAAGGTCAGACTCAGAGATAGTCAGACTGAGAGTCAAAATGGTTCTAGGACATATTTCTGATTATGGCGCAGACGCAGCTGAAGCCGAGTCAATAATTGTTCAATGTTGCGCGAGCGTCCCAGAGGGTGGCCCAACTATAAACCAACATAGGGTCAACGTCCCATCTTTGATAGGTTGATGTTTCCATGTCATCTCACAAAATATTTTACTAGATCTTTTCGGCTGACGGTTTAACTATGGCGTTCACACAAAATGTTGTGTAGACTGTAATGACGTATGTGCTGCCGGATCTGCCGCTATGCGAGTTGGACAGCGTGGTCTTAGCTGTATGGTAAAATAATGTATTTTGTATAGTAGAATAGCCTACAGAAAACAAGATCGCGAAGTGGCTGTGGAACTGCGGCCATCTGACACAGCTACGTATATCACGACATGACTGGTTGCGTAAACTACATTGTAATTGGGTTTGTATTCGAGTATTTTTTATTTCGCACTCAGCTAGTTTTTCGTGACAACAATCCCATAATATGTAACTGAAGAAGGACGATACGATAGAGAAGTACTAGACATGGGTACATGAGCCGACGGACTATAATTGTATTTGTTCATTTTATTAAATATTATTCAAATATCTTATAATTAATTCGAATCATCATAATCTCATTAGTGTCCAATTAGTCAACGTAAAAGATAACTAAGTCTCAATATTTTAAATCCAATTACAAAAAGACTAATTGATCGGTTTCATGCACTTAGTATCAGTCACAAGTATCAGTCACAATTATTCATAATTATATTATGCTAATAGTCTGAGCAAACTCTTGGACCAATAAATGTGGTTTAAATGTGTCTACTTGTTTAACTCCGACCCGACTAGATCTCTCATCTAATTTTGGTTGGGAAAGCATAATCATACTGTTCATACAAAGACAAACAGCAGTAACCGTCTACTTTTCAAGTAGGCATTTGCGGCGATTTGCCTTTGAACCGCGGGGTTATTTATCAAATGTGACCTTGTGTTTAATCTTCTAAATCCATAGCCATTCCTCCGTGTACCACAGATATAACAAGATTTACTATGATGCCATAATATATCTGAAGCAATAGGCGGTATGAGCATGATAAGATTAGGGTTGTATACTCATATATCATCTCTTCCATGTTTACTTGTCTTTTATAAATAAATAAATATGTCCACGTTTTTGATTCAACATCCAAGCAAACACGTGACGTTAGCCATATGTTGATTTAGTGTTGGGCCATCGTCTGCGACGCTGGCCCAACACTAAATCAACATTGGATCAAAGTGTGTGCTGGTATATCTCTCACAGTTCTTTTAATCTTCTAATTCTGAGCTATTATATCATATCCATGTTACAAAGCTGAGGTTCTATCAAACTGATATAAAGTATTTAAATGAGTAGCGCCATCAAACTCGCATCTGCTCTGACACAGACGTAGTGGTTCTGCAAGACCTGCAACCTGGAACCTGTTTCAATCAAAACCTCGCGTCTAATAACTGCCAGATTGGAAGCGCTTGGAGAATCCATTGCCGCGGTGTCTGGGAACGTGGAAGTAATTCGCGAAACTTCAGGTCCGGTCGTAACTCGGGCTCTGGCACACAAACCCCTCTTTACAGGGCCACCACAAGGCCATCGCGAGGCCGCTGGCGGGTCGCGAAGTGAATTTCCTAATAAAGTTAGGTTGAAAGGAAGAAAACAGTGATTTCTGGGATCAAGCCTGTTGTTGGGACGTAGATGAGCGTGGCGGCACGATGTCCCGCTCTGACATATTGGACGTACGTGGTGTTTGACTTTGACTGGTGTTTTTTGCGAGAAGGCGACGGTGGAGCCGCACAATGCCAAACAGCAGTAACTTCTGTTTGGCTCCGCAAAGGCAAACAGCAGTAACTGCTCATTTTTCAAGTGAGCAGCTACTGCTGTTTACCTGCGCATCCCCGGATAAATCAAATGTTGAATTGATGTCAGACCATTGTTTAGTAGGTTTGCCAGGCGTCTCGCCGCTGTTTGATAATAATTTTGTGATTGCTGTTTTTGCGGACTGCAGCTGCACCAGAGGCAAACAGAGGTAAGTGGTCACTTTTCAAGTGAGCACATACCGTTGTTTGTCATCGCGCGGCGGGACAGGAGATGCGGCATATTTGTGAATGCTGGGTCAACCATGATGCGGCCCTGCCAGAAAGCGTCACGGTTCATGGTCGCTCGCCCATTGGGTCACATTGGTCACGAGGGTGCAGCGCAGAAATAACCCAGCAGACACAATACGTTGAATCAATGTTGGTTTAGCGTTGATTCAGCGTCGTAGACGCTGGACCAACGCTAAACCAACGTTGATTCAACGTCCTGTGTCTGCTGGCAAACTTATTTAGGTTGGCAGGAGAACTGTAGTAGCTTGTTATTTGCGCGGTTTCCGCCCCGCCGGTATGCCATATAAGACTTGTGATTTACGTCATCGTCCGGACAACCAAGGAAACCAAAGACCGCCTGAGATAATAACTTGGGTAAAAAGGGAGGACACACCATCACCGGGTGATTTCCTCCAATTCAATTGGTGTGCCAGGAGACAGGAGGCAAGATGCGAATGAAAAAAACACCGATAGATGACCGAGAAAAACGCCTGGCTTTGTTAGCGGTAAATAAGCAGAACTCTTCTCTCTGTTGATTAGCAATGACACAATGAAACAATTTTATTCTATAGTGTTATTGGCAATTATTTATTTATATCTGCAACATTGGCCATTTTGTAACCATGACAGCAAACGGAAGTGTGTTACATAATATTGAGATATTGGTGTGCCAGGAGACAGGAGGCAAGATGCGAATGAAAAAAAACACCGATATAGCTGGATAGATGACCGAGAAAAACGCCTGGCTTTGTTAGCGGTAAATAAGCAGATCTCTTCTCTCTGTTGATTAGCAATGACACAATGAAACAATTTTATTCTATAGTGTTATTGGCAATTATTTATTTATATCTGCAACATTGGCCATTTTGTAACCATGACAGCAAACGGAAGTGTGTTACATAATATTGAGATATCAAGTAATAAAGGCCGACAAGCGACAATTTTATCTGTGTAAACTTCTGTGTCATGTCTATGATAGCATGTACGTAATACTGGACAGTCAGTCAGAGACTGCAAACCTACGCCGCGGGATCCAGAGCGTGATCCAGATTTCTAGTTGGCTCAGAGAAATGTCCCTGGTAAAAAAATACCTTCGTGGTGGTACGAAAACTAGTGAATCATATGGGAATAAAATAAGAAAAATTATTTACTGTAGAGTTCATAAAAAACTTCGTTTTAAACAAGTACATACGTGGTGGTGCAAGAAAATGTTTGGAGTATTTTACGATAACATACTCTTTTCAGATCTGTTTTTGAACTACTAATCATTCCTTAAAATGCACCTCTCAGTTTGAGAGTGTAGTTACATAAATTGATCAATGTCACAAACGTTGTCGAAAACAAAAACATATTGGACCAATAGAAGCAGAGCATTGTACTTCCGACCAATTGACAAGTGGCTTAGAAGGCTATCACACGACGAACTATCACTCGGCTGTTTTTTAAATTAGGGGGTGGGGTGACATTATGTGGCCACAGCATCTGAGTGGTCAGTCTTGCAGAGATGGTTTTCCAAAAGCTATAGATCTTAGGCACCTGATACATGTACGTCAAGATGAATATCGCCTAGAAATTATGACTCAACCCTTTGACTTCCAGGCCGGAGCGCATGCCAGGATCCAGATATACTGGTGTAGGAGTTCTATTTTTCGTCATTTAAAGCTGGAATTGCTAACGCAATTTCCAGCTTCAAATGACGAAAAATACATAAATGTAGTATATATTTGACGAAAATTTGTGTCATTTTATGGTTACGTTCATTGACGAATGACGACGGAAATTTCCGTCATGTATGGTAGTGAAAAGGTTAGGTATTATTAAAAGAAATGAGTTGCACCTAATCGCTGTTTAAGAATAATGTATTTATGTTATTATACAACAAGGAACTGCCACGGAAAAATGTTTATTATCTGATTTATGATAATTTCATAAATTAATTCAGTCGTATACAAAACGGTATAGATTGTGGCGCCAATAACATTAACCCTCACTACGCTGAATTATTTCTGTTTAAACCATAGAGACCAAATCGTCGCCTCGGAGCTAAAGGATCCTATCTGACACTCGTTAGAGTGACAGATAAGATCCTTTAGCTTCGAGGCGACGAAATGTGTTTTTTTTAGCCCGCCTTTTAATTTTAATTTAAAAAAGGTGAGCTATTGCTATTGAAGTTCGGCGTCGTCGGCGTCGGCGTTAACATTTACTTGTGGGCGCGATAACTTGAAAAGTGTTTCATGTATCCTTCCCAAATTTGTTATGCACGTTACTAATGACCAGTTCTCGGAAAAGTTCAATAATGGCTGCAAAATATTCAAAATGGCTGATTTATTGCGATTTTCCGCATTTCACGTCAATAATTTGACCTTGTTGGCGCGATAACTTCCCTTCCCTTGTTATGCATGTTACTAATAAGCAGTTCTCGGACAAGTTCAATAATGGCTGAAAAAAATAGCATTTTACGTTAATAATTTGACCTTGTGGGCGCGATAACTTGACAAGTTTTTCATGTATCCTCTTCAAATTTGTTATGCATGTTACTAATAAGCAGTTCAATAATGGATATAACAGAAATCAAAATGGCCGATTTATTGCTATTTTTCACATTTTATGTAAATAGTTTGACCTTGTGGACGTGATGTGGCCGTAATAAAAATTTCAAGTTCAATAATGGCAGCGGGTTTTTGTCGAGTGTGCTCTTGTTTAAATTTGAAATCATCATAAAAGTCTTAGTTAGCTCTTTCCGGCTTATTTGGATACCTTTTTTATGCACGGCCAGCATTTAATGTTTTAATTCCTTCAGAATTTGACGTATATAGAGGGTTAATTTACCATTTACTTAGATTATTGTTCAGTCCATGTGTTTAGAAGGCAATGTGGGAGCGTATGGGTATGTTTAAAGTATGTAAAACCCATACTAATCAAGTCATGTATATATGTAATCACTATTTTGATGTGAGTTCCTTCATTTGTAAAGCTAATTATGACCAGCCTTTGCTACTAATACATAATATGTATTAGTAGCAAAGCGGTATATTATAAAGAATTCTACGTCTATTTCATTCGACATTTACATAAATGATGACTTCAAACAAAGTGAATAATCTGTTCAAAGTATCTTGTACGATGTAAATACATTTGAATTTCGTTATGCTTTTACCCCATTAGGATCATATTGCCTGCTGTTTGAAATGAGCTAGCATGATTTCTCGTCCTGTTCGACCTCAATAGCTGGCCTCTTTTATGCATAGTCCAAATTGTTTGATGTAATGAACCACTAAAATCCGAGATGGTCGTGGCTGCCCAGGAGGTATTGAAGGCATCAGGATCGCTCAAGAGAGGTAATGGGGGCATCGGAGTCGCCCACGAGAGGTATCGGGGCCGCCCATTGAGGTACCAGCAAACACGAGACAAAAAGCCAATGGTGGGTCAATGTTGGACCACTATCTTCGACAGTGGCCTAACATTCACTCAACATTGGCTTCATGTCTCGTGTTTATTTGTTAGTGAATGCGGTAGTCGCACCTAATCGTACAAACAGCAGCAACTGCTCACTTGGAAAGCAAACAGTTACTGCCCACTTCTTACAGTTACTGTTTTACTGCCAGTTACCATTTGTTTTACTGCCAGATCCTGACAACGACAAAGACGACGTGTCCTACCAGTACCGCTCCTCAAAGCCAGAAGGCAGTAACTGCTTGCTTGACTAGTTAGCAGTTAATGCTGTTTGCCTTTACAGTGGACGTGGAAGTGTCGGTGGTCGCCTGGTCAGCTCTCCTTTTCAATAGATTTTATGTGATGACGTATATGCTAGGAATACCATTTGTTCTAGCAGTTTACTGCCTGCTCCTGACAACCAGAAAGGCGACGACGGGTCTTGCAAGTACTGCCACCACAAATAGGCAGTAACTGCTCACTGTTGCTTGCTTGAAAAGTGAGCAGTTACTGTCTTTTGGCTTCGCCGGCAGGATAGCCACGTTTAACCCTCTGGGCGCCATACTTGTCTTCAAGCGCCACATTTTTAGCGCAATTTGCTGATTAAAAGGGGTAAAATACACCCAAGAATCGGACGAGCTTTTATTTGAGATATTCTACTTTTACGAGAGCATGATAGTCCCGCAATTCCCTCCTCAGCAAGGGGGTGGGGGGGGGGGGGGGTAGGAATAAACAGCTGGGTACTATATGAGTGTTAACTGCAAAGGACCATTCCCACAATTTCCTGGGAGAGTTGCCAATGTACATGTAGGCTAGCACGTTGTATGGGATAGAAATTCCTCCCCTTAGCTTCGATATGAAGGGTGTATCTATCACTTTGTAAAATGGCAGATACGCCTTTTTATATCCAAGGTGACGACATTATGATTTTATGGCGTGACAGCACTAATGGTGATGTTATGCTGATCAGCAGTTGATCAGGGCATTAAAGATGCAGTCGACTCTTAATTGCGCAGCTACCTTCCCCCCCAATATTCTCACCCAAGGTGCACTGCGCGGGTGGCGGCAACCAATCACCGACATGCGTAGTTGTTCACCAGGTGGTGCTCCTTCTGTTATGCTAACCATTTACCCCTTAAGGTAACTAATTTATGATTACGTGGGAATTACTACGCTCTACAAATTCAAATATATTATCTGTAACCCGTATTAAACTCGAACCGGTTCGAGAGTTTTCTCTATAGCCGGCCGAGCCTTGTGGAACGCTCTGCCTGTGTCCATTCGTAATGCACAAGCAACATTAACATTCCCGAAATTACCTAAATGTAACCTAATTGATCTGGCGTTCCCACCCGAGCTCCTTGGTGGCCTGGTTTGACCTGGATTATAATACATGACCATGTTTGCGTCTCTGAGCTCGGTCCGCTCAGGAGTTAGTCGCTATAGAAATTGTATTGATTGATTCTATCGTGATGCACGTATCAAGGAAAATGTAATATGAAATAATAAAATGAAATTTCACTGATTGATTCAAATTGCAGATTACGTAAGTAATTTTTACACACTCGCTACCACGATCCACAACTTCAAGTGGCGGGATGGTTAACCCTTTCGTCTATGGACGACAGATTCTGACGTATAAAGACTATCCCCGCATTAAAAGAAATAAAATATTTCTGATGGTCGTAGACCCATAACATACGTATTCAAATGAAGCGAAAAGAGCTAACTAAGATATTTATGATGATTTGAAATTAAAAATAAACCTTTTTCCCCATGGTTTATACATAAAAACTGCAGCGCTTTGAAGGCTAAATTTAGATGGCGACGCATGCATTCACAATAAAGCGATTATAGTCACTCATCTGTATGTAGATTTACCTTCTTGATTAGGATCATCTCATAAATAAATCTACATGTATAATCCCCTAGACTAAGTAAGGTTGGCATATTTGTGATGTTAACCGTGTCCCTTGAAATTTTTTCCAGCATAACCAAAGTGCTATATATATACATGTACGTGTCCCTGGCATAAAAAGTTTTACATTTGAAAACAGTTGACGTAAACCATACATAATTATATCACACTGGTTATGCCACCGAAAGTACTACCATGCACAGGGGCGGATCCAGGATCTGACGAAAGGGGGGTCGCCGTGGGTTTGAGGGCTTGCCCGCAATAATTTGTTGGCACATTTAGGCCAATTAAGCTAATTTTTAAAATAATTTGACAAAAAATAAGGGCGGCCCCAGCACCCCCTTGATCCGCCACTGATGCGCCGTCCGTTCCTTTGCAATTCAATATGTTACATTGATATTGTACTGCTGCTATATTTTTCCATAGGTCATGCAACGGTTTTTCAATTTGAAATAATAATGAATGTCTTAGTTAGCTCTTTCCGCTTTATTTCAATAACTATGGGTCTCTCAGTGCAGGGATCGTCTTTATATGTCAGAATCTGACGTCTATAGACGTCAGATTCGGACGACTATAGACGTCAGATTCGGACGTCTAAAGACGGTCCCTGCACTGTAAATAAAAATGAAATGAATCGGGCTTTAGGCCACCTTCGTGCACATATAAGCTAAACTGGGCCAGGAGAACCTCCTGAGGATGGTGAGATGATTGAGATGACACTGTTCCCCAGACACAGGATTTGAAATTCGAGCCCTGGCGGTCTGAGGCCGAGCACGCTACCTCTCGGTCACGGAGGCTCCCCACAATACTGACTTTCACACGTGGATGGGGAAGAAACATTTTTGATTCTTTCAAACCGCCGGGACCGGGAACCGAACCCCGGACTCTGGCGTGAAAGGCAGCGGTGTTAACCACTACCCTAGGGCCGCCGCTCACCCCTGCACTGTAAGGATTAGTGCTGTGCTGAGCTGATCCGAATCCCAGCAAACACGAGACGTTGACTCGATGATGACCTAATTCTGGCCCACCGTCACCGACGCTGGCCTAAAATCAAGCAAACATTTGGTGAACGTCTCTGGTTTGATGAGGTGTACATGAGTTGCACAGGTGGTCACGTCATCACATAAGTGCATAATGATTTCATTTTGTAAACAGTCGATTTGTGATCTATTATTTCAAGTTGAAATGCCATCTATCTTATTTATTCTCATTGTTTGAATTACCTTAGCTGAAAGTTGTACTTCTTCAGTCTAATATTTCACTACGGTTTGCTACAGTATGCTGCAGTTAGCTAGATTTTCAAGACACCAACATTATCTTCGGATCGTTTACATAGTAATCTTTTTTATCCTTTCCGATCTAATTATATAGAAGCTAACGTCCGCATATTATGAGAGATTAAGTCGGTGGAATGTAATATTTGCTCCCATTCTCATAAATTGTTTGCAGAATCCGCACTCCTAACACACATAAAATAAGTAGCCTTCCTTCAATACGATACCATTTATAAATATGCTGATGTCGTAGTGGTACTGGAGGACTACATCACACAATAATTGTCCTATTAGATATTAAATGGTGTATCTGCCACTTTACAAAGTGGCAGATACACCCTTTCATATCCAAGGTGACGAATTAAAGCAAAAACAGCACAATGGACATGTACATTAACCTTTAGCCCTTAAAACGCAGAAATATTTTTGTACAAGCCCTGGAAACCAAAGAGTTTTTTTCAATTTGAAATCATCATAAATGTCTTAGTTAGCTCTTTTCGCTTTATTTGAATACCGATGTTATGGGCTTACAGCCATTATAACGGTCATTATAAATGTTTTTTTCTTACTCTTACGGTGCAGAGATCAGATTCTGACGTCTAATGTCGATCCCCGCGCAGTTATATTGGGAACGAAGTGAGTCTTTAATCATAAAGATTTGCAAATGTTTGGTTTTAAATTAAACACACTTGTTTAATTTTCACCCACTTGAAGTTGTGGGTCGCGGTAGCGAGACACACCTTCAAGTGGTTGAAAAATAAAATTATTTAATTTAGCGGGTTGATACAAATAAGCATAATCAAATAATATTCACACAATACAGATAATATCAGTCAAAGGCTGACATCAAATGAGATAGATGCCAATTTGCTCTCCAAGCACAGTATTCGAAATCCAATACCAGGTATAGGCTGAGAATTGAGGCCAGTCCTCACATCGACGCTGATAAGAGTTTAGTAGACGTAATACCGATATGAGGCCATCTTAGCATCACACAAAGGAAAAATTAATAATACCCATTTATTATTATTCTTTCAATATGTTCAACAAATTTTGTTCCAAATACTTATAATGTATACAAATTACAATTGCGTATATTTAATTGTAACGACTTCTTGGCGATTTCGTGCCGTCTGTATACCACGCTGATCAAAAATACCCAGCAGCTATAACATACTATGGCTCAACGTCGTTTAAATGTTGTGATATTATCTGCGACGCTGGCCTTATATACGTTGACCCAACCTTGGGTGGACATCTGGTGTTTGCTGGGCTAAGGCCTATGGCCTGCAAAGGCAAACACCAGTTAACAAACCGTCCCCTGGGATATGAAAGGGTATATATGCCACTTTGTAAAGTGGCAGATATGCCCTTTCATATCCAAGGTGTAAAAAAGCAGTAACTGCGTACGTTTCAACCCTGAGAGCACTGATGTCGACAGTATTGTTCATTGTTTTCCTATGTTTTAATGACCTTAGATAATCAGCATCTAAAAAACAAATATGCATAAAATCTGCGATAATCATAATATGCATTTCGGCTTAAATTCTGCAAATTCAACACATTTTTAGTCACTTGAAGTTGTGGATCGCGGTAGCGAGACACAACTGCAAGTGACAAAAAAATAAAATTCAAAACCTCAGAGCTCTAGGGGTTAAGTAAGTAAACTGCCTTTTTTTCCAGTAAGCAGTCACTGCTGTTTGCATGACTGAATTCGCCTGCATAACCTACTGAAAAAGCCTGCATAACCCGTATAGAGAGAATGTGCCGCACCGGATTCGTATCCAGGTTTGAATTTAGGCTGCGAATGACCTTGGATTGTCTCCTACGTTCAGATAATATACATATCATGGACCTTCTCTCTAATCTTCAATTCCATGGACACGATGTCAGGAATCATATGGGATGTCATCAAACAGCCACGGGGTGAAATCCAAGGTGAAGGCGGAAGGTCAGGGTTTGAGGCTTCTCTTGGTTCCATCAGTAACCCGCAGGGCGCGGGGGTCGACTTTGGACATCAGAATCTGACGTCTATATAGTCGTCACATTCTGACGTCCAAAGTCGATCCCCGAGCTGAAAGAGAAAAATGTTTATACTGGCCGTAGACCCATAACATAGCTATTGAAATGAAGCTGTAAGAGCTAACTAAGACTTTTATGATGATTTCAAATCGAAAAGAAACGTTTTTTTTTAGTCTCTTTGTTCATATAATGTTTATATAAAAAAAAGTTCAGTGTTTTTATGGTTAAAATAATAGCGGTACTTAGAAGTAAAATTTGTGCTCAACCAGAAATTATTGCAACTGCTCAGATACAACTGGTTCTCCTCGCGGTAGACCAAACTCCTGAGAAAATAATGTGAGATCTTGGAGGTTAAAGGGTTAGCACCTCATTGGGTGTTACATCTGTATGAATAATGAATGTCAGTTTTGTTTAATGGGGAGTAGTTTGTGCAGTGGGGTCACCGCCAGTACAAGTCATTGCGGGTCATATTATATTCTTTTGTCCACTGTAGCGGCTGATACTTCCCCTGTGATGCTGACCTCCCATGTTAACCCTTGCAACGCTAAGGTAATTTGTATAAACTATGGAGACCAAAGGGTTTCTTCAATTTAAAATCACCATAAATGGCTTAGTTAGCTCTTCCCGCTTCATTTGAATACCTACGTGGTGGGTCTGCGGTCATTATATAAATGTTTAATTCTTTCAGCGCGGGGACCGACTTTAGACGTCAGAATCTGACGTCTGTAGACGTCAGATTCTGACGTCTAAAGACGGTCCCCGTGCTGAAAAGGTTAATTGGCACGGTCATCAGGATGAATTATAAATCGGCAGAGATGACTGCTTGGCATTTGGTTTCCTGCGAGCTCTGCATCTGGACCCGCCCCCAGCAGACACAAGACGTTGAATCAATGTTGGTTTAACGTTGGTCCACCGTCTCTGACGATAGGACCAACGTTAAACCAGCATTGATTCAACGTCTTGTGCCTGCTGGGGCGGCGGCACGGGCGGATCTAAATGTAGAACTCCCCCAGGTGTAATCGCCGCCGGTGTGAAACCCCTGCAGCCAAAACTAGACGGTCCTCTTAGATTTGCGCCAGCGGTCCGCTAACATAACAAGCTTTTTTCGTGTTGGGCCGATGTAAGCTCCCTAAACACTATTTCATGAGCCTTAGTTGATTTAACCTGGAACTTTGATCAACTGCATGAGAATGTTTTTTATGCCTTGAGGCGCCATCCTACCCTCCACCCGAATCCACAGAAGATTGCAACAACAATAACAACGTCTAGGTAAAACTACGACAAAGGCGATATATTGACCTAATGTTGTTTTAAGGGCAGGCCAGCGTCGTAGACGGTGGGCCAACATTAAGGGGACATTGGGTCAACGTATGTAGTCTAATGTGACCCGATTACAACAATACTTACTTGAAAGTTAGCAGTTTACTGTTTTCCTTGCAGGGCAGCGTACAGAATCAGGCACTGGCGGGGTCTCATTACATCCATTCACCCAATTTATTATCATTGTGAATAGAGTATCTATAATCATCCAAAAGATCAGCATGTCTGTGCCTGATACCATTTCTTATATCGCTACATGTATCACGGTACACCACTAAGCCTACTCACCATTCTCACAACCACATGCCCATATTAAATACTACATTTTTTGTTCAGAATACAGTGAATTTGAATTAAAAAACACATTATTTGCACAACATACGTTATGGAAATAGTGGCCATTGAAAAAGGGAAAGCAGGAGTCCATGTCTTTCATATTGCATTTTATTTTTTTAAAGGTTTTTTTAAACTTGTTAACACCCAGCTAGTAGTGTACACTGCCGATTTTAAATTAAATTGTTTGGTTTCGTTTTAGTTTGATAAATGTTATTATAATATTCGCAGTTAGTGCAATTTCAGATATTTGCAGAATGTTGTGTGAATATAGCCTATCGTTATCAACATACCGGTCCCTGTCGCAAATCCAAAAGGCAGTCCCAGTAGGCTTTTCTGCTTACTTTTACTTGTAAAATAAATGGTAATCAAACTATAAATCAAGCATTTCATCAATGACTTATATAATCAAAACACGGCCTTTACAGGTCTGTTTTCGACATAGTTATCACATTTATTCGCCAATTATATACTTTGTAACCAAAATTGTTAGATTATTAGAGCGATGTTAAAATTCAATTAAATATAGATATCATGCTGCAGATTTTCATCAAGCAGCTTGAATATGCCATAAAAGACCAAAACACACCAGGCTCTTTTTGTCTACTGATGGTCTCAACACCCAAATGCCAGTCCATGCATTGAAACACATGTTAACTGACTCAAATCTTTAGGCTGATCTCACAATTTTTCGCCATAATAACCATAATAGTGTAACATACAAGGATGAAGCTTAAAATTTCCTTGTTACAAAAATTGCCACGCCCCCTAGCGTGTAAAAATGTCACTATAGTTGAAATTGGGCTAAAATCCCGGGCCACACACAAATCATTCTAACCCACTGTATCCCTGCGAGATTATCATGAAATAGTTATATGTGATATTCTTGACGAAAGAGATAAAGTGTGCTTATTAAATATTCACAAAAAATATAACATTACTGTATTTTATTTTATTCACAATAGAGGTTGGAATAGCCGCATTAAAAATATCTTGTGTGATTATTCCATCATTAGTAGACACCTCCCTGGATTTCGGCTTATTCAGGGTGGTGAGACCATACGAGCTCGTTCCATAGTAAAACTGGTCCTAGATGCCCTTGAGAAACCCTTATTTTCCTCATTATGCGAAACTTTTGCGAAGACGTGGCGCTGAATCCAGAAAACAACAGTATCCCCACGCATGAAAACAAATATAATTATTGTGTGACTCAAGTGCCACTCAGATCGCCAGGGATAAGTGGTGTTCCAGAATGCGAGAACTTGATTATGAATTTTCCAGAGAAAACCTCTCTCCTGGTAATGTTGCCATGACGACGTGTAATTTCTTGATGGATGAAATCAGAAAGAGAGGTCAGAGCTCGGGTGAACTCTGACGCAGAGAGATAAACAGCAGCAACTTCTTACTTGGACAGTAAGCAGTTACTGCTGTTTACCTTTGCAGGGCTGTATCGGGCAATTGTCTCACCCTGTCCGAGCATTCACTGCCCACTCCGTAATTTGTCGGGTTATAGCTGTCGAGTGAGCGCAGGGGTCAAACTTCGATTGATGTTATTTGGGGCCTCACTTTGCCGATTGCTGCGATTCCATCATTCTCAAAATTAGTTGCCGATTTGTGGCCTTTTAGCGCAAATACAGGCTGTAATCGTGTTATTTATTTGTACTTTAAACAATAGTTTTCAAAGGTAGAACGCATCTTAAATACCAAAAATGATTGGTCGCCATTTTGCAATATTATGCATGCGATACATTTTTACTCACTTGGGACCGCGTCCGCGAGACACTACTTCAACCTAGTGGTGCAAATTCCAATTAAGCAATATGCGCTTTAAAAGTTACGACTATATACTTAATCATCCCCTATATACTATTTCACAAAATACCTTTTATTCCGACAATACGGACTGCAAAGTAATCAGCGATTAAAAAGTAATCAGCGTCGATAAAACACCGTGTGCCCAGTGGGAATTAAGCTCACGTGTGCTCCGTCGACATGTTTCTCATCCCCAGAATGATATTTTTAGTTAAGATCACTGTAGGCTATATAACTAAAAAAAATTGTTTTTTCAAAACTGCCATCTCAACATAATGGAGTCCCTTTAATATCAGGATATGTAAGAAGGTATAGTTGTCCGTCTTTGCACGCCAGTGTGTGTATTATCGCACAAATTACGATATATCGTAGGCTTCAGATTGGTCGAGCTGACCACCTCGACCAATCCAAAGCCTACGATATATCGCAACTTGTACGAGAATGCGGGCATAAGTGTAGCTATAGATGTTGGACGATAATCCTCATGCCGCATTGACCACGATACTCACTAAGGAGAAAGAATCAATCAATTCTGTCACTTTTAGAAAGCGCCCAAATCCTAGGAGAGTCAAGCTCAGAAGCGCGGAAATCAGGATCGATATCAATCACGATGTCCGGAGGATAAGGATTGAGCTGTCAACTTGATTTTCAGCGTTCTTATATTAAATGAATCAACTGAACTAGCAAGTCATATAGATCAACAGACAGAGCTAGGATTCCAGATCGAAGGCGCTGCAATTGCTGAAAGACCTTGCACCCAATTTTGTTTGAAATCTTAGAACAGTTATTAACAATATAATTATTTTCACATTATTCAAGCAATGAGTTTTAATGTGGTACTAATCAATCAAAGAGTGTAGCTTGATGAAAAAGCAAGGTTTGTTTTAAAATTCATGGTACACGTGCGCGATATTTTAATGGTGACCATTGGAGAGATCTCAGCAGAGGGCTATACCTTCTGAAACGGGACGCCTTACAGAGTACCCATGGCAGAATACATGCTAACAAAAATACATTAATTAATGTATTATTGATGCTAAACATTGTGGTATATGAAGTGGGACATCAAACAACCCAAAAGACATTATGTATACAGAGTAGGCCTACATTAGAATTATTAATTATCCGCTTCCACGTGTCGATCACACCATCAAAATACAGACACGCAATTTAAACAAACAGCAATAGGTCTAAGTGCCTTTTTTGCTAATTAGCAGTTACCGTAGTTTGCATTTGCATGCCAGAATAGTGAGCGATGTGACATTATAATAATGACGTACAGTGAGTTTCTGTTGACACAGAGGACTGGTCATTAATTTATGATGACTAACCCTAATACACAGATAAGCCTGACTATTGTCGTTTTTAATCCATTTTCTTAGCCGATTAAGTCACTTTTATTGGGAACGACATGTATTTAAACATCAAGATTTGCAAATGTTTGGTCTCAATCTAAACAAACATGAGTACTTTTCACACACTTGAAGTTGTGGGTCGCGGTAGAGACGCACAACTTCAAGTGGGTGAAAATTTAATTAAATTAATTTAATGGGTTAACCCTTTAACCGCCGGTGTCGCATATATTCAGGTTTTCATTTTTTATTAGCACATGATGTACCACCTTTTAAACATGTTAAACATAAAATGTGACATCAATCAGCTATATTTGAAAACAGTCGACCTCCATTTTGTCAAATCTGAACAATTTTCACTCAGTGGGTGAAAATTCAGATTGAATAATTTGGCGGTTAAAGGGTTAAGGGTCAATTAATGCAATCAGATTCTCTTTTCGACAGAGGGAAGCATGACTATGAACAAAATATTGCCCATCCCCAGTCGCGAGCGTTTTCACACCCGATCGTGCATTTTCTGTACCTAATAACCTCCATTTTGAAAAATCGATTCCCATTTGGAAATGACATCCCAGGAGTTGACTTGTGATATAGCCTGCGTTTTCCAATTGCTGGGTTCATTACTCCGACAAGCACGTGGTGTTTTGCCATTGGTGAGGCAAGGCTGGGCCAGCATTGCCCCAGAACCGACTAAACAACCCTTACATTCGGGGGAGGGGGGGTAGTGCATTCCTGACTTGATCTGTGGATGACACAGTGCGAGGTGGGATTTCCAGTTCTGGGGAGCTATTGTCACCCCACACATTCAATGTCACATCTTCTATGCCCGAATGCCAACTATCGTGACCTCTGTCAACACGCTCATTGTATATCGCCTCATATAAAATGCACTGCCAGAGAGAGCAATGCAAGGACGTCATGTAAATATACGACTGATTATTCATTATTATTGGTAATTGGTATGACTGCATCTCGTGTGATGAAAATCTTTAGATTTAGTAACGCAATAGTGTATTGTTGACATGTGCAAAAAATTGTGAAATCTGCCTTAATAGTGGGGCAACAGACGGTTTCTACCTGTAGCTACAGTATTGAGGGAGTCACATAGCCACAAAAAGTAATATAAAATGCTTATAATGATTATGCATCGTATACATGTACCACAATGACGATTACCATCTCTGGAACCGAAAAAGTGATGGTGCAAATGCTGCAGCGTATAGATTATTTTGTAATATAGCAATGAAGTGAACTGCTGTCTGACCAGAAAGTGACCTAAATTTGACATATATCTAAATATGCCTAATTAGTGTAGTGATCAGTGTAACTCAAAGGAACGCACAATGATATATCTTGATAACAAGCAAGTTTTTTTTACAATTTGCCCAGACATAGGTGATGAGCTTTTCAATGTCATTTAAAGGTTTCGCTTTTATTTCGTGATATAAAGCAGATGGTATATAATATAAAAATTCAATTTGAAATCATTTCTCTGTATACATGTTAATCCCAGGTCTCGTGACTATACCAGGCTATGTCATAAAGCTTTTAATTGGGAAAGTATATCATTTCTTGTCATTTCAAGGTCATTTTAACAATAGGCCTACATGTATATGCTGTGCGTACATACTTAAGCACATCATGTTCCGGCAGCCGTGATATGAGACCTAGCCCCAATGTGGCTGAAGCAGAATTTGAAACTAAAGGTTTCAGCCACATAATTATTGACCCCATAAAACCCCATACAACATTTCTCTGGACGGTCAAATCTAAGACTTGGCCTCTAATAGTCAGGTTGAAAATAGTTTTTTTAGGTCGAAATTTTTTGCTGTATCTGTTAATATCAAAAAAAGTTTTTTTAGCTCGAAATTTTTCGCTGTATCTGACATTAGATTCGACATTCTAAAAATACTTGACGAAAATATTAGCTATTTTGTTCCTCGTGAATATTTGGGCTACCTCCAGCAAAAAAATGAATTTTAAATATAAATGTTGACTATCAGACAGTCACATCTAGAACACTCCCAGAAAATTTAGACAATTTGTTAACCTTTGTAGCCCAATAGGCTATTTTAGCAGAGATCAGGGAACATTTAAACTAGTTAAATGGTCAGTATAACGATGGTCTAAAACAATAGTGGGTCAAGTCGACTTGACAGCGAAATTGTCTTTATCTTTTTGCTTGGAACTACAGTCTGCTAAATCCACTTAATTTTATCATCATGTAGACTTGGACTTATACTGATAAAACACACAGCGATTGGAATTTGACAGTAGATCAAGTGAAGTTATCAGGGTATTTTTTACCTTCCAAAACGATTTACAGTAGCAAAATAAGGTTGAACAACATACCAAGTTGACTTAGCTCATTGTTTCTCCAGGAACACACAGAATATGCAGAGATTGTTCCTAGATCAACAATGAACTAAGTCTAGGCAATTTCCCTTTGTTGTCTCCATAAGTCTCAGAATAACAATGCGCTAAGTGCACTTGCACCGTTTTTGTCCCAGAAACAAGAGCCCACAAGCATATAACACCAGAATAACAATGTGTCAAGTCGAATTGGTCCTGTGTTGGACAGATATTATGCTGATATGTGCTCCTTTTCACGAGAATAACAATGTGCTAAGTCAACTTGATCTGTTGTTTTACTCTGAATTTGGAATAAATTCAAACTTTATACATATTATAGGTGACTTAGCTGGTTATTATTCTAAAGGCCAAAAATGTCACTTAGCACACTATTGTTTTAACCCCTCGATAATATGTTTCTTGACCTGGGCCTTATATCAGACACAGCATGACCTGCTCAGAACAACCATCATCGTTACTTTCTAAGATTTCTAATATTTTTTGAACTTTTGAGAAAATTATTTTATTTTAAGTATCTGTTTAGCCCTTTCAGTGCGGGGATCGTCTTTATACGTCATAATCTGCCGTCTGTAGACGTCAGATTCTGATGTATAAAGACGATCCCCGCACTGAAAGAATTAAATATTTCTAATGGTCTTAGACCCATAACATAGGTATTCAAATGAATCAGAAAGAGCTAACTAAGACATTTGTGATGATTTCAAATCGAAAAAACCCTTTGGGCTCCATGGTTTATGAAAAATATTTCAGCGTGATAAGGGTTAACGTTTGGCATCATTGGCCATGTCACGACACACGTGATTCGAATTTGACGTTTCTTTCGACAGGTGCATAATAAAAACGGAGTGTGAATCAGGATACTATTATATTTGATTTTAAATCAGGATGTTACGTCCTAATAATGACAGATGACAGGGAACGGAGACCTGGATTAACTTACTCTTATAGAAAAACTCAAGGTTTCTTTAAGGTCAAATCTCTCAAAGACAATCAATCACATCAGCCCAGCCATCGTGCAAATATGATTGAGTAGTCGCCCCCCCCCCCCCCTCCTACTGCTGACCATAAATCAGCCAGACGCCTTTTAACCCCATACCAGTGTCTGTACTTCCCAGAGACCACCCGAAAAACATATTCAGTCACACTGAAAAACACACAATAATATTTAGTATCGCATATATTTATGTAAACCCCCAATAACACATTATGTGGCGCTATAGACCCTTTTGCAAATATGAAGTTTGGAAAGTTATCTTTTGTGTTGGTGGTCATCTTATGCTATTAATTAGTCAACAATAATGTAAAGAAACGTAACTTAACTTCACAATAGGCTACATAATTCCATGTCTCTAAGTAAATTGTTAATGACGTCAAAATTACCGTAAAAATTATGATTGTAATGGCAAGTATGCTTCATTCTCACCAAATCGAGATCACAACATGATTAGATTAGGCCCTAGTGGTAATGCGTTATGATGAATGGGAACGACATAAACGACATAAAGTAATTGACCAATAGGCCTATCTTTAAAATTTCAGTGGCTGTTGTACTGATACACAAATCCATCACCATTAGTTTATGGTTATAAATAATAATTAAGTCCTCGTTGATATAACATAGAAAATTTGTGTTCGCTAAAAAAAACAAATTTATTACATTACCACTTGTATTTTCCAGAGACGTGACTGTAACTCCACTACTTACAGTAATTTACTAAAATGGGCTGCATCGATCCTAAAACGTTAGACAAGAGGCATTGCACGATGGTAGGGCCAATGTACATGTGATTTAAACGTAAATACTATATGATGGCGGCCAAACCTCATATAATCATTCAAATTTAAATAGTCCAGAAATACTTTCTTCGAATATAAAATCAACTTGAGACAATATTAATTTGACATGAGAAATCATTTTGTCACTGGAAAAAAAATAATAATGAAAAGAAGTATTACATAAGGTTAAGATTATTACAAACAACAGCTGTAATAATGCATTTAGCATTTGCTATGATTTTAGCCAGACATTAGTGGCGGTCATTTTGAATTTACAAACAAAAAAGCAATTTTATTTCCAAATCTAGTTATTTGATCAGCCTAGCGGATGTTGGGTTTTTATCTCTCATAAATGACTTTGAACACGATCTTTAACCCTGATAATGACCTTCCAATGCTATGGCGACTACATAACTCAATGTATCGTTAATATAATCCAAATAAATACATAAAGTGGGCTTACATAATAGGTCTTTGCAGACATACATACATTTACTCATTAAAAAAGGTTAGAAAAACATAATCTTTAGATTTCCCTATTCTAAAGAGTTTAGCTGACATTATCATGATCATATATGATTCAGCGCTAAATCACTGGTACAAACCATTGTCACTTTCCAGTGTGCGACAATGTGTAAACATTTACACATAATTATTTAAACGTCTCATGGTTATCAGTATGTATTGGCTCAGTACAGAGATAACAAAGAGGCTGCACTGGTGAAATCACTTCGCGTGGCTTGAATGCGACAGCTGTGGAAAACGTCGCGATTTGTTATTTTATACAAAAAATTCTAGAAATGTCATTGATCCTCCTTGGCATAGCACACAGACGTGGTCATGTAGCTGTATAGGTGTGATCAGACAAGCCCCCCTGGGTGGGGATGTGGCGTGTGGTGAGATGCCAGAAAACACAAAACATTTGTATAACATTTGTACAATGTTGGGCCAACGTCGAAGACGTTGGACCGACGTTGTACAAATGTTATACAAATGTTTTGTGTTTGCTGGGATGCCAGAAAACAGTTAACTCACCGTTGATTTAATACTGGACCAACGCAGGCGACGATGGCACAACATTAAACTAACATAGAATGAACTTCTCTGGATTTCTGTTTTTCCCTTGAACACTAACAGGGGAGACTCTGTCTTTGCGTGCTTCATCTCATATACATCACAAAGTATGAATGCATGGGTCATGGCGCCCTGCTGTGCAAAGGCAAATAGCAATAACCACTTACTTTTCAAGTAAGCGGTTACCGCTGTTTGTCTTTGCTTTACATACATCTGGTCTGCTGAGCGAGACTTGGATGGACCGTCATGATAGGTGAGACCAATAACTTTATATAGATATAAAGTCGCTAAAACCATATTGGTTCATCATGATAGGTGAGACCAATAACTTTAGATAGATATAAAGTCGCTAAAACCATATTGGTTCATCATGATAGGTGAGACCAATAAATTTAGATAGATATAAAGTCGCTGTTGTTAAAAGGATGAGCGAAGCGCGGCTTCACAAATTTAAGCGTAATTCAATGATGTGGAGCGAAGCCATTAACGGGCCATTAAATACTTATTTACAACAAGTCCCTTCAGACGATTCTGTCTCAAGTCTCAATGTCTCTGTCTCAATTTTGTCTTCAAGTGGGTTAAAATTCTATGCCCTTACAGTGAAATGTTCCACAGTGCACTACTGCATGACTACAGTAAGCTGGTTATCCCCCAAGACACACGAGAAATTATAGTAGATTAAATTATAAAGATCTCATGTTTTAAACATAGTATACATTCTATATAATATCCCAGTCACCACATTTATCACCCACGATGCTGATATAAAAATAAAACAATAAAAGTGGCAAATAAAATCTAAATGCATCAGCGTATTATATTTGTATATATATCTATATATTTTTATTTTAATATAGGATATCACGGGTTTGTTCACATTATACATCGATGACACACGTTTTAACCCGTTTGTGACGAGCCCCGGAGATCTCCGTGATATATGGAGACCATTCAGATACGAGCCCCGGAGATCTTCGGGCCTGAATACATGAGATAACAATGATGTCATAAAATAATCTCGCTTCAGGAACAGCTCAGTAGAATAATAATCTCGTGTTCAACGGGTTAATACAGATGATTACATACTTTTACATTAATAGATGGATTAAGTTGTTATTTATCGATTATGTATCATAATTCCGTTACGGCGTTTAGAGAACATGATTCCCACCTGGTGAGTATTAGCGTTATTTTGACACTATCGCCAATCTCTGATATTCCTGTTGCGGCGTGCAAATAAAACAATAGCACACATCGAGCTTGTTGTCGAGCGGAATGGAACGTTGCTGATATTTCAGTCACATGTGAACGGATCGCCATTATTGTGTACGCGTGGCGGCTTCAGCATGTACATGATGTTCAAAGGGTTCCTGTATATCACTGTCGTATTTATGAACCCAGCAAACACGACAGTTGAAATAATGATCTTTTAATGTTGGCCCAGCTTCCTCGATACTGGCCTAACATTAAAACATAATTATTTCAACTGTCGTGTTTCCGGACAACTATTATCGTTAGTATAACTTTATCAAAACGTTGGCAGAGTCCTATGAAGATGTGATACTTCCATTGTAAATGTGGAGGATCAGTCTTACAATTTATCATGCTAATAAATCAACTCTGTGAGCAGTTTCTGCTTACCATCTGTTCCGAGGAATGCGAGCTACTAAATTACTCAAGTTTCTATCGTTGTCTGTTGAAAAAAGAAACGATGAGCTTCGCATGTAGCAGAAGCGGTTTGTGTGAAACAATGCGGCTAATTGCCCCAGCCTCTTCTTGCCACAGGTTTACCATAACCAACTCCTTTCAGTGCGGGGATAGACTTTAGACGTCAGAATATGACGTCTATAGACGTCAGATTCTGACGTCTAAAACGTCAGATTCTGATTTCTAAAGTCTGTCCCCCGCACTGAAAGAGTAAACAAATTCTAGTGGTCGTAGACTCATAACAAAGGTATTCAAATGAAGCGGAAATGACTTACTAACACATTTATGATGATTTCAAAAAGAAAATAAACCCTTTTGGTGTCTATACACAAAAATAACTCAGCATTTGTTGAGGGTTCAAGACACATCTCATCTCCGTATCGGTAAAACCGAGGCTTTGAGATCACACCCAACACGAGATGCGACACAAATATTGATTACAAGTTGGGCCAGCGTCGTGGACATTTAAACAATATTGACTAAAGTCTCGTGTCTGCCGAAACGACCATTATGCGCATTACGTGGGGTAATTTTGTGTAGTTGCTGGTGGGATATTAAAAGCACTCGTGATGTAAAATAAATCGAGTTGCGGCTGTCTTACTGTAAAACACATCATCGTAGCAGAATAAATGTATGTTCCAATGGAAAACATAACCTCCCTTTAAAATTACGCTTCTCCACTGTTGTGGTCGGACAATTCTGTTCTGTTTGTGTCAGTGCTGAAATGAATGTTTTTGTTTTCAATGAATAAACAGCTCAGTCTTAATTGATAAGGTACGCAGAAGATACGAATAATAGACAACGGTAATAAATAACGATGTTAGCAAAATGTTTCAATACACGTTGTCTTGAGATCCAGATTTATAGGCGGATTCTCTAAATGAGCGTCTAGCACGAGCCAGTAACTTCACATCGTGCAGATACAAGTGGCAGTATAAACGAGAGTGTTAGCACCGCCTCCGGAACATCACACGGCTTCATAGGTTATCTGCACGCGAATGACATTACATTCCGATTTGCAAAATGTGTTAAAAGGGCTACGCGGGATGACACCATCTTTGGTATTTAGCTCTGTAATAATGTAGTGCAACCCGCAGATCATGATTTTATTTTTCCAATTTTTTAAATTATTTTTTAAATATTTTATTTTATTAGCTTTTTTAAGAATCAAAATAAAAAAATTTGTAGGCTACACTAAAGGCTGGTTGAATGTTAGCACAGCATCGGGCCACATGTTGATGCCATCGGCTAGCATTGGGCAGACAATAGGTGCCAACTCCTCACTTTCACACACTAGTTACCGTCGGTGTCTTTCTTGTGAACTGTATCCCACGGTCTGAGACGGTGGGTATTTTTGAATTTTTAAAATGATTTTTGTTATATTTTTAGGTAAGATCAGTAGGTTACATAACTTCATATAAATTTGTTTTGCAAAATTGACATGGCCCCGAGCAGGAAGGAGGGTGCGGTGAAATCCATAACTCCCCATAATTTCCAGCTCTAGTATAATACATCGTCCCAGGAGACACAAAACATTTGCATAAAATTTGTAAAATGATTTAAGGGTTGAGGGTTAATTTGATGCTGAGTAAATGTATTTAATATTGATGAAAAACAACTCTGCTTTGATTGCGGGTGTCTAAAATTATTCTAGAAAAATCATCAATTAAATAACACTCCGCAGGGCGTTTTCTCATATCTAAGCAGAGCTGTTGCACATGTATGTCTAACATGTATATCGATTGTTATATTTCAATATGATACATCATGGCAATGTGTCCCCGACGATTAATTTCCATGTTGCTTAGTCAGCACCATTTCAAGCCTGGATTTATCATTGTACTCTTCATCCTCAACAAGCCGAGAATTCCTGTTGCAATTCTCGACAGAGATTCAGAATGATTTATTTGATGCGTCTAAAGGCGATCCCCGAACAGTGAAAGTAAAACTATTTATAATGGCCGTAGACACATAACATAGGTATTCAAATGAAGCACAAAGAGCTAAGTATACTAAGACACTGTTATTATGATGATTTCAAATAGAAAAAAACAGTCGGTCACCATTGTTTCTACTAAAATATTGCAGCGTTGCAAGGGTTGAAAGATTAATTAATATTCATTTACTGACGTGTGTTTCAGGGGCTGTAACTTGAGCCTTCACCAGCGAAGTCAGAGAGAGAGAGCCAGTGAAATAAAAATATACCGACCCCAACAAGATATCACATGGCGAATACTAATCACTGATGATATCTCATATATCAATCAGATAAGAGAATAACGCTTTGGTGGACTGACTTTAGTGGATGTTTGAAAGCGCGGCAATCATTATTGTGATCAACCATGTCGCTGTTGGTTGAATTTCAAGCAGTGACGGCGGAAATGATGAACATGACAATGGATCTGAACCTGACCACTGCCCCGGATGAAGAGATCCAGCTACCATTCCTTCACACGGAGCCGTACGCCTATATTGTACCCATCCTATTCGGTCTCATTTTTATTGTTGGTACAGTGGGCAACGGGACGCTCATCTACACTGTGCTGGCTAATAAGAAGATGAGGAATGCACCCAATATATTTATAGTGAGTCTTGCTGTTGGTGACCTGCTCCTGATCATCATCTCCATTCCCTTCTCAGCCACCTACTACACCTTCATCAGCTGGCCATACGGTGAGGCCATCTGTAAAGTGAACGAGTTCCTGCAGACATTGTCTCTTGGTGTATCTGTGTTCACGTTGACGGCTCTGGCTGGTGATCGCTACACAGCCATCGTTTACCCGATGAAGACGCACCGTGGATCTGCCAAGATGAGGACTCTGATGATCGCCATCTCCATCTGGGTGCTCTCATTTGTGCTCGCTCTGCCAGAAGCCGTGGCAGCTCTGGTCGTGGTGCACGGTAATGGCAGACGCTTCTGCTCCATCTATCCTGACAGCTGGGGCGAGATTTACGGGAAAGCACACGTGCTTTTTCGCTTTGTCGTCTACTTCTCATTACCCTTGGTGATTATCGGCGTGTTCTATCTATTAATGGCGCGCATTCTGGTGCGCAGCTCGCAGAACATGCCGGGAGAATGCCAGGCCCACAGACAGCTACAGGCGCGTAAGAAAGTGGCCCAGATTGTTCTTAGTTTTGTGGTGATCTTCTTCTTGTGCTGGTTTCCACGTCACATCTATCTTATGTGGTACCACTTCTCACCAGACCAATTCAACATGTTCTGGATGGTCTTTAAAATTCTTGGCTTTTGTTTGTCCTTCATGAACTCTTGCATAAATCCTGTTGCGCTGTACTTTCTAAGTAACCAGTTCAGACGTTATTATCATCGCTATCTGTTTTGTGGATGGGCCTGTAAATACCAAGGTCCTGGCGTACCTCATCGTCAAGGTGAACACACCGAAGGGTCCAACACAACCACGATGTACAACTTTAACAGTGGTACAGATAACAGAAGACTCACTAATATATCCACCATGTACACCTCCAACACAAACTGTTGATTGAACAGTAATGGAAAAACACCAGCCGCTATAAATATAACTTGAATGTGGCATACATTTATGCTGCAACATTGCAACGACATTTTCCAAGAACAAAGATCATTTTACAATCACTCGAGGACGTTCAACAATGAGTGGGTAAAGAGAGTGGTTGTTAATTTATTATCGCTACCTTGACAGATAAGTATTCTGTTAAGTTCATGGTGGATTAAACGCTGGACATGATAACATGTCGAACATATCACATTCCCTGATCAACATTTAGAAGACGGGAACGACTGTAATTACGTCATTCTTCTTGCCAAGGTAAGTAAAGAAGGACAGCACCATACACTGACCCAATGTTGATTCAATGCTGGACCAGCGTCGCATTCCTTTTCTTCGTAATGTCGCTTAACATGATTCTATTCATGATTCTATTCTAGAGACAGATACGATATCATGGATATTTCCATGTGATTTTACCAATTATTACTGTACCATCGTGCACGTACATGTACGTATATATATATATATATATATGACAAATAAGTCAGTAATGCTTTTAATTCATATAGATAAAATATATGTCTCTCAATATGTTAAATAAAATAATATTGTGAATCTTATTTGTTATAAATATAACATAAATAGAAACAAAGTTGACACAGATGATATCTTGATATTTCAGATTTTACGAAAGCCACTCCTTTTGGATAGCAGTTACATATACCACAACCACAGGATACGTTATCATAGACATTAGCCATCAAAGTAGTCAGCATATTTAAGATGTCTTGATTTATTTTGAAATACACATATTGTAAGACACTTTATTATAAACATTTAATTCACGATAATTATATTATATTATGTTGTATATTTTTGTACCCTCTGGGTTATCGGTTACAATCGTTATCAGCCTTTGAACATGAAAATGATTGACACCGTTTTCATCATAATGTACAAAATGTCATTGATGTGGTTTTTCAGTATTTAATATATACACAGACTCTCTGAATGATGTATTGTTATCCTTGTGTCGTCGCTTGTAATCATCAGCAACAGTCATATTTCCCACTGGGCACACGACGTTGTGACGACATTGAATCAACGTCACTGACGTTGATTCAACGTCGCAACAACGTCGTGTGCCCGGTGGGTTGATTTAATGGAAGGATGGAATTATATTTTAATAAGTATAGAGATCGATAGAGAGACAATCACTTGAACCTTACAACGCTGATTTTTTTTGTATAAACCATGGAGACCTAAGGTTTTTCTTAATTTGTCTTAGTTATTTTTTCGCTTTATTTAAATACCTATGTTATGGGTCTACGGCCATTAGAAATATTGTAAATCTTTCAGTGCGGTGACCGTCTTTATACGTCAGAATCTGATGTTTATAGACGTCGGATTCTGACGCATAAAGACGGTCCCCGCACTGAAAGGGTTCACGGGATACGTTTATGACCTAAACAGAGACATAAACAATATAAACTGCTATTGGTAAAATCAAACCGGTGTATATCTAGAACTGTTGAGGTATCTGACACGTGTAGCCTTTTTGACAACCATGCTTAGCGATACGTGGTAACGGTGGTGATCATAATTATCCATTTAAATCAATGACAATGAGCTTTTGTATACAGAGGCGCTAGATCGATGAGCTGATGAAAGCAATTAAAAATTGTCCAATGTAAAATAAGTCAATTATACACTACCTGGAGGGGACTTTATTATGACAGTTTTTTGTTCTCATTTATTAACGTAAATTCAATTTCAATGTATAGATCGTGAATTTGCTTTATATACCAGTCAAGTATTATATAGGCTTAGCTGACAAATAATGTTTGTATTATACAATAAAACTTTTGGATAATTTCTAGTCATTATTTAGATTTCCATGTTATTTTTGTTAAGTTTTAGTACGTCATGTTTATAAAATGTGAAATATTATATATATGCCTATATATAGACGAAAAATAATGTTATTGTGAATATGACATGTTGAAAGTGATCTGTAGCGCTTTGGGGGGCGACTAAGTAATTTAGTTAGTTTAACTGATAACAATATATAAATATGTCTGTGTAAACTTAACGTGCAAATAGTTTATCGCAATCCCAGAAAACACGATACATTGAAACAATGTTAACTTAACGTTGGCCCACCGTCACAGATTTTGGGCTGGGATGCTTGTATTTTTGCTCGTTGTAGAGGTCATCCAATCTCATCACAGTGACATTTGTGAATCTAATATACTAATACCTACATGTAGTAAACATATTTATGACATAAAGATGATCGAGGTTTGATCTCAATTATCGTTTCTTTTTTCTTCAATCTAATTATTTTAACCCTTCTTGTGCTATACCAGTATATATTTAATATATATATACGGCTTCAAGCAAGCTTCAAAGCATATAAAATGCCACATAACCCTCTGCCTGATAATGTCGTTTTTAATCCGTTTATTGGTCAATTAACATGATAAAACCACTTTTATTGGGAATGAAATGACTGCTTAAACATCAATATTTGTAAATTAATGTTTTAATTAATGTCGCAAATTAAACAAATATGAGTATTTTTCAACCACTTGAGTTTGTGGATCGCAGTAGCGAGACACAACCTCAAGTGGTTAAAAAATTAAATAGATTAATTAGCAGGATAAGGGTTAACATGATAAAACAGGTTGTGATTGATATCCACTTCACAAGATAATTCAATTGCGATATGTCGTAACAAACACGAGGCCCAATGTCGATTAATATAACCCTGATGATACAAAGCGAAAATGCTTGTTCCCTTGAGTCGATCTCTATTTTTTACATCGAGTTCTTGCTTGTTAAAAACTGCGGTTCATTTTACAATAAGTAAAAAAAATGAAACGGATCATTTGTAAATCAGATTTTCAATTTGTTTTATATTGGTTATTTGGCGAGCTTTCATCCCGTACGATGCGTTAACCTAATGTTGGTATATTGTTGGTTCATCGTCTGCGCGCTGGCCCAACATTATACCAAAATTGGGTCAATGTATCGTGTTTTTTGCTGTTTTGCTTCACCAATCATGGGTGATAATCCAGCAAACACAACCCGTTGACCCAATGTTATTTCGATGTCGGCCCAGCGTCGCAGACCGAGGTACAACATCAAAATAGCATTCGGTCAACTCTTGTGTAATATGTGCTGGGAATCTAGAAATTATTTAACCCTTCAATTTAAGCCAATTTATCTTGTTTATACAATGTATTTTTCACCCACTTGAAATTGTGTTTTTTACAACGACAACCGACTTCAAATGGTGGAGAACATGTGAAATATGAGATATTTTAGATGTAAACGAAATACCTTCAAAACCCACTTGACATGTTGAAAAAACTACAGCGCTCACTATTGCGCTCAAAGAGTTAATTTATACTACTGTTATGCCGTTTGAAGATTGAATAATGGTGTATGTTTATAAAATAAGTACTATGTATAATGTGATACCAGTGGAATAAACTTAGTTTAGAAAATAAATGTGTCGTTATTTTCACATTGCTCGTCGGCAGTAACCATGGTAACAACACACTGAGTTTACCATGTTCCCAAGATGCATTTTGCAAAAAAACATGTATTGAAATCACCAAGAAAAATAATTATAATCCTTTACCTGCTAAATTATCTTATTTAATTTTTCACCCACTTGAAGTTGTGTCCCGCTACCGCGAGCCACAACTTCAAGTGCGTGAAAATTACTCGTATTTGAGAAATTTGAGACGTAGCATTTGGAAATCATTGTGTTTAAGCACACACTTTTTCACTTGAGATTTGACCTGCTAGTAAATCATGTTCAAAACCATTATAGACATAAATGTCTTAGTCAGCGCTTTCCGCTTCATTTAAATACCTATTTTGTCGGTCTATATAATTTTATATGATCATTATCAATATTTTAACCCTTCAGTATACGGGGATCGTAATATTCTGACGTTTAAAGCTGAAAAGGTTAAGTGTTACAAACTCGGATCTCGAGAATTTCACATATTTTGTACTTTTTTTTTAAATTTCAGCTGTGGCAAGAGTAAAATTACCATATGATGTCATCTTACGTGACTGATTGTAAAGTAAGCTACGTTTTTGTTGCGCAGATTAAAAAAAATTACAATATCAATGTGATACATCGTAATTACCAGAAATGTAACACTGACAAACCACAGGTTTTCCTAAACCTTTGGTTTATGTGATGTTCTTTGTTACCTCCAACAAAGTACGTTATGTCTTTGGTCCTGTTGGTTTGTTTTATTGTTTGTTTATATGTCCTTCTGTCTGTCCATCAGCAGGATTATTTACAAAATAATGAACGGATTTGATGAAACCAGAGGTGTGCCTCTGACCCCGGAACAATACATTACATTTTTGGGATGATCCGGAATACGATCCGATATGTTCAGAAAACAATCCCCTACAAAATACTAAAAGTCCCCAAGGTGGGGGAAAGGGGTGAACCAAGGGTTGATCATATAATGAGTTTCTTTTTATGTCAGTAAATATTCGACCTTGTGACAAGTATAATCTAAAATATGTCTTTTTGAAAAGGGCTAACAGTTATGTTACAAAATAACATTAAATCAATTTCCTACGATATGGACCAATACTCCTTATTTGGTGATGAGTCAAAAATATTCTTCTAAATTACATTAATAAAAGTCGGAATAACTGCTGTATATCCAAGAACTGTGTACATGTTTTACCTACATCACAATACAAACACACGTAGCTTGTAGTGTGGTTGAAATTCGGACATCAGAACATTGTACCACTGAATTTTACCACACTTAATAATTTTGAGAAGGAATAAAAAACAGCTATACACTATTACCTTATTCATATCAATGTCCTTCTATTACGGTCATTGGGGGCCATCTTGGATTTAACACTTTTCGTATGTCCGATTTAGATTTTTTTCTGCTATTAAGTACATCCCATAGGTGATGCTGTAGGGGATAATTTTCTTAACATTTTATGAAATTTTCAGCTTGTTGTGAATTTGTCCCAGCTTTCAATCATATATACCCTAATACTATCGGCCTACTAGAGCTTACAAATGGAGCAAATCACATTAGAGAACACTGTATATATGCCGCTAATTACAAGTGCTAGCAATAATAATGTTGTCAGTCATATCTGAAAAAACCCCACTAATAGTTTACGCCTTTTGAACAGTAGGCTAATTATGAGTTTTGCTGTTAGGTTGATGTCAAATACGTCACGGCCATATTTTCCGTCACGACTAAAATACAAAGAAATCCAATACAAAAACTTGAAATGGAAGACGAGTCGTTTCTTCCAATCAAACAGAAGCTCGCCCAATGCGCTGGTCTCCTGCATGGATAGTCTGTGTTACAAACGGTGAACCAGCAGTGGGCCAGCAATGGGTCAGCGTCTTGGCATATGAGTTGTCGCTATAATCATTTACACACATATTGATCCCTCCCTCAATAAATTGGTTAGCTCGAAGTAAAACTCGTTTACGAAGAGCCAAAGGGCATTTAAAAAAAATAACTAAACAATTGATCTTTATTGATCAAAAGTTATTCTGTTGATTTTTATAATGTAAAATATGAGTGAGTGAGTGAGTGAGTGAGTGAGTGAGTGAGTGAGTGAGTGAGTGAGTGAGTGAGTGAGTGAGTGAGTGAGTGAGTGAGTGAGTGAGTGAGTGAGTGAGTGAGTGAGTGAGTGAGTGAGTGAGTGACTGAGTGACTGAGTGACTGAGTGACTGAGTGACTAAGTGACTGAGTGACTGAGTGACTGAGTGACTGAGTGACTGAATGACTGAGTGACTGAGTGACTGAGTGAGTGCCTGAATCGATATGTAAACCACTTTTGTGCGCATATATCGGTTAAACTGCATTATGGAATGAATCAGATGACACAGGACTCGAAATGAAAATTTTGGTGGTCTGAGATCGAGTTTGCTGCATATACCTCTCGGTCACGGACGTTCCACTTTAGAATGCATCCGTACGAGTAGTCGGAGATGAAAATATTTAGCAATGTCCAAAACCCAAAATTGTTGAAAAAGGCTCATAATTTTATTGACTTACATTGAAAATAAATAATAATTGTTTTTCTCCTTCCATGGGTCAATTCAAAATTTAAAATATTTTACTTTTCGACGTACTGTGCCCTATATCCGCTAGCATTACGTTACGTGAGCACATTTTTAAAGTGTAAAAAATCATGTTAGGTGATCACGCATTTTTGATATGGGAAGATACACACCTGATTGGGAATATTTTGAAGAAATGCTAGTATCCATCGCTAAATGCGTCTTAATACACTAAATAAAATAAAAAATAAAAATCTTCATAGACCAAAATATTTGCACTTTTACTTTAAAAAAGTGAGATGAAAATGAATAGCCAGTGATCACGTAACGAATATTGCTGTGCTATAAACAACTTCTTATCATGTTGAATACAAATAATGTTCATTTATTGGGTTATTTATTGATATATCCATATATATTCGATAAAAAATATCTCCTATTACTTACCGTTTTTAAGGTGATGAACATTCAATTATGATGTGATCACGTAACTGTGATCACGTCACGATTTTGTTTTCAATTAATTTTCTCCTACACAATAAAAATGATCTCTCTGATATCGATAAACATTGTGATATAAAGCAAAGGCTTATGGAAACAAGTAACGTATAAATTATTAAAATACATTGAATGTTTAGGCTGATAATTCATTTTGACACTGAAAGGAAACTTCACAATTAGAGTGATCACAAAAGAAAGATTTGATAGGTTTTTTTAATTACCACAAATGTTCGATTTAATTAAAATTAGGTTTATTCACCCTTTAACTAGATATAGTGACTTCGGTTTTAAAAAAATCGATAACGTAACGCTGATATTTATGATTCCGCTGCAAGTGTTTTTTATATTTATTTCTTTGGTCTTTAAAGATCACGTAACAGTGATCACGTAACGACGTATTTCAAGCTTGTTTTTCGTTACAATGTAAAGATGCATGGTGTCACATTGATTATACAAACCTCCAACAAAGCGCCCAAGTGTTCTTTTCCGAAAAAAATACATAGAATATTAACAGAAACACAATGAGAGCAGAAATATTAAAACGCACAAAGCCTTAAAAAAACATGTCCATTTGGCGTGATCACGTAACCTAATTTTGCATGGCTATATAAAATACATAAACGGGATTGAGTATAAATATTTACAGCCAGACTGCGCACAAATGGCAACTCAGAAGAATAGACACGATAAAATAACAAAATGGTCAAAAGCTATAAACTATTGGAGAAAAAACAAAACGAAAAAAAGCAAAAAATGTGATCACGTAACGGTGGAATTCATGTAGTGTAGTGCTTGACCCTTTCAAACTTGAATTTACCATTTTCATCTGCATCCACTACAAGCCGCGAATTGCTGTCGCAATTATCAAGTTGTAGTGGATGAAGATGACTTGAAGTTGGTGGCAAATGGAAAAAAAGTATTGTTATTATTTAAACAATTGCAGGAAAACGCTCGTTCTAAAACCCCTAGGTGTATGAAATTAAGTCATTTTTCAGAGATGAAAAAATATTCCTTTATGCATCGTGAGGGCTGAAAGGGTAAAGCTGTCTGCCTTCAAAGTCGAGAAAGAATTGTTTCTTCCTCGTCCACTCGTAAAGATTAAGTCTAGTAGGTAGTCTCTGTGACCAAGAGATAGAATGCTCGACCCCAGATTGCCAGGGCTCGAACTTCAAAGCCTGTGTCAAAATGTCATTGTCATCTGATTCATCACATCTCAAGAAGTTCTCCTGTCCGGGCCCGGTATAACCTGCGTGTGCAATAAGGTAACCTAAAACCCCATTCTTCTATTTATTATCAACCGAACATCTTCAGAACCTGAATATCTGAGCATACAGAGCAGTAAACAAACCGCGAACTCTTGCGTGACAGCGGTGACGATAACCAGTCTACCTCTGCACTACTGACATCGCATGGACTCCGGGTGAGCTGGCCCAACATTAAAACATCATTGTTCCAACGTGTCGTGTTTGCTGGGCTTCCGTCACCGGGTGTCGGAGTCTACGACGAACAGGGGAGCGCGGGTTGGAGCCGTAATATGATTGTCACATGGTAATGCGACGATTACGTGCGCCACGAGAACCGGCAATCCGTTTGATGACGGGCCGGGATCCGATCACAGTCCGCGGGATGAGCTCCGTGGCTCTTTGGAGGCCGCGTCTCAGTCTCTGGATCTGGTAGTAATCGTCTGCAAATTGCCCGTGAGGCATGTGACAAACAGGGATAATGCTTGGCCTCTCCTTCCGGCGTGACTTTCCTGTTATCGTCTGTACCGCACACCCGTGACTGGTGGCTGGTTTCTCCGTGGCGCCGTAGATTAGTTTTATGGTTTCGGAAACCGGCTGTGATGAACATGATGAAGGGTCGTGGGGGCGTATGACATGCCAAGGTGGTAGAGCGCTGTCAGTTCAATGCTGTATCATCGTATGTGACGCTAAATTAGTGCCCATTATACCGACTGGAATGATATTTCAAAAGACAGCTACTACCTTATAGCAGAGGGCGGGGGCCCTGATGCAGTGGTTAAACCTGCCTGCTTGGAAAGTCAGAGATCGTGGATTCGAATCCTGCTCTGGCATTCATGTTTCAAAGAAACAAAATGTTTCTTCCTAACTCACTGAAGATTGTATATTGTAGGAAGCCTCCGTGACCTAGAAGTAGCGAGCTCGACCTCAGACAGCCAGGGTTCGAATTTCGAATCATGTGTCTGGAGGGCAGTGTCAGCTCATTTATTTCACCATCCTCTGGAGGTTCTTCTGGTCGAGTTTAGCTTATAAGTGCACAGATGTGGCCTAAAACCCCATTCATTTTCATTGTTACCAGATAACAGAAGACGCCGCCCCACGTTAAAACCAATGCTAGACGAGCCGCACACCGCGTGGATCCATTGGTACTGATGGTATGACCCACGCCGTGGAGCCAACCTTGGCCAAGCGTGTTCGATTCCTGCGGAATTGAGAAAGTCATGCAGAACCACCACCTGCCAGTTAGCAAGCACTGCAAACATCGTCACCATCTCTTAGGCTATACTACCGATTCAGTATAGTGAAAAAACTTCTTGACCGAGTAGTAGTGCTTAAATTACCTCAGACGACCTCAGAAGAACAGGACTCGAATTTCTAATTGCGTGTGTACAGGGCAATGCCATCTGTGTTCTGTACGTGAACAAAAGTTCAAAGTTAACATCAGTCAGACAATAAAATCGATTAACAGGCATACACATATTTATTTGTTCGATGCAAGCGTAAGTGCACTGATCTAAATGCAAAAAACTGTTTGCGTGGAAAAAAAATATTTTTACAGTGCCTACACTTACAACGTCAACTATGTGGATACTAAGCTAGTCTTACGTAGATCTAAATTATACCATTCCACACATGTAGATTAGAAAGATCAACGTTAGAATACTCTTTGTTACTAGAAGGGTACCGCTGGAATAACGATCATACAGTTTAAAAGTATGATTGGACGATCCCAGTATAAGCACAAAACGTAAACTAAAAGTTGACATTATGAAGGGGTGCAAGTAAACGAAACTAACACGTCAACACAGTGTTGAGATTTTACGTTTCGACTATAAACAACGTGTAATTGATGTAAATTGTATTTGGGTTTTAAAAGAATATTGGAACAACTTGTAGACGTTATCTTTTGGTATGAAAATAACCACTAGAGCAACCTGTATTCGTTGTCACTTTAAACCTTTAAATAATGGTTTGAAAATAGAGGTTTATAGAACGTTGGTGGGCGTCACTTGCAAACATTGCATAGTAGTTAAAAAACAGTTGAAATAACGTATATTTGCTTTGACTTTAAAACTTAAAATTATTGCTTGAAAATAGACGTTCAACGAAAGTACTGGCCCTACAATTTCAGTTGAAAATCATCGACATGTACTGTTGCATGAAAATAATTATAACCTTAATTTAATGAGAATATCTGTATTTTTTTTTAATATTGTATCGCATTGCAGTCTAGCAAAATATTTTAACAATTAAAAAATACAATTTACAATTTAAAAAATGAACAATTCTAATGAACCAGCGTATTCTAATTAGCGCAAATTAAGATATATTTTTAGATTTTATTTCAGAACATGATTAATATCGTATTTACTGGTTGCAATTATCCGGATGAGCGACGCTCCGCAAATGTGTTTTGAAGCTTACTTTTAGTTCATAAACAAAAAAAATTTCATTGTCAGTCCATGATAAAGTTTAAAATAAGGATTTTTTACTTCATTTAAAAACATAGATCAGAGTGCTTCAAAGATCCTGGAGACAAAGGGCAAAGATCAGATGCGACCTGGGACTAAAATCACATTTCAGCTTGGATTACCATGTGCACCGTGGTTTGCGTTGCAGCACACTGTGATTTTGCAGAATATTTTTTTTTCAGAAAACAGCTAAATTCATGAGGCCAATCAAATATCTGGCGAGCTGTGGAGATATTCCCAGCAGCTCGTTTGACTGCGATGCCACGGTCGTTATTCCCCCTCGAACGCGCGTCTCGCATAGCGGGAATCAACGCTGGCTCAACGATTGCCCGGCATCGCAGATGCCGGGAAATCGTTGAGCCGACGTTGACCAAACTCTCATGTTTGGCGGGATATCCAGGAGAAAATGAAGTCTGAGGGCACACCCGAGGGAATAAATGTTAAAGAGGGGGAGAATGATTAGAAGATACTGCCGCCCGCCATGGAGTACATCACTGGGGATTGTCTCCGCTTGACTTTATTAGACGGTGCCAAAAGAGCATCACGCCATTATAACACCGCGGGGCGGAGCCCTTTAACAGTTTTACGACTTCTGCGGTGGTGCGCTGGAATACCGCGGAATTACAAATGTCCATTCTTGGAATGATTGCGAACAAAGTATCGCATACGTAATATAATTAGAGAAGAGATCAGCTTTATCACTGGACGGCCGTTTGTCACGGCCTTGTCATGTGGGTGTCTATGTTAGCATCACTATATCAAGCATGTTAGAGGCTGGCAAGTGACCCGTTCAGAAGGTGTGACCAGAAATTGGTTCGAGAGAAGACATTTATCACGCGACCGCTCTCGCCAAAATACGAACAATTGACTCATTCGTCTTATATTTCAAAGTGGGAGGTGTAGGACCGTAAAATGTAACCAGACGTATATTGTAGCTGGTTACATTGGTATAAGTATGGTCATGTTATGCGGTTATAAAGAGACATGTTTGGCCACAGATAATTATTTGAGCAGCTGTAACCACATACTAATAAAGCTAATAAGGCATATATCATCAGTTTTGCATAAGTGACTGTTCACTGAATATGTGATCCCCAGTGATCGATTTTGCAAAGCCACATGAAACAGTAAACCAAGACTAATATGGAAAAAAACCGGTGTAAAATTGTAAAATCTTCCAACTATCTCCCCTTTAACTGAGAACCAATGAAAATAAACTTGATTGACGTTTAAAAAGCATTGTGTTTTCGTAGAATATGAGGTGAGTATCTGTAGGTTTCAAGCTATGATACACTGTGTAAGATATAATGTGCTTTAAACCTTTTATGTAGAGCACATTGATATTAACTAAAATAAAGTGGCTATGGCGGACACTAATTGTATACCATAATTCTTGCTACAAGCCTTGCGAATGTGTCTCATGACTGGAGGAGGTTATAATTAAATTACAGTAATATTATTTTTGTTTCGTGGAACCACGATGACCACGTGAAAACGTACTGCTCTTTGAAAGTGAATAATTAAAAACATGGAACGTCGAAATGGTACATCACATCTTGTAGGCGTATACATGGCTCGTCAAAAGTAAAAAGTGGTGTGAAGAAAACGGCATTTAACTTTTTTAATTATTACTGCATAGGCGGACATTCGGGGTCATCCCGATATTCCCCAGTCTCTATGTTCCCAGATCCCTATGTTCCCCGGTCCTATGTTCCCAGGTCCCTATGTTCCCCAATCCCTATGTTCCCCAGTACATATGTTCCCCGATACTTATGTTCCCCGGTACCTATCTTCCCAAATTTTTTTTTTGGGGGGGTAGTAGTAGTAAATCATTGCTTTACGTCACTTTTCGGCACAATTTTCTGTACAATTTAATGATGAAACTCTGTGGCATTTCGCGCAGCTCTGCTATCTTCGGGTCGGATAGTCCCCAGAGTAACAATAGGAAGGATCACTCCCTCTGGGTAACTCTATTCATCCCACGTGAGAGACCTAATGTCAAACACGCTATTGCCGGTTATTTAAGGCTACCATGGCCTACATCAGCGCCAGCACTGATGCGCTGCTGCATTGGCTCCGCTGTTGAGCTGAGGGACCAAGGTACGCCACTGGCAATCCGCCCGAAGATTATAGCCAGATACGAGGAGGCTGCAGCTGCCCTTGGATGATTGCTGTAGATTAGTGCTTCCGTACAATGCCATACACAGCATCCAACAGACGGAACAGATCCCTAATGACCCTCCCCAGATGGGGGCAAAAAGTACTACTACTAGCAATCATCCCAGTACCCCTTTTTTTTTGGGGGGGGGGAGAGGGAGGTATGAGGAGTGTTGGAACAATTTGTTGACAAAATTGGAAGAGTAGCTTCCTTTTTCAGGATGGTCGCTACTGCCACCTTAGAAGATTTATTTTGTCCATTTGGCGTGATCACGTAACAGTTATTTTGCATGGCTATATTAAATACATAAACAGGATTGGGTATAAATATTTATAGCCAGACTGCGCACAAATGGCAACTCAGAAGAATAGACACGACAAAATAACAAAATGGTCAAAAGCTATGAACTATTTGAGAAAAAACAAAACGAAAAAAAGCAAAAAATGTGATCACGTAACGGTGGAATTCATGTAGTGCAGTGCTTGACCCTTTCAAACCTGAATTTACCATTTTCATCTTCATCCACTACAAGCCGCGAATTGCTGTCGCAATTATCAAGTTGTAGTGGATGAAGATGACTTGAAGTTGGTGGCAAATGGAAAAAAAGTATTGTTATTATTTAAACAATTGCAGGAAAACGTTCGCTCTAAAACCCCTAGGTGTATGAAATTAAGTCATTTTTCAGAGATGAAAAAATATTCCTTTATGCATCGTGGGGGCTGAAAGGGTAAAGCTGTCTGCCTTCAAAGTCGAGAAAGAATTGTTTCTTCCTCGCCCACTCGTAAAGATTAGGTCCATTAGGTAGTCTCTGTGACCAAGAGATAGAATGCTCGACCCCAGACCGCCAGGGCTCGAACTTCAAAGCCTGTGGCAAAATGTCATTGTCATCTGATTCATCACATCTCAAGAAGTTCTCCTGTCCGGGCCCTATTTATTATCAACCGAACATCTTCAGAACCTGAATATCTGAGCATACAGAGCAGTAAACAAACCGCGAACTCTTGCGTGACAGCGGTGACGATAACCAGTCTACCTCTGCACTACTGACATCGCATGAACTTAGGGTGAGCTGGCGACAATAAACAAGACGTCTCCCAGCAAACACGAAACGTTGAAACAATGATGTTTTAATGTTGGCCCAACGTCCGCGACGCTGGCCCAACTTTAAAACATCATTGTTCCAACGTGTCGTGTTTGCTGGGCTTCCGTCACCGGGTGTCGGAGTCTACGACGAACAGGGGAGCGCGGGTTGGAGCCGTAATATGATTATCACATGGTAATGCGACGATTACGTGCGCCACGAGAACCGGCAATCCGTTTGATGACGGGCCGGGATCCGATCACAGTCCGCGGGATGAGCTCCGTGGCTCTTTGGAGGCCGCGTCTCAGTCTCTGGATCTGGTAGTAATCGTCTGCAAATTGCCCGTGAGGCATGTGACAAACAGGGATAATGCTTGGCCTCTCCTTCCGGCGTGACTTTCCTGTTATCGTCTGTACCGCACACCCGTGACTGGTGGCTGGTTTCTCCGTGGCGCCGTAGATTAGTTTTATGGTTTCGGAAACCGGCTGTGATGAACATGATGAAGGGTCGTGGGGGCGTATGACATGCCAAGGTGGTAGAGCGCTGTCAGTTCAATGCTGTATCATCGTATGTGACGCTAAATTAGTGCCCATTATACCGACTGGAATGATATTTCAAAAGACAGCTACTACCTTATAGCAGAGGGCGGGGGCCCTGATGCAGTGGTTAAACCTGCCTGCTTGGAAAGTCAGAGATCGTGGATTCGAATCCTGCTCTGGCATTCATGTTTCAAAGAAACAAAATGTTTCTTCCTAACTCACTGAAGATTGTATATTGTAGGAAGCCTCCGTGACCTAGAAGTAGCGAGCTCGACCTCAGACAGCCAGGGTTCGAATTTCGAATCATGTGTCTGGAGGGCAGTGTCAGCTCATTTATTTCACCATCCTCTGGAGGTTCTTCTGGTCGAGTTTAGCTTATAAGTGCACAGATGTGGCCTAAAACCCCATTCATTTTCATTGTTACCAGATAACAGAAGACGCCGCCCCACGTTAAAACCAATGCTAGACGAGCCGCACACCGCGTGGATCCATTGGTACTGATGGTATGACCCACGCCGTGGAGCCAACCTTGGCCAAGCGTGTTCGATTCCTGCGGAATTGAGAAAGTGTCATGCAGAACCACCACCTGCCAGTTAGCAAGCACTGCAAACACCGTCACCATCTCTTAGGCTATACTACCGATTCAGTATAGTGAAAAAACTTCTTGACCGAGTAGTAGTGCTTAAATTACCTCAGACGACCTCAGAAGAACAGGACTCGAATTTCTAATTGCGTGTGTACAGGGCAATGCCATCTGTGTTCTGTACGTGAACAAAAGTTCAAAGTTAACATCAGTCAGACAATAAAATCGATTAACAGGCATACACATATTTATTTGTTCGATGCAAGCGTAAGTGCACTGGTCTAAATGCAAAAAACTGTTTGCGTGGAAAAAAATATTTTTACAGTGCCTACACTTACAACGTCAACTATGTGGATACTAAGCTAGTCTTACGTAGATCTAAATTATACCATTCCACACATGTAGATTAGAAAGATCAACGTTAGAATACTCTTTGTTACTAGAGGGGTACCGCTGGAATAACGATCATACAGTTTAAAAGTATGATTGGACGATCCCAGTATAGGCACAAAACGTAAACTAAAAGTTGACATTATGAAGGGGTGCAAGTAAACGAAACTAACACGTCAACACAGTGTTGAGATTTTACGTTTCGACTATAAACAACGTGTAATTGATGTAAATTGTATTTGGGTTTTAAAAGAATATTGGAACAACTTGTAGACGTTATCTTTTGGTATGAAAATAACCACTAGAGCAACCTGTATTCGTTGTCACTTTAAACCTTTAAATAATGGTTTGAAAATAGAGGTTTATAGAACGTTGGTGGGCGTCACTTGCAAACATTGCATAGCAGTTAAAAAACAGTTGAAATAACGTATATTTGCTTTGACTTTAAAACTTAAAATTATTGCTTGAAAATAGACGTTCAACGAAAGTACTGGCCCTACAATTTCAGTTGAAAATCATCGACATGTACTGTTGCATGAAAATAATTATAACCTTAATTTAATGAGAATATCTGTATTTTTTTTGAATATTGTATCGCATTGCAGTCTAGCAAAATATTTTAACAATTAAAAAATACAATTTACAATTTAAAAAATGAACAATTCTAATGAACCAGCGTATTCTAATTAGCCCAAATTAAGATATATTTTTAGATTTTATTTCAGAACATGATTAATATCGTATTTACTGGTTGCAATTATCCGGATGAGCGACGCTCCGCAAATGTGTTTTGAAGCTTACTTTTAGTTTATAAACAAAAAAAATTTCATTGTCAGTCCATGATAAAGTTTAAAATAAGGATTTTTTACTTCATTTAAAAACATAGATCAGAGTGCTTCAAAGATCCTGGAGACAAAGGTCAAAGATCAGATGCGACCTGGGACTAAAATCACATTTCAGCTTGGATTACCATGTGCACCGTGGTTTGCGTTGCAGCACACTGTGATTTTGCAGAATATTTTTTTTTCAGAAAACAGCTAAATTCATGAGGCCAATCAAATATCTGGCGAGCTGTGGAGATATTCCCAGCAGCTCGTTTGACTGCGATGCCACGGTCGTTATTCCCCCTCGAACGCGCGTCTCGCATAGCGGGAATCAATGCTGGCTCAACGATTGCCCGGCATCGCAGATGCCGGGAAATCGTTGAGCCGACGTTGACCAAACTCTCATGTTTGGCGGGATACCCAGGAGAAAATGAAGTCTGAGGGCACACCCGAGGGAATAAATGTTAAAGAGGGGGAGAATGATTAGAAGATACTGCCGCCCGCCATGGAGTACATCACTGGGGATTGTCTCCGCTTGACTTTATTAGACGGTGCCAAAAGAGCATCACGCCATTATAACACCGCGGGGCGGAGCCCTTTAACAGTTTTACGACTTCTGCGGTGGTGCGCTGGAATACCGCGGAATTACAAATGTCCATTCTTGGAATGATTGCGAACAAAGTATCGCATACGTAATATAATTAGAGAAGAGATCAGCTTTATCACTGGACGGCCGTTTGTCACGGCCTTGTCATGTGGGTGTCTATGTTAGCATCACTATATCAAGCATGTTAGAGGCTGGCAAGTGACCCGTTCAGAAGGTGTGACCAGAAATTGGTTCGAGAGAAGACATTTATCACGCGACCGCTCTCGCCAAAATACGAACAATTGACTCATTCGTCTTATATTTCAAAGTGGGAGGTGTAGGACCGAATAATGTAACCAGACGTATAATGTAGCTGGTTACATTGGTATACGTATGGTCATGTTATGCGGTTATAAAGAGACATGTTTGGCCACAGATAATTATTTGAGCAGCTGTAACCACATACTAATAAAGCTAATAAGGCATATATCATCAGTTTTGCATAAGTGACTGTTCACTGAATATGTGATCCCCAGTGATCGATTTTGCAAAGCCACATGAAACAGTAAACCAAGACTAATATGGAAAAAAACCGGTGTAAAATTGTAAAATCTTCCAACTATCTCCCCTTTAACTGAGAACCAATGAAAATAAACTTGATTGACGTTTAAAAAGCATTGTGTTTTCGTAGAATATGAGGTGAGTATCTGTAGGTTTCAAGCTATGATACACTGTGTAAGATATAATGTGCTTTAAACCTTTTATGTAGAGCACATTGATATTAACTAAAATAAAGTGGCTATGGCGGACACTAATTGTATACCATAATTCTTGCTACAAGCCTTGCGAATGTGTCTCATGACTGGTGGAGGTTATAATTAAATTACAGTAATATTATTTTTGTTTCGTGGAACCACGATGACCACGTGAAAACGTACTGCTCTTTGAAAGTGAATAATTAAAAACATGGAACGTCGAAATGGTACATCACATCTTGTAGGCGTATACATGGCTCGTCAAAAGTAAAAAGTGGTGTGAAGAAAACGGCATTTAACTTTTTTAATTATTACTGCATAGGCGGACATTCGGGGTCATCCCAATATTCCCCAGTCTCTATGTTCCCAGATCCCTATGTTCCCCGGTCCTATGTTCCCAGGTCCCTATGTTCCCCAATCCCTATGTTCCCCAGTACATATGTTCCCCGATACTTATGTTCCCCGGTACCTATCTTCCCAATTTTTTTTTTTGGGGGGGTAGTAGTAGTAAATCATTGCTTTACGTCACTTTTCGGCACAATTTTCTGTACAATTTAATGATGAAACTCTGTGGCATTTCGCGCAGCTCTGCTATCTTCGGGTCGGATAGTCCCCAGAGTAACAATAGGAAGGATCACTCCCTCTGGGTAACTCTATTCATCCCACGTGAGAGACCTAATGTCAAACACGCTATTGCCGGTTATTTAAGGCTACCATGGCCTACATCAGCGCCAGCACTGATGCGCTGCTGCATTGGCTCCGCTGTTGAGCTGAGGGACCAAGGTACGCCACTGGCAATCCGCCCGAAGATTATAGCCAGATACGAGGAGGCTGCAGCTGCCCTTGGATGATTGCTGTAGACTAGTGCTTCCGTACAATGCCATACACAGCATCCAACAGACGGAACAGATCCCTAATGACCCTCCCCAGATGGAGGCAAAAAGTACTACTACTAGCAATCATCCCAGTACCCCTTTTTTTTGGGGGGGGGGGAGAGGGAGGTATGAGGAGTGTTGGAACAATTTGTTGACAAAATTGGAAGAGTAGCTTCCTTTTTCAGGATGGTCGCTACTGCCACCTTAGAAGATTTATTTTGTTCACTTTTCGACAGAAAAGAGGTGTGTATCTAATATCACTTTTCCAATAACATCTTGCATGGGAACGTTATTTCTGACACCAAGTTTTTTATCCCCCGCCTGATGAAGTTGGGGCGGGGGTAGGCCTACGTCTGTCCGGTCGTCCTGATGTTCGGCCGTCTGTTTGTCTGTACGCTTTTCGATTCCGGAGCAGATCTGTGGATGGATTTCTTCAATTTTGCACAAACACATCCCATAGGGGGTGTAGATGTGCCTTTTGAAGTTTATGAAATTTCAACTACCTAAATGGCCGACCATCGACCATTATTACCTTTAATATGCCTGATATCTGGCAAACCGTGCCAGATACCTAGACCATTGCTATAAAACAAAATGTGCGGTTTTAGTGATGGATATACCGTCAAAAATGTCAACTTGATCAAATTAAAAAAGGCTTAGTCGTGACCATCATTGAGTTCAATATCTGTAATTTACATGTGCAAACTGTGCTCGACAGGGTAGACCATTACTGTAAAATAGAAAATGAGACTTCAGGGAAGATTGCACCTTGTAAAATTTATATCACACGGGCAGGGCGGGGGATTTTTGTGGCCGGCTGGCTTCTTATTTTATTTTGAGGTTTCGTTCATGCATAAATCAAAGATGGCCGCCATCGCCATCTTATAAATTTTTTTTCTTCCCGACAGGAAACGATGTGTAATATCACTTTTCGAAATATATTTCGCATCAGAAACTCATTTCCGGCATTATTTTTTTGTTCTGGTCATGCTCGAGCATAAATGTTTTATGAAACAAGGTTTTCATCGGAAAAAAACGCATAAATATTATTGCATTTCAAACCAAATGTTGCGCACGATGAACTCCTTACCGAACACATCGCGCAATCTCCGATCTGAAGGATAAGGGTATTTGGTTGTTCCAAAAACCCACACAAAAACATTTTATCAAACAATTTATCAAATGTGAAGCGCCAGTAGTTTTGCTGCAGATATATGGCGCTATATAAATATGTATTTATTTATTATTATTATTATTATTATTATTGTTATTATTATTATTATTATTATTATTATTATTAATAGTATTATTATTATTATTATTATTATTATTATTATTATTATTATTATTATTATTATTATTATTATTATTATTATTATTATTATTATTATTATTATTATTATTATTATTATTATTATTATTATTATTATTATTATTATTATTATTATTATTATTACAATTTATTGCCCATGACATTAATCATATCAGCTATGATACACTGTGTGAGATATAATGTTCTTTAAACCTTTTATGTAGAGCACATTGATATTAACTAAAATAAAGTGGCTATGGCGGACACTAATTGTATACCATAATTCTTGCTACAAGCCTTGCGAATGTGTCTCATGACTGGAGGAGGTTATAATTAAATTACAGTAATATTATTTTTGTTTCGTGAAACCACGATGACCACGTGAAAACGTACTGCTCTTTGAAAGTGAATAATTAAAAACATGGAACGTCGAAATGGTACATCGCATCTTGTAGGCGTATACATGGCTCGTCAAAAGTAAAAAGTGGTGTGAAGAAAACGGCATTTAACTTTTTTAATTATTACTGCATAGGCGGACATTCGGGGTCATCCCGATATTCCCCAGTCTCTATGTTCCCAGATCCCTATGTTCCCCGGTCCTATGTTCCCAGGTCCCTATGTTCCCCAATCCCTATGTTCCCCAGTACATATGTTCCCCGATACTTATGTTCCCCGGTACCTATCTTCCCAATTTTTTTTTGGGGGGGGAGTAGTAGTAGTAAATCATTGCTTTACGTCACTTTTCGGCACAAAAGGTATTTTAAGTGACATTATAATACGATAAAAACGTTGTAGTCAATTGATGAGATGAATGATGTACAGATGACGATGTGAAGGTGGGGGTAATAGGGCATGGGGTTATTAAGAGCGTTTTCCTTCGCTCGCCCGATAAGGGGTTCTGGGCATGTCTAGGGGATCTACCCCCAGACATGCCCAGACGGCCGGAGACTTGAGTTTCGCTGTACAATTTAATGATGAAACTCTGTGGCATTTCGCGCAGCTCTGCTATCTTCGGGTCGGATAGTCCCCAGAGTAACAATAGGAAGGATCACTCCCTCTGGGTTACTCTATTCATCCCACGTGAGAGACCTAATGTCAAACACGCTATTGCCGGTTATCTAAGGCTACCATGGCCTACATCAGCGCCAGCACTGATGCGGGTGCTGCATTGGCTCCGCTGTTGAGCTGAGGGACCGAGGTACGCCACTGGCAATCCGCCCGAAGATTATAGCCAGATACGAGGAGGCTGCAGCTGCCCTTGGATGATTGCTGTAGACTAGTGCTTCCGTACAATGCCATACACAGCATCCAACAGACGGAGCATATCCCTAATGACCCTCCCCAGATGGAGGCAAAAAGTACTACTACTAGCAATCATCCCAGTACCCCTTTTTTTTTTGGGGGGGGGGGGAGAGGGAGGTATGAGGAGTGTTGGAACAATTTGCTGACAAAATTGGAAGAGTAGCTTCCTTTTTCAGGATGGTCGCTACTGCCACCTTAGAAGATTTATTTTGTTCACTTTTCGACAGAAAAGAGGTGTGTATTTAATATCACTTTTCCAATAACATCTTGCATGGGAACGTTATTTCTGACACCAAGTTTTTTATCCCCCGCCTGATGAAGTTGTGGCGGGGGTAGGCCTACGTCTGTCCGGTCGTCCTGATGTTCGGCCGTCTGTTTGTCTGTACGCTTTTCGATTCCGGAGCAGATCTGTGGATGGATTTCTTCAATTTTGCACACACACATCCCATAGGGGGTGTAGATGTGCCTTTTGAAGTTTATGAAATTTCAACTACCTAAATGGCCGACCATCGACCATTATCAACTTTAATATGCCTGATATCTGGCAAACCGTGCCAGATAGCTAGACCATTGCTATAAAACAAAATGTGCGGTTTTAGTGAGGGATATACCGTCAAAAATGTCAACTTGATCAAATTAAAAAAGGCTTAGTCGCGACCATCATTGAGTTCAATATCTGTAATTTACATGTGCAAACTGTGCTCGACAGGGTAGACCATTACTGTAAAATAGAAAATGAGACTTCAGGGAAGATTGCACCTTGTAAAATTTATATCACACGGGCAGGGCGGGGGATTTTTGTGGCCGGCTGGCTTCTTATTTTATTTTGAGGTTTCGTTCATGCATAAATCAAAGATGGCCGCCATCGCCATCTTATAAAATTTTTTTTCTTCCTGACAGGAAACGATGTGTAATACCACTTTTCGAAATATATTTCGCATCAGAAACTCATTTCCGGCATTATTTTTTTGTTCTGGTCATGCTCGAGCATAAATGTTTTATGAAACAACGTTTTCATAGGAAAAAAACGCATAAATATTATTGCATTTCAAACCAAATTTTGCGCACGATGAACTCCTTACCGAACACATCGCGCAATCTCCGATCTGAAGGATAAGGGTATTTGGTTGTTCCGAAAACCCACACAAAAACATTTTATCAAACAATTTATCAAATGTGAAGCGCCAGTAGTTTTGCTGCAGATATATGGCGCTATATAAATATTTATTTATTATTATTATTATTATTATTATTATTATTATTATTATTATTATTATTATTATTATTATTATTATTATTATTATTATTATTATTATTATTATTATTATTATTATTATTATTATTATTATTATTATTATTATTATTATTATTATTATTATTATTATTATTATTATTATTATTATTATTATTATTATTATTATTATTATTATTATTATTATTATTATTATTATTATTATTATTATTATTATTATTATTATTATTATTATTATTATTATTATTATTATTATTATTATTATTATTATTATTATTATTATTATTATTATTATTATTATTATTATTATTATTATTATTATTATTATTATTATCATTATTATTATTATTATTATTATTATTATTATTAAAATTTATTGCCTATGACATTAATCATATCATTCATGATCATATCATTAAAAAATGAAACCTCTATAGCTCGGCGGGTTTTGGGGCTAGATGACTAATGGTAGGCGCAACGTGATCCCGAGGCCCTACTGCGTTGCGTCGCGGATCAGAGCATAAAGTATATATTTGTATTAAAATAAAGGTGCTACATCACATATATGCTTTCGTTGTAAATTATCTTCTTTTGTGCCTTTTTTCGCGCCACACGAATCGATGCTCCGTGAGCCGCTGAGTGCGTAGGTAGCATTTTTGTAAGTCTAGCTGCTATATTGACCGATATAGCAGTTTAAAGTTTGCACAAAAAAATGAAATGAATCGGGCTTTAGGCCACCTTTGTGCACATATAGGCTAAACTGGGCCAGGAGAACCTCCTGAGGATGGTGAGATGATTGAGATGACACTGTCCTCCAGACACAGGATTCGAAATTCGAACTCCGGCGGTCTGAGGCCGAGCACGCTACCTCTCGGTCACTGAGGCTCCCCACAATACTGACTTTCACACGTGTATGGGGAAGAAACATTTTTTGTTTCTTTCAAACCGCCGAGACCGGGAACCCGGACTCTGGCGTGAAAGGCAGCGGTGCTAACCACTACCCTAGGGCCCCCGCCCAAAGTTTGCACAAAGCCAAATCTTTCAAAAAGTAGTAAGTGCTGACGTATATTAGACATAGTTACCTTCTTTAACGTTTTCATTTGTAACTTTGTGCCAAGATATTCAAAACCTTAGCAAAAACCAGATTATTAAATGATTTTGTCAGTGCTCTCAGATAGGGGTGAAAATGAAAATATTACTCTTATTATTGTTGTAGTTATGATTTCTATGATATTAAGCGGAAATTATTATTATTATTATTATTATTATTATTATTATTATTATTATTAACTAATTTGACATTTTAACGTCATGCTATGAATGCATATAATTATATCAAATATAGCTGCCACCACTATCATGAAAATAACACATTTTAAACAACGAAAGTACAAAATAGCAAATAGCAAAAGTTTTAAACGACGAAATCAATGAAAGTATGAAATAAAAAAAGTAGATATCATTGGGAGATATATGTGCCCGGGGAACATAGGTACTGGGGAACATAGAGACCGGGGAACATAGGACAGTGAAATCTAAGTATCGGTGAACATAGGACCGGGAACATAGGGATCTGGGAACATAGATACTGGGGAACATAGGGACCGGGGAAGATAGGACAGTGAAATCAAAGTATCGGGGAACATAGGGATCGGGAACCATAGATACTGGGGAACACAGAGTTCGGGAAACATAGCACTGTGGAATATAAGTATCGCGAACAAAGGACCGTTGCGAAATGGACGAAACCATAAAGTGTGAAACAACTGGAGTGTGAAATAACGAAATTGAGATACTACGATATAGAGAAAGTACGAAACAACGAATCTACAAATCAATGAAAGTACGAAACAACAAAAATGGGAGCATGAGCATGGGAGATGGAACATAGGTAGGCCCTCCTGGGGAACATAGAGAACGGGAAGCATTATCAAGGCCGTGGAATATAAGGATCAATCCACAAGTGCAAGACAACAGAAGTAAAAATACGAAACAGCGTACAAACACTGGGAGATAAAATATGTGGGGGAGGGGGAGGGTATTGTGGGACCAAGAAATCTGGAACATAGATATTGGGGAACATAGAACCCAGGATCATAGGTACCGGGCAGCATGGAAACTGAAAGTGCATAACAAGATAAGTATTAGAAGATAAGTATAAGTAGATAAATATTAAAAAGTGCACAACAAGTGCACAACAAAAGATTGAGTAAAAACGAAAGTACAATAAAGCAAAAGTACGAAATAACAAAACGTGCAAAACAAAGAAAGTATAAAACAACGAAAATACGAAACAACAAAAGTGAGCAGCTGAGCGAAAGTGAGCAACAGCTAAAGTTCGAAACAACTAAAGTGCAAAACGACGGAAGTACAATACAACGACAGTATACAACAAAGAAAGTGTGAAGAAATAAATCCACGGAAAACCTGAAGGACAAAATATTTGAGGTAGGCCTACTAAACAACAAAAGTGGAAAACAACGAATGTACAAAACAACTAAAGTACATGTGATGTGATGTGTGACAACAAAATACGATACTAAACCAACGAAACAACCAAAGTGAGAAACGAAGAAAGGAACTGAGATATACCGTGATTACAACAAATGTTGTCCTTTGTTGGCTTCTAGCTGTGACCTTAAGATATTGGTCTGGCCACTCGTCTGCCAACTTGACATAGAGTCTAAAATTTAATTTAATTTATTACTCGATGAGATAAAGTTCATCAAGTGACAAGACAAGACAAGACAAGACAAGACAAGACAAGACAAGACAAGACAAGACAAGACAAGACAAAACAAGACAAGACAAGACAAGACAAGACAAGACAAGACAAGACAAGACAAGACAAGAAGCAATGGCTAGAGCGCCTGACTGCCTCGCCAGTCATGCATGCGTCCCGGGTTCGAACCCCGCTGTCCCTGTTTAGGGATTCAGAGAAACAACATTGTTTGTCCCTTCTCAATGTGACTAGGCGATCATGTTAAAGGCGGCCTCGTCGAGTCAAGGTTGAGACCAGTGTATCTACGTTAATTTCGCGCAGGGTCCCGCGCTGCGCCCTCCTCACACATAATCTTCAATCAAGATACTATATGTATTTTAGGAAGTTAATACATTTTCATGAATAATTCGTGAACATTCGTGAACATCAACATGAACTTAGTTTGTGAACATCGTAAACTTAGTTTAATGTTGCTGACTTATCTGGTTCATTATTGAACCACCTGAGTTACTGGTCGTTCGTGAACAACCTCAATTTCATGAACAAGGCTCGGGAACTTTAGGTTGAAAGTTCATGAATTTCATGAACACATTTAATGAACGTTCATGAATGTTCATGAGCTATCTGATTCATGTTCGTTCATGAACTAGCTCTGGTTCATGAATTTTCTGAGTTTATGACCGTTCATGAACAACCCATGTTCAAGAACAAAGTGAGAGTTCATGAACAGAATAAGTTCATGAACTCATGAACTTTCATGAAAGTCTCATTTGTTGTTCAATAATATTCATGAACCGTTTATGAACACGAGCATGAACGTTCATAGTTTTTTTTTGTTTACCAACATTCATGAACTATTCATAACTGTTCATGATCACACTTGGACACATCTGAGATTTGGTATGGAAGTTATTAGAAATCACCAAACTATCATGGAGACAGCTAAATTCATTTTATGAGCCGCCCCCCTGTGACCTTGAAAAATAAATCGAGATCATTTATCTGCAACTTTAAATCATGAGATCTAAACTCACCAAGCTATCGTGAAAACTTTGATTGATGGACAGACATACGGACTGACGACAAAGTAAAGATGGCACTAATTACTGTCTCCGCATCACATAGTTTTTTATTGTGGAATATGGGGAATATAGGTACCGGGGAACATAGATACTGAGGAACATAAGTACTGGGGAACATAGGTACCGGGGAACATAGATACTGGGGAACATAAATACTGGGGAACATAGGATGGGGAAACATAGAGACCAGGGAACATAGGTAATGGGGAACATAGATGCTGGGGAACATAGGACCGGGGAACATAGAGACCGGGGAACATAAGCCAGGGAACATAGAGATCGGGGAACATAGAGACTTGGGAACATAGATACGCACCCGGACATTCACCCCGTCCCCTCATAATCACTTACCTTTCAGCCGTTGTGTAAAATGGCTGAAGCAAGGCAAATGGCTTTTTCGTGCTTTCAAGGGGCCCATCCTTATGAGAAGAGGGGTCCGCATTAAAATTGTTTTTTTTTCAATTTAGGACGCAAAGCAATTTATTGCTTTTTAATGTTCTCAGCTAATTAACGGGGGTCGCTCTATAAACTGTTCAGCATCAGATAATTTTAGAGCCATTCGAAGATGATCCGTTTTCAGAAGTACTATTAATTAGGTGATGTTCTTTAACCCTTTAACCGCCGGTGTCGCATATATTCGGGTTTTCAATTTTTACCAGCACATTAAGTACCACATTTTAAATATGGTAAAGATAAAATGTGACATCAATCAGCACTATTTGAAAAGAGCTGACCTCCATTTTGTCAAATCTGAATAATTTTCAATCACTTGAAGTTGTGGATCGCGTCAGCGAGACACAACTTCAAGTGGGTGAAAATTCAGATTAAATAATTTGGCGGTTAAAGAGTTAAATGTGGTACTGTCGGTGCGTGTGAATCTAGGCACACAGGCGTCTTCTCACGTTTGTCAGCCATATCCAGGTCGTCGGCTTCATCTAATCTGCCGTGCAAAGCCAAAATACAGTATCTGCTTACTTTGCAAGTGAAAAGCTACTGCCTTTGGCTTTAATAAAACAGTATGTTGCAGTAGACCCAACACTCATGTAGTGCTGTGGAAACGTTTGTTCTGATGTGAAGTCGTGATCAAAATTAAAGCTGACAGTTAAATCCGAGGTAAGGTCTACGCGATACGTAATGATATGCTTTTGTTATTTCCATCCAAGACGATGTGCTCTATTTGATTTCCGAGCGGATGCGCAGTTAATTAACCGTTTAAGCGCTGGGACCGTCTTTATACGTCAGAATCTGCCGTATGTAGACGTCAGACGTATAGCGACGGTTCACGCAATGAAAGCATTAAAATATTTACAATGACCATAAACCCATAACATAGGTATTCACATGGAGTGGAAAGATCTAACAAAGACATTGATGATGATTTCAAATTGAAACACAAATTTTGATCTCGATGGTTTATACAAACATATTTTAACGTTGTAAGGGTTGAAGCGTCAGTCTTCCTTTGATTTCCCAGCAAACACGAGGCATTGAATCAATGCTGTTTTAATGTTGGCCCGGCGTCGAAGACGGTGGGACAACATTTAAACAGCATTGATTCAATGCCTCGTGTTTGTTTGGTTATATATCGGTTGTTCAGAACAAATTGACGCCTCATTTGAAATATTGACTAAGAGATTTATATATATTTTTTGGTATAGAAATGGAAGAAAAATTGATTAATGATGGATAATTTATAAAGTGTTATATGTTAGTAACATCCATGCATATTGGATGATATCCTTTCTCGAAAATTTCAAGAGCCAAAATCGACATTCAATTGGCACTTTAGTACTAAAAAAGAATACAATATATATATTTATGTGTGCAACTGAGCCAAATTTGTCAAAGTATGGGTGGTATACTGTGCAATATAAATAAACAATAAACATACACATTTGGCAAGTATAATACAAAAAATAGTGTACATATCTATAAGACCTTTTTATTATGTTTCATTATATTACTAGGAACTAGATGTGTTGAAAAGATAAAAAGGCCGTTAACTAAAAACGCTTTTTTATATTAGTGAATTTTCTAGAAGTGATTGTTTAAGGTCAGTTCATTGTCTTTCAAAATAATTATTTATGGTCCAGTTAGTGCAAAGCTGAAAAGTGTATTCTATATTAAATTAGAAATAAATTAATCTACTACATCTGGGTGGAGTAATAATATGAAATACAACAAGGTCAGGCCCCCATAACTTCTTTTACATAATTTATAATCTTACGTCTTGACCCTTTGAAAGTATGGCCAAAACAACCGGAAACAGTTACACTTAATATTTAAGTCAAAACCTGTGTCCTGATCTGAAAACACCAGTACATATTCCCTGGAAAATCACTTGAAAAGTAAACCGTTGTGCTGGCTATCGAACCGAAAAAAATGTTTTAACCCTTTAAACGCCAAATTATTCAATTTGAATTTTCACTCACTTGAACTTGTGTCTCGCTAACGCGATCCACAATTTCAAGTGAGTGAAAATTATTCAGATTTGACAACATGTAGGTCAACTGTTTTCAAATATTGCTGATTGATGTCAAATTTAATCTTTAACATGTTTAAAAGGTGGTACTTAATCAGTGAATGTGCTAATAAATAATAAAATAATATATGCGAATATATGCGGCACCGGCGGTTAAAGGCTTAATGAATTCATTAACATATATTGCAATGCAATGTTTATAGACACATCACCTTATCAGTTTCAACCATCCCAAGTATTCTGCTCTGCAAAGACGAAAGGCAGTATCTGCTTACTTTGCAAGTAAGCATATACTGCCTATTTTGGTTTGCGCGGCTGTATTGTATTCCACCCAATCACAGGGTGTCACTTATAGTCAGCTTCTAAAGAAATGACGGATTGATTGAAGCTTGGAATAGATTAAATGACATGAATATACTAATGACTCATGCATTATTAAAAGAGAACAATTAGGCCTAGGTGTATAGATTAGTATGACGTACATCGGCTTAGAATGAATAAACTAATTATATTCCTTTTACAATGACACCTTGTTGATTTTACTACAATCACACATGTTTTTTGAGCACAGTAAATAAATATATAGACATTGACAATGTATAGGGAACTGAATCCACAGTTAGTAATATGTTTTCTATCCGATATATATTTTTTTTCTATGTCCCAATAGTCATACATCTGTAGAATTGAAAACCGTCCATGACTGAATATAATCATAAGCATAAGCAAGTTGTGAATTGTATATAGAATACATTTAGGCCTCTTCAAGATTCGTGCAAATTACGTCCCCAACAATAACCCAGCCTTGGGCTTCAACACTGTTCAATGCCTCTGCTTTTGTGCGCGCTGAAGACACGTGTACATTAACACGCATAACTACTCCCTCCTGGTGGATACGCGGCGATCGTGGCACAATTCTGGATCGGGGTTGTACCCATGTTGCGGACGATGTGCCAGCATTAACCAAGCATTGGTTAAAGGTTAAAGGAATGACATTCAGACAACATTGGGTCAGTGTATGGTGTGTCCACGTGCATTGTAGTGACGCAGCACATAGCAAAGAACGATGCACTAATCAAAGTTGAATGAACGCTGGCCAGCGACGGGGGCGGTGGACCAGCATTGAACCGAGGTTGGGTTAGTGTCGTGCTGACTTGTAGTGGACACTGACATCAGCCAGAAATTGTGATGAACATCGACTAAAAGCCAAATTAGGTGTCAAATAAAAATCCTAATAATGTTTTATTAACGTTACAATCATGTCAGAATGTCAATGCTTAGTGTGAGCATGGAGTTAGCATGGTGTGAGGTATATAGTGGGTGGCGGTAAATAGCGATATGGTCAGGAGTTCGTTCAACGACCGATTAAGCCTAAAATCCCTTATTCTATTATAGCATAGATACAACTTAATCATAACCACTCTTTCCAAACTCCAAATCGACATTGCTCCCGCAGTTCTCAGGTTCAAATTAATTAAAATTGCCATGCATTTAAAAACCTGTTAAAACGTATTATTGAACTAGACCTGTTTAAACCTATAATTGATGGTACACTTGCCCAGCTTGACAATAATAGCATAACGTTGACTCGTCTGCACCAAATCAGTCGCATTACGCATTTTTTAGAAATTAAACAAAGGAATAATATAAAAGAGAACAAATCGATTATTTCTGAGATTCAAACCGTCAGTGACTATCTCTATTCAAAGCAGAATTGTGGAGTTTTAAATGTTTTTATACGATTGTTCAGAAAGAAGAGGAATCTTTTAAAATCAAAATTTTAGCCCCGCTTTCTCTTCTGATCTATATTTATCACCTAAAATTAATGTCAATAAATTCAAATAAACCACACAAAAGATTAACTTTAGCAAAGATATGTATTTCCACATGTAGATAATTATAATCTCTACCAATTTATTCAAAAATAGATAAAATTTAAAAAATGGTTCCGTGTATAATTGGTGGCATTTATGCGAGCGATTATGTGCACGTAGGTCACAAATACGTTTTATTTAATTTATAGTTTTGTTTTGAAACACTTCACGTAACAGCAAAGGAGAGTACATCACCCTGATGACAAACAGCTAATATAGCTAAAACAGCTAATACAGCAGACAGACAGCAATGTGAATATAAAGCAAATAAAATGAGTTGAACTAATAAAATAAGCAAGTGTAACATCTGAAATGAGGCCTCAGAACGTCTTTATCTTTAAATAATACTATATGTTGCATAAAGGAGCTCTAAAAATAGAACTTAGAGGGTTAGTAATTGTGATCAAATGCAAAATTACGGTCAACATTTCCGCTGCAAGCGGCGCTTTTGACAAAAAAGCTCATTTCAAATATTTATATGCAGAGCCTGTACATCTCTGTATTAAAGCACGTGTCTGTAATGAATACATACATAAGCCTTTAGATTACAGAGATAAACAGGTTAAACAATAAAGTAACTCTTGCTTCATGTATTTATTCACAAAACGCCAAAATTCACTGTCAAGCATAATGATTATCATACCTCAATATATAACCAAAAACTAGTGATCGCTAAAATGTAAACTCAGGTTAAAAAAAGAACTCCGTTGAACGTCATAAAAACAGCCCGATGACTCATAATCGGGCTTTGAAAGATAAAAATATGTAAACATCGTACGGATAACCTCTAGAGTGTCCCAAAAGCGATTGTACGATGTTCGTAGATTGTTTCACATATTTTCTTTCATTTCTTACAACCGTATTGCGAAGTTGGTAAGGTTGTCGTTCAATTCGCTGCAATAACAGCTGGTGACACATTTGAAATTATTATATTGGAACACCCTACGAGTTACGTACGATGTTCGCATATGATTTTCTTCGTACGATGGGTGTAAACTTCTTTTCGTATGGATGCCGCACGAATGTTTACGATATCGAAAAAAATAGAGTAATAAGTGAGTGAGTGAGTGAGTGAGTGAGTGAGTGAGTGAGTGAGTGAGTGAGTGAGTGAGTGAGTGAGTGAGTGAGTGAGTGAGTGAGTGAGTGAGTGAGTGAGTGAGTGAGTGAGTGAGTGAGTGAGTGAGTGAGTGAGTGAGTGAGTGAGTGAGTGAGTGAGTGAGTGAGTGAGTGAGTGAGTGAGTGAGTGAGTGAGTGAGTGAGTGAGTGAGTGAGTGAGTGAGTGAGTGAGTGAGTGAGTGAGTGAGTGAGTGAGTGAGTGAGTGAGTGAGTGAGTGAGTGGGTGGGTGGGTCGGTCGGCCGGTCGGTCGGTCGGTCGGTCGGTCGGTCATTCCAAGTATTCTGCTCTGCAAAGCCGAAAAGCAGTGTATGCTTACTTTGCAAGTAAGCAGACACTGCCTATTTTGGTTTGCGCGGCTGTATTGTATTCCACCCAATCACAGGGTGTCACTTATAGTCAGCTTCTAACGAAATGACGGATTGATTGTAGCTTGGAATAGATTAAAGGACATACAAACAATACAGACACAAGGCTTATTTATATCTAACCCCAGTTACAGTCATATATTATATGTACAATAAAAATACAGTTAAAAAAAAGTTACCGGGTCACTCTTCAAGAGTTATGAGAGACCCATACTAAAACAAACGTTTAGTTTTATGTACGTATACGTATAGGCCTACAATCTGACAGTACTGGGACTGAGCTACCGCGCCAGTTACCTGGTTACATACGTTATAATGAACTAGCTTTGACCCGCAAAGCTAGTAGGCAGTAACTGGCATAATCGGAACATTGCAGCCTGAACAAAAATGACATGAATATACTAATGACTCATGCATAATTAAAATAGAACAATTAGGCCTAGGTGTATAGATTAGTATGACGTACATCGGCTTAGAATGAATAAACTAACTATATTCCTTTTACAATGACACCTTGTTGATTTTACTACAATCACACATGTTTTTTGAGCACAGTAAATAAATATATAGACATTGACAATGTATAGGGAACTGAATCCACAGTTAGTAATATGTTTTCTATCCGATATATATTTTTTTCTAGGTCCCAATAGTCATACATCTGTAAAATTAAAAACCGTCCATGACTGAATAAAAATATAAGCATAAGCAAGTTGTGAATTGTATATAGAACACATTTAGGCCTCTTCAAGATTCGTGCAAATTACGTCCCCAACAATAACCCAGCCTTGGGCTTCAACACTGTTCAATGCCTCTGCTTTTGTGCGCACTGAAGACACGTGTACATTAACACGCATAATTACTCCCTCCTGGTGGATACGCGGCGATCGTGGCACAATTCTGGATCGGGGCTGTACCCATGTTGCGGACGATGTGCCAGCATTACCAAGCATTGGTTAAAGGTTGCCATTATGGGAATGACATTCAGACAACATTGGGTCAGTGTATGGTGTGTCCACGTGCATTGTAGTGACGCAGCACATAGCAAAGAACGATGCACTAATCAAAGTTGAATGAACGCTGGCCAGCGACGGGGGCGGTGGACCAGCATTGAACCGAGGTTGGGTTAGTGTCGTGCTGACTTGTAGTGGACACTGACATCAGCCAGAAATGGTGATGAACATCGACTAAAAGCCAAATTAGGTGTCAAATAAAAATCCTAATAATGTTTTATTAACGTTACAATCATGTCAGAATGTCAATGCTTAGTGTGAGCATGGAGTTAGCATGGTGTGAGGTATATAGTGGGTAGCGGTAAATAGCGATATGGTCAGGAGTTCGTTCAACGACCGATTAAGCCTAAAATCCCTTATTCTATTATAGTATAGATACAACTTAATCATAACCACTCTTTCCAAACTCCAAATCGACATTGCTCCCGCAGTTCTCAGGTTCAAATTAATTAAAATTGCCATGCATTTAAAAACCTGTTAAAACGTATTATTGAACTAGACCTGTTTAAACCTATAATTGATGGTACACTTGCCCAGCTTGACAATAATAGCATAACGTTGACTCGTCTGCACCAAATCAGTCGCATTACGCATTTTTCAGAAATTAAACAAAGGAATAATATAAAAGAGAACAAATCGATTATTTCTGAGATTCAAACCGTCAGTGACTATCTCTATTCAAAGCAGAATTGTGGAGTTTTAAATGTTTTTATACGATTGTTCAGAAAGAAGAGGAATTTTTTAAAATCAAAATTTTAGCCCCGCTTTCTCTTCTGATCTATATTTATCACCTAAAATTAATGTCAATAAATTCAAATAAACCACACAAAAGATTAACTTTAGCAAAGATATGTATTTCCACATGTAGTTAATTATACTCTCTACCAATTTATTCAAAAATAGATAAAATTTAAAAAATGGTTTCGTGTATAATTGGTGGCATTTATGCGAGCGATTATGTGCACGTAGGTCACGAATACGTTTTATTTAATTTATAGTTTTGTTTTGAAACACTTCACGTAACAGCAAATGAGAGTACATCACCCTGATGACAAACAGCTAATATAGCTAAAACAGCTAATACAGCAGACAGACAGCAATGTGAATATAAAGCAAATAAAATGAGTTGAACTAATAAAATAAGCAAGTGTAACATCTGAAATGAGGCCTCAGAACGTCCTTATCTTTAAATAATACCATATGGTGCATAAAGGAGCTCTAAAAATAGAACTTAGAGGGTTAGTAATTGTGATCAAATGCAAAATTACGGTCAACATTTCCGCTGCAAGCGGCGCTTTTGACAAAAAAGCTCATTTCAAATATTTATATGCAGAGCCTGTACATCTCTGTATTAAAGCACGTGTCTGTAATGAATACATACATAAGCCTTTAAATTACAGAGATAAACAGGTTAAACAATAAAGTAACTCTTGCTTCATGTATTTATTCACAAAACGCCAAAATTCACTGTCAAGCATAATGATTATCATACCTCAATATATAACCAAAAACTAGTGATCGCTAAAATGTAAACTCAGGTTAAAAAAAGAACTCCGTTGAACGTCATAAAAACAGCCCGATGACTCATAATCGGGCTTTGAAAGATAAAAATATGTAAATATCGTACGGATAACCTCTAGAGTGTCCCAAAAGCGATTGTACGATGTTCGTAGATTGTTTCACATATTTTCTTTCATTTCTTACAACCGTATTGCGAAGTTGGTAAGGTTGTCGTTCAATTCGCTGCAATAACAGCTGGTGACACATTTGAAATTATTATATTGGAACACCCTACGAGTTACGTACGATGTTCGCATATGATTTTCTTCGTACGATGGGTGTAAACTTCTTTTCGTATGGATGCCGCACGAATGTTTACGATATCGAAAAAAATAGAGTAAGTGCGTGAGTGAGTGAGTGAGTGAGTGAGTGAGTGAGTGAGTGAGTGAGTGAGCGAGTGAGTGAGTGAGTGAGTGAGTGAGTGAGTGAGTGAGTGAGTGAGTGAGTGAGTGAGTGAGTGAGTGAGTGAGTGAGTGAGTGAGTGAGTGAGTGAGTGAGTGGGTGGGTGGGTGGGTGGGTGGGTCGGTCGGTCGGTCGGTCGGTCGGTCATTCCAAGTATTCTGCTCTGCAAAGCCGAAAAGCAGTATATGCTTACTTTGCAAGTAAGCAGACACTGCCTATTTTGGTTTGCGCGGCTGTATTGTATTCCACCCAATCACAGGGTGTCACTTATAGTCAGCTTCTAACGAAATGACGGATTGATTGTAGCTTGGAATAGATTAAAGGACATACAAACAATACAGACACAAGGCTTATTTATATCTAACCCCAGTTACAGTCATATATTATATGTACAATAAAAATACAGTTAAAAAAAAGTTACCGGGTCACTCTTCAAGAGTTATGAGAGACCCATACTAAAACAAACGTTTAGTTTTATGTACGTATACGTATAGGCCTACAATCTGACAGTACTGGGACTGAGCTACCGCGCCAGTTACCTGGTTACATACGTTATAATAAACTAGCTTTGACCAGCAAAGCTAGTAGGCAGTAACTGGCATAATCGGAACATTGCAGCCTGAACAAAAATGACATGAATATACTAATGACTCATGCATAAGTAAAATAGAACAATTAGGCCTAGGTGTATAGATTAGTATGGCGTACATCGGCTTAGAATGAATAAACTAATTATATTCCTTTTACAATGACACCTTTTTGATTTTACTACAATCACACATGTTTTTTGAGCACAGTAAATAAATATATAGACATTGACAATGTATAATGAGCTGAATCCACAGTTAGTAATATGTTTTCTATCCGATATATATTTTTTTCTAGGTCCCAATAGTCATACATCTGTAAAATTAAAAACCGTCCATGACTGAATAAAAATATAAGCATAAGCAAGTTGTGAATTGTATATATAATACATTTAGGCCTCTTCAAGATCCGTGCAAATTACGTCCCCAACAATAACCCAGCCTTGGGCTTCAACACTGTTCAATGCCTCTGCTTTTGTGCGCGCTGAAGACACGTGTACATTAACACGCATAATTACTCCCTCCTGGTGGATACGCGGCGATCGTGGCACAATTCTGGATGGGGCTGTACCCATGTTGCGGACGATGTGCCAGCATTAATCCAGCATTGGTTAAAGGTTGCCATTATGAGAATGACATTCAGACGGCATTGGGTCAGTGTATGGTGTGTCCACGTGCATTGTAGTGACGCAGCACATAGCAAAGAACGATGCACTAATCAAAGTTGAATGAGCGCTGGCCAGCGACGGGGGCGGTGGACCAGCATTGAACCGAGGTTGGGTTAGTGTCGTGCTGACTTGTAGTGGACACTGACATCAGCCAGAAATTGTGATGAACATCGACTAAAAGCCAAATTAGGTGTCAAATAAAAATCCTAATAACTGTTTATTAACGTTACAATCATGTCAGAATGTCAATGCTTAGTGTGAGCATGTAGTTAGCATGGTGTGAGGTATATAGTGGGTGGCGGTATATAGCGATATATGGTCAGGAGTTCGTTCAACGACCGATAAAGCCTAAAATCCCTTATTCTATTATAGTATAGATACAACTTAATCATAACCACCCTTTCCAAACTCCAAATCGACATTGCTCCCGCAGTTCTCAGGTTAATTGGTCACAAATACGTTTTATTTAATTTATACTTTTGTTTTGAAACACTTCACGTAACATCAAATGAGAGTACATCACCCTGATGACAAACAGCTAATATAGACATGTTTAGTGTTGAAAAGTCGAATTGTTGGTGCACCTGCCCATCGTTACAACCATGATATCAGCAGACAGACAGCAATGTGAATATAAAGCAAATAAAATAAGTTGAACTAATAAAATAAGCAAGTGAGGCCTCAGAAAGTCCTTATCTTTAAATAATACTATATGGTGCATAAAGGAGCTCTAAAAATGGAACTTAGAGGGTTAGTAATTGTGATCAAATGCAAAATTACGGTCAACATTTCCGCTGCAAGCGGCGCTTTTGACAAAAAAGCTCATTTCAAATATTTATATGCAGAGCCTGTACATCTCTGTATTAAAGCACGTGTCTGTAATGAATACATACATTAGCCTTTAAATTACAGAGATAAACAGGTTAAACAATAAAGTAACTCTTGCTTCATGTATTTATTCACAAAACGCCAAAATTCACTCTCAAGCATAATGATTATCATACCTCAATATATAACCAAAAACTAGTGATCGCTAAAATGTAAACTCAGGTTAAAAAAAGAACTCCGTTGAACGCCATAAAAAAAACAGCCCGATCGTTGACTCATAATCGGGCTTTGGAGGATAAAAATATGTAAACATCGTACCGATAACCTCTAGAGTGTCCCAAAAGCGATTGTACGATGTTCGTAGATTGTTTCACATATTTTCTTTCATTTCTTACAACCGTATTGCGAAGTTGGTAAGGTTGTCGTTCAATTCGCTGCAATAACAGCTGGTGACACATTTGAAATTATTATATTGGAACACCCTACGAGTTACGTACGATGTTCGCATATGATTTTCTTCGTACGATGGGTGTAAACTTCTGGGTTTTTCGTATGGATGCCGCACGAATGTTTACGATATCGAAAAAAATGGAGTGAGTGAGTGAGTGAGTGAGTGAGTGAGTGAGTGAGTGAGTGAGTGAGTGAGTGAGTGAGTGAGTGAGTGAGTGAGTGAGTGAGTGAGTGAGTGAGTGAGTGAGTGAGTGAGTGAGTGAGTGAGTGAGTGAGTGAGTGAGTGAGTGAGTGAGTGAGTGAGTGAGTGAGTGAGTGAGTGAGTGGGTGGGTGGGTGGGTGGGTGGGTCGGTCGGTCGGTCGGTCGGTCGGTCGGTCGGTCGGTCGGTCGGTCGGTCGGTCGGTCGGTCGGTCGGTCGGTCGGTCGGTCGGTCGGTCGGTCAGTCAGTCAGTCAGTCAGTCAGTCAGTCAGTCAAGGTCGCCATTAATGTTATCACCTGATAATGAGGGGGAGATCATGTTAAAATCGTCTGCTTACTTTACTATATTAAAAGTAACAAATTTAGGTTTTTCTGCAAAGCTAGAGACTCTAACAAATCCTTAAATGACCGAACATAAAAATAAATCCATAGATAAAACATGAAAAAAATCCGTAGAAAACAGATGTGCAAGCTTTGAGATATCGCGTGGACGATGCCATTAACGCTATTACCTGATCACGAGAGATACTGTATATCGATTATATGAGAGGGGGGTTCACACCTGTTTTGACTTTTCTCTAGCGGTATTTTGTTAACGACTCGTCCGGAAACGTTGAGCCTTCTATAATCATGATAATCATTATGATACGGTGCTCACACCAGAAATAAAATCATCCCAAACGCTCGTACGTTATCACCTAATAATGCGAGAGATATTAGGTGAGGGGCGCCATAAACCCTATACTATCACGTCATCATGAAGGAGATATAGGGTCAAGGTGGTCATTAACGTTATCAGTTAAATATTATATCGCGCGAAGAACTCAAGGTAGCAATCACCGTTATCCCCTGATCTTGAGGAAAATGTCATGCTAGCAGGGTAAGGTCGCCATTCACCTCATTCCCCGGCCACGAAGAAAATATCGTGTCAAGGTCGCCATTAACGTTATCACCTGACCATGAGGGAGAGATCGTGTTAAGGTCGTCATTAACATTCAATCAAACAACGTTGATTTCGAGCAGGATTTGAAATAAGGACTTTTCGCATTTCAAGTGATCGCTGTACCAGTCGGCTATACTGCAGTGAAAAACCAAAAGGCAGTATTTACTCAATTTTCAAGTGCAGAACAGATTACTGGACGTCCTGCTATTGCCATGCAAATCATGTCTGAGCAGCAGTAATTATATGGTTACTCGTAACAGGAAAGTACCCATGGTAATTTTGGGCCAGCGTCGCAGACGGTGTTCCAACATTGAACCAAAATTTGGTCGCTTACGCTACTGCTGCTGCTTGACATTTTATTGCACCGGATTCTGTCAAAACAGCCTTACCCGGTTGTATTCTATCCATAGCCTGCTTTGGAATATAAAGGGCTGTACGCCTAATGGCTAATTTGAGACTTAAATTTGACAAAGTGTTTCCCCAGGCGGCAATTTGTTCCGCCTTCGCGTCCCCAGCCTAAGGCATTACATTGGCCTCACGGGAGCTCGCTTGAAATATCAATGATTTGACAACGTCTAAAAAGTGACAGAGCTGCTGATTGCAGCCATGGAGCTAATTTAGAAATTACCTAATAGTAAAATATTAAAAGTGGGGTTCCAAAGCATGATCATCGACGGGTTGTCAATAAGTACATGATATTGCAACAGAACGAAAACTGCTGCATTTGATTTTACTGCCTTTGCTTGATTTGGGGATAAAAGAAAAGTATGCATTGACAAAAAAAGTCGTATGGATGACCAGTAGGCCACGTGTCATTTTATTTTAGCTCAAGCTAAACGTGAGACCACCACGAAGGCCTTGAAAACGTAAGGATGGCCATTCCAATCTGATTTTTTCAGGGTCATAGTACCACACCTGCTCGCAATATGTGTGTTCTCATTTATAATCATGGATTTGCAGAATTGTTTGCGTCTAGTTTTCGTCATCTGAAGCTGGAATTGCTAACGCAATTTCCAGCTTCAAATGACAAAAATATGTTTAAATATTAAAAACAGACATTGGAAAATGAATTGTTTGATCAGCTTGGCATCCATCACAAACAATTTCACTATATTTTTTTTTGTTTGAAACATGGTTTTAGACCGTGTGTATTCGTCCCGTTGTCTATGAAAGGGTGTATCTACCACTTTACAAAGTGGCAGATAAACCCTTGTCATGTCCGAGTGGACGATATGTCTGGATAGGGCTCTGATCAGTGCCCCGCCCAGTTCTTAAATAATACTCTAACGTGACTCTTACCAATGGTTCGCTTTTAAAGAATACATGTTGCAACTATGCATTCAGTGAGTGACGGTGAGTGACGGTGACCCCGTGAGATGAAGTTCATCAAGTGATGAACGTTGATGAATGTTCATGAACATTCATGAACATTCATGAACATTCATCAATGGTTCATCAAGCCAGTTCATGAACTGTGTTTATGAACTGTTCATCAAAACAATTCATGACAAACCATGAATATTGATGAACACTTGATGAACTAATGTTGTTCATGAATTAGTTCATGAAGGTCATCTGGAGACTTTCATGAACAGTCATGATTTTTATGAACTTGGTAGGATCAATTCAGTTCATAGCTAAGTTCATAAAAGTTCATGAGGAAGTTTCATGAATTTGATGAATTATTATGAAATTGATAAGTCTTAATTCGGTTCATGGCTAGTTCATGAAAGTTCACGAGGGACTGTTTCATAAACTGTGATGAATTGTTATGAACTTGATTAGTCTCATTATTTAGTTCATGAAAGTTCATGAGAGATTTTCATGAACTTTAATGAATCTTTATGAACTTTATAAGTCTTAATTCGGTTCATGAATAGTTCGTGAAAGTCCACGAGGGACTGTTTCATGAACTGTGATGAATTGTTATGAACTTGATAAGTCTTAGTTCGGTTCATGGTTAGTTCATGAAAGTTCACGAGGGACAGTTTCATGAAGTGTGATGAATTGTTATTAGCTCTAAATCTCAGTTTAGTTCATGTTTGTTCATTAAAGTTCATGAACTGTGGTGAATTACAGCCTAATTACCCTGGCGAGTATGGTGTCAACTACGCAATGGCTAATTAACTAATTAATTAGCAAATTGTGCCTTTCTAAGTTTGTATATCAACCACATAATACATAATATTTTAAAATAATTAGTTTCTCAGTTTTCTGTTAAGTTCTGTGTAATACCGTGAGAGGGGAGATCTATTTTTTTAATTACCAAAATAAAGCCTAATTAGCTTGTTGTGTTTATGTAAGAAATAACCTCAGAAAAATATAATTATCAAATAGAATGCTATATGTATTTTACAGTTCAAAAGACTTAGACTTGAAAGTGAATGAATTTTCATTAACAATTCGTGAACATTCATTAACATCAACACGAACTTAGTTTGGGAAGCTCATGAACTTAGTTTAAGTGTTGCTGGCTTATCTGGTTCTTTATGGAACCACCTGAGTTCCTGGTTGTTCATTAACAACCTCAATTTCATGAATATTAGGCTCGAAGGGCGGGGGCCCTAGGGTAGTGGTTAGCACCGCTGCCTTTCACGCCAAAGTCCGGGGTTCGGTTCCCGGTCTCGGCGGTTTGAAAGAAACAAAATTGTTTCTTCCCCATCCACGTGTGAAAGTTAGTATTGTGGGGAGCCTCCGTGACCGAGAGGTAGCGTGCTCGGCCTCAGACCGCCAGGGCTCGAATTTTGAATCCTGTGTCTGGAGGACAGTGTCATCTCAATCATCTCACCATCCTCAGGAGGTTCTCCTGGCCCAGTTTAGCCTATATGTGCACAAAGGTGGCCTAAAGCCCGATTCATTTCATTTTCATTAGACTCGAAACTTCATGTTGACATTTCATGAATTTCATGAACGTCTCATTTGTTGTTCAGGAACATTCGTGAATAGTTTATGAACACATATAATGAACGTTCATGAAAGTTTATTGACTATCTGGTTCATAAATTATTAGAGTTTATGGCCGTTCATGAACGAGGTTGACAGTTCATGCATTTATCAATGTCTCATTTGTTGTTCAGGAACATTTATGAATAGTTCATGAACACATTTAAGGAACGTTCATGAATGTTCATTAACTATCTGGTTCATGAATTTTTTGAGTTCATGGTTGTTAATGAACTAGCCCTGGTTCATGAATTATCTAGAGTTCATAAACAGAATAAGATCATGAACTCATGAACTATCATGAAAGTCTCATTTGTTGCTCAAGAATATTCATGAACCGTTCATGAACACGTTGATGAACGTTGATGAACGCTCATAGTTTTTTGTTCACGAACATTCACGAACTATTCATGAATGTTCATGAACAATTCATGATCATCTCACCGTGAAAACAGTACACATTGCTTTTCACAATTTTTTTTTTGTTCAGAAAAAAGTCCACAGAGAAAATCTATTTAGGTATCTTTGGTAAATAGTTGGTTACACTTTTGTCTTTGCATTGAATGCTTACAGTTACACTTTTTCTTCGCTTTGAATGCTTAGCTACACCTTTTATTGGCCTCGAATGCTTAGTTACACTTTAGACTTGGTCTTGTATGCTTAGTTACATTTTGTCTCGGCCTTGGATGCTTAGCTACACTTTTTTGGCATTGGATGCTTAGTTACACTTTTATTAGCTTTGGATGCTTAGTTAAACTTTTGACTTGGCCTTGAGTGCTTAGTTACATTTTGTCTTGGCCTTGGATGCTTAGCTACACTTTTTTTGGCATTGGATGCTTATAGTTACACTGTTGACTTGGTATTGGATGCTTAGTTACACTTTGTCTAGGCCTTGGATGCTTAGTTACATTTTGTCTTGGCCTTGGATGCTTAGTTACACTTTGTATTGGCCTTGGATGCTTAGTTACACTTTGTCTTGGCCTCGGATGCTTAGCTACACTTTTTATTGGCCTTGGATGCTTAGTTACACTTTTATTAGCCTTGGATGCTTAGTTAAACTATTGACTTGGCCTTGAGTGCTTAGTTACACTTTGTCTTGGCCTTGGATGCTTAGTTACACTTTTTATTGGTCTTGGATGCTTAGAGATCTTCTCAAGTTAAATAAATTCAAAAATCCGAGAAAAACTCGGAATGGCCAGACAAAATCTACCCCTCCCCCCCCCCCCCCCCTCTGTCCAGTTTTGTTTCTTGAAACATGTACAAAATAACAGACAAAACAAACAAACCCCTTATATAGTTACACTTTATCTTGCATGCTTAGATACGCTATATTGGCCTTGGGTGATTATAGTTACACTTTTCATTGGCCTTGGCTGCTTATTCACACTATTTTTCAGCAGACTAATGCGGGTTCTGGGCTTAGTGCATGGGGGGGGGGGGGATTTTCCCCAGACATTCGGAACAAAACGGTTTAGAAAACACGTACGAGAATGTGATGTCAAGATAGCAAATGTAGCTGTAGATAGTTGGTTATTAAGGCCTGACATGTTCATAGATATAAGCATGCTTATAGCGTCATACATTGCATTGCATTGCATTGCATTGCATTGCATTGCATTGCATTGCATTGCATTGCATTGCATTGCATTGCATTGCATTGCATTGCATTGCATTGCATTGCATTGCATTGCATTGCATTGCATTGCATTGCATTGCATTACATTACATTACATTGCCTTACATTGCATTACATTGCACTTCATTGCATTGCATTGTATTGCATTGTATTGCACTCCATTTCGTTTCATTGCATTACATTGCATTGTATTACATTGCATTATATTGTATTGCATTGTATTACATTGCATTGCATTGCATTAAATTGCATTGCATTTACATTTACGTATTTAAAACAAACAAAAAATGTGTTCTCTTCTATAATACAGTCACACTAACAAAAAAATAATATGTAACGTAATGTAACAATGTTAACACCATAATAAGGCATGGTCACAAGTGTGATGCCTTTATGAAGATCATAAAATATGGCTGCAGCCATGGTAACAGGAATCATGTAAATGCAATGTTACTTTAAATCTCTCATTTAAAGACCATGGTGAAACATCACGCTCTTTATAGCTTCTCCTAGGAAATAATATTTTAATAATTATTGTTGCAATGGCAACAATGTGCCTTGTTTTTGAAAATGGCATGTACTACGGTGATTTTTCGGATTCAGTACGAAATGTCAAGCCAAATGCAAACTTCAAACCCATTGGCCATCTTCGGGATCGATATTCACCCCCAGAGTTTTGTGACGCTCTCTGAAGATTGCGGAATTGTATCTAGCCCGACTGCTTGTGGGACTCACGTCCATTACCTTTGGATTTTTTAGTCAATAAATAAAAAAATACATTTGAATGATAAACAAGAACAGCAAAAAATCATTCTCCTTTAACACATGGTTAAACATCACACAAAGGCTTCTAGCGTAATGGAGCTGACATGATGGACGTACGTGATCTCCTGTGCAAAGACAAAAGACAGTATCTGATCAGTTTTAAAGTAAGCAGTCACTGCCTTTTGGCTTTGCAAAGCGGTGCTCTTTTTGGCACAAGCAAAATACAGTAACTGCATACTTTTCGAGTAAGCAGTTACTGCCGTTTGAGTTTGCAGAACATTGTTCTCCCCCAGGTTGCAGTGGGATCTGGTACAATGTGCCTGTGAACACCCCGGCTGTCTGGTCAAGTGGAAGGGATGCGATCTGACCAATCAAGTGTTTATCCTGTGATGTAGAGCATCAGCCTAGTAAATACAAAACATTTGTATAACATTTGTACAATGCTGGACCAACGTCGAAGACGTTGGTCCAGCATTGCACAAATGTTATACAATTGTTTTGTGTTTACTGGGAGCACAATCGTTATCTCTCTTTCCGATGTTCTCCCACAGAATGCCAAAAAGAAAACATTCACCCACCAAACCCGATCCCTCGGCCCAATGTTGGCTTATTGTTGGGTCAACGTCACAGACGGTTGGCCAAGACGACGCCAAAATCGGGTTATCTCCTCGTGTTTGCTGAGCAAGCCAAAAGATCACCGGACTAATCTAAGACATTGCATATATATTACAATTAGATGAACCTTTTCACGGATATCCATATACTATTATTTTCAAAATACATTGGAACTGTGCAATTAATCCTAGCTTCAAATACAACAAGTTTTATAGAGCATGTCAAAGGGTTCTTGACAACATTTTATTATAACATTGCAAAGCGAATCATAAAACATTTAGGTGATCGCTAAAACGTCATTGAACTTACGTACAGGACCTATAAACTCTTCAGTGTGCTGAAATCTTTCGAGAAGTACTATTATTGGTGCTTTAGGAATGTTGATAGGATGTAATATGGGGCAACGGAATGGGATCGGCAACCTTGTGGTCTCATATTTATTTACCCATCTAACATTATACGTAGGCAGCAATTTATCTTTCTGACACTATGTGTCTGTTTCTCAGGGCCTGTGATTAACAGGAATACATTTAGATACTGACGTTATTCGCCATGCAATTAATGTAATCGTTCGTCTACATGGCAAACAAATGGTGTCATCACATCAGTGTATACTTTTAAATAAATTAAATATATATTCTTCGATGGGTAACATGTATGTTTTATTTAGCTACGTGCAAATGTTATAAGCACCAGATTGTGTGCAATCGCAGACAGCTGGGCCTGTATTCTCGTACAAGTTACGATATATCGCAGGCTTCGGACTGGTCGAGATGGCCATCTCGACCGATCCGAAGCCTACGATATATCGTACATGTAGCTTGTACGAGAATACGGCCAGCTCGACCAATCCAAAGTCTACGATATATCGTAACTTGTACGAGAATACGGGCTCTGGGAAGATTGATGTTCTGACAGTTTCCATGAACGTTTGTCAGTGGCCAGCTGCAGGTGCTTGCGGTAACTGGATGTGATAGTAACACTCGTTGTCTGCCATGTAAAGTAAAGCAGCAGTAACAGCTCACTTGAAAAGCGAGCAGTTACTGCTGTTTGTCTTTGCATTGCATAACTGTATGATTTGCCATTCATGCGCCTCCCACATGTTCCAACACCTGGTTTTCCTGTTATACCTTAGATGTAGTCATAAAATAAAAACATGGCCGGTCATATGACAGACGTAGACTTTGAAAGGAATGATTGATGAGTTTCAGCTTGAGTAAGTGTCTGGATTTAATATTCTCTGTCTGGTAGTCAATGCAAACAAGTAGCCTTTTAGCTTAAAGCTGTATCCAGTATTGTATTCAAGTTAATCTAAAACACTCTTGATTAACAACATTGCAATAACAAGCCAAACGAACATTATAAATATATATGAAGCATATACAATTACCACAATTATAATATAACATTAATTGTATTAAGACATATTATTAGTGTATATTAATACAATTAGCTGATTCGCGGGGAGGTACTTTGTACAGTGATTCAAGATATAGGGCTTTTTTGTGGGATTAATTTGGAACTGTTTTGTTAAATTAACATGATTTTAATGTTCGTTGCGATTTCGCTATGTTTTATTATTACCCTGAAATAGATAACATCGTAATGATTTCATAAAATTGCCTTGTTTGAAAACGTTGTGATCGTTCCATTGTTGCTTTGGTAATAATTCTCTGTAGCAAAACTTGCCAATGGTGTTCCCAAGATCCACTGAAATGAATCCATGACAAAGCAACTCTCAGATACTGAATCTTGGAGTTCAATAACTATTGAATATGTGCTATATTTAGATTTAGTTAACCCTTTGCCCGATAAATTATCTTATTGAAATTTTCTCGCTACAGCGACCCATAACTTAAAATGGGTGAAAATAACGCATTATGTGTTTAATTTGGGACCCAACATTCGCAAATCTGGATCATAATATTGCGACACTTTAATCGTTTCAGTGGCTTGAGTATATATTTTAGGCCCAGCCAATTATATCTTTATTTTTTTTTCAGTGTATGCTCGTAATCTAAACCGTTTTCTAAAGTACACAACAGAGCTCCCGGTATCTGTAAAACCTTGTCAGCCAAACTACATGTTTTACTAGCTGTTATTTTTGTTTTGATTTTATTATGTTATGTATCGTGTTAAATGCAAGCTTTATTGTTCGAATTACTACATTGATAAAATGAAGGATATATAACATGATGCAATGCAATGCAATGCAATGCATAGCAGTGCAATGTAATGCAATGCAATGCAATGCAATGCAATGCAATGCAATGCAATGCAATGCAATGCAATACAATGCAATGTATTACAATGCAATGCAATGCATTGTCATGCAGCTCAACGCAACGCAACGCAACGCAATGCAATGAAACGCAACGCAACGCAGTACAGTACAGTACAGTACAGTACAGTACAGTACAGTGCAGTACAGTACAGTACAGTACAGTACAGTACAGTACAGTACAGTACAGTACAGTACAGTACAGTACAGTACAGTACAGTACAGTACAGTACAGTACAGTACAGTACAGTACAGTACAGTACAGTACAGTACAGTACAGTACAGTACAGTACAGTACAGTACAGTACAGTACAGTACAGTACAGTACAGTACAGTACAGTACAGTACAGTACAGTACAGTACAGTACAGTACAGTACAGTACAGTACAGTACAGTACAGTACAGTACAGTACAGTACAGTACAGTACAGTACAGTACAGTACAGTACAGTACAGTACAGTACAGTACAGTACAGTACAGTACAGTACAGTACAGTACAGTACAGTATTGTTATATTTGGTCTAAAATACAGTACAGTACAGTACAGTACAGTACAGTACAGTACAGTACAGTACAGTACAGTACAGTACAGTACTGTACAGTACAGTACAGTACAGTACAGTACAGTACAGTACAGTACAGTACAGTACAGTACAGTACAGTACAGTACAGTACAGTACAGTACAGTACAGTACAGTACAGTACAGTACAGTACAGTACAGTACAGTACAGTACAGTACAGTACAGTACAGTACAGTACAGTACAGTACAGTACAGTACAGTACAGTACAGTATTGTTATATTTGGTCTAAAATACTGAAGTAATTAAAATATTTATAATGACCCCATACCCATAACATAGGTAGTCGAATGAAGCGGAAAGAGCTAATTAAGACATTTATGATGATTTCAAATCGAAAAAAACATTTGGTCTCCATGGTTTTTGCAAAATATGTAAGCGTTGTAAGTGTTAAAAATTACATGTGATTAGACAGACAGATACACCCCCACGTCATCGTATGATTTCAATGAGTATCACTAGGTGTATGCCTAATATATTAATCAATAATTAAGCAAGGACGCTTCATGTCATTGAGCAGTGGGTTTCGCAATGGAAAAAAACGTGTTGAATGTTATAGTCCGGCAGATTTTTCCAGCTTTTCCATTGGATCTCGATTTGGTTTCTTATTTTTTTTTCAACTGATCTCACTTCTGGAGGTGATATGGGTTTCGAAAATAGCGGTTGCCAAGATAGCACCCTTGAGCATTTTTTAATTCGAGTTTAAAGAGGATCATTGACGAAAATGATAATATTTATCAATGAATGTAACACTTTTTTTCTCTCAACCACAATAAAAAAATGCTCAAGGGTACCATCCTGGCACCCGGCATTTTTTCAACACATGTAACCCCCAGAAATCAGATCACTTGAGCAAAAATCTTAAGGAGGTAAATCGAGGTTCATGTTCAGATCTGCCAGACTAATTAAAGCGACACAATCAGGCATTTTCCAGTTAAGCGAGATATAAAGAAGAAATCCACGAATTCTTATTTTGGACATTCATGTCTAAAATAAGAAATACGAATGGCAATCGACATGTATACACCAACCTATAATGCCATTAAATAGTTGTTTTTATCTACGAGGAAAAATGTGTTCTACTAGACGTGTTCACAACCTGATATGGTGGTTTTGTTAAAATAATCAGTTCAAATTAAAACAAATAAAAAGATATTTGAATCGATATGAATATATATCATTGTTGACATTCCACTCAAATCAGTGACCAACCAATCAGCTCGTATTTATTAAATGAATAATAACAAAAAACCTTTACATCTTTCAATGTGGGCAAATACGTTCACATCCCAAAAAAAGCACCGATTATGACGTTCTGGGCCTATCGTTATTAAGGAAATTTGCGTCATCAATGCCAGTTTCAAATGAATGAAAAATGACAGGACAATGCAAAACTTACATGTAAGTTATTCAGATAGATATAGCTGTTTCGTGGATTCTCTCGTCACCGTCGCTATTCATCTCGACAGTAATAATACTTTTTGTTGATCCTCTTTATCAATATTAAAAATATGTAGTAGCATCGGCTTGTATTCGTGCCACCCTTCCTACCCCAAATGAACATTTAACATCAGACACTTATATTTAAAAGAAATGATTATGTTCAATCTATGCCCGATCTATAGTTCATCGACATGGAGGAAGTCATTCTTCGATTGCAGATTGATCAAGGAAACAGAAGGACATGAACAAACGAATCAGGAA